>VYXC01002949.1:552728-639020 GCA_013397175.1 Platysteira castanea
GCGCTTCAAGACGCAGCCGGTGACTTTCGACGAGATCCAGGAGGTGGAGGAGGAGGGGGTGTCCCCCATGGAGGAAGAGAAGGCCAAGAAGTCCTTCCTGCAGTCGCTGGAGTGCCTGCGGCGGAGCACGCAGAACCTCTGTCTCCAGCGGGACCGCCTGGGCAGCTGCCGGCTCCGCAACAGCCTCGACTCCAGCGACTCGGACTCGGCCCTCTGAGGGCGGCGGGACCCGGCGGGGCCCGGCCCGGCAGCGGCGGCACGGACTGGGCTGCAGGGAGCCGCGCCGCCGCCGGCACAGGAGCGCCCGGACAGGCAGCCGGGTCGGGATGTTTTCTAAGAAAGCGCTTGTACCTTCGTTTCTATTTGATTGTATGAAACTCACAATTTAAAAGACAAAAAAAAAAATATTTTCTATTCGTTAGAAGAAATGAGCTGTTTTAGATGCATTGAGCTGCTGGACTTTATATTTATTTTTGCATTTAAACTGTTGACTGCATTAATTTAATATGTTTCTACCTGAATGTCTGTTATTATTTCCATAAAAGAGTAATAAATCTGATATATTTGCACAGTACTTACTGGGCTGTCCTTATTTCAGGGATCCAACTTGTTCAGCTTTGAGGGGTAAAGGGATTCAAAAGCTGTCGGTAGCTAGTGCAGAGCCAGCAATGCTTTTCTTGGGGATGCTGCTCAGAGAGGTTTTGCAGGCTGTACTCTCAGGTATAAACTAATGAGACTAAAGTCAAGTTAGACTGATTTTTAAGCTACTTTATTTACTTCTTTGAGATTTTTGTGTTAACTTGAATTGAGGCTTAACGAGTGCTTATAGCTGGTGCCCAAGAACCTTAATGCAACGGGGCAAGCCTCCTGCATTCACAGAAATGCGTATATGGTTTCTATTTTCATCCAAGTTGGTTTTGTCTCTTCTCACCTTTCCCTTCTGACCCATAGATTATTTAGTGCTGCAGACAAGTTTGGTAATTGGTTAGAATGCAGTTTTATTTACTAGAGCAATTGATACTATGTGGACATGCTTTTCTTGGAGTTTAAAAGTAAGGGGATTTTGATGTGGTAAATTTGTAGGATTGAGGCTTCTGTTGGGCTGCTGCATATGTGTGTGTGTGCAGGTAAGATTTTCTCTGTCTGTGGGGCGTATGCTGAAGAGCATCTGAAGCTCTCTGCAGAATGGAAAGCAAATTCCTGGGAATCTTCTGCCTGTATTTTCTCCATTCTCTTGAAACATTCCTGTGCTAATAGTGTAATCCTATGGTAGCACCTTCCTTCAAGGCAAGCCTCTGGCCATTAAAACTTCCCAGTCAGTAGGTATTAGCTGATACTGAGCTGTAGCTAATATTTCTCTGGTATGATTTTCTGGGGATTTATGGTGTTTCTTACGTTGTGGTTTGAGGTGCAATCATACTGATTGGTACGGAGAGGTGAGGGCTGGGGCAGATGAAAAAGATGGACATGGTGCTGGTGAACAGGGTGTCTTGAGAGGACTGAGAACCAGGGATTTGTACCCTCTGGGCACTGAAGTATGGCAGATGACCCATGCGACTGGCTCCAGGTTCCAGCAAAACTGAAGCTTGCCTCTTTACAGCTTAAAGCTGTGAAAAATCCAGGGGGCATGGGGTGAGACTTGTTTTTGGACAGGTCCTTCACAACTCCCTTGCAGTACCAGCACCACCAGCTGACCTCCAGCACCAGGGGAGGCTTGTGCATGCAATTCAGCAGGTAAGGAAACAGGTCTGGTCTCTGACCCAATATCCTCATGAAAAAGCATTTAAATGACTCCCTGTGTCTCCCTGCATGCAGCCTGTGAAACAGCTTCTCTCCCTTTGCAGTTAGACCCCCTTGGCTGCTTTCTCTGCATAGTACACACACACACATAGCATCTATGCACAAAGCAAAGCAACTTGACCTCCAGAACAACTTTCAGTCAGGCACGCAAACTGGGATCAGTAAGACCTAATCAGTTACCAGCAGCTGGGCTGATTTTCCTCAACAAATTCCTAACACTGCTTCTCTTCTGGGAGTTCTGGGTTTGGGAAGGGGTTTGCAACATCTGTGGGAACTCTGTAGCCATGTGCCTATATGTTGCATAATGTACACAGCTAATGAGCTCCGTAAGATTTCCAGAGACTGTATAAACCTCCATACTGCAGGTTTTGGGTTACTTTTCAGTTTCCTTTTGCTTTCAGGTCTGGTACAAATCCCTGCGATACACAAAGTGTGGGGTAGCTTCAAGAGGCTGTGAGCACATGATACTTGTCCCTGCTCCTCATTTCTGTTTAGCAGCTGGGATTGTTAGCAGGCCCTTTACCACTGCCATTCCCGTCCCTCCTTCAGTGTGCAGCTGTGCTGCCACCATGTAGGAGGCACAGGAGTCCGTGCTGCACCAGCAGTGGAGCATTGGATACTCTCTTCCTGGAAGGGTGAGAATAGCTGTGCTCCCTTTTCTGTTTCAAGAGACAAATGTAGCTGTTAACACATCTACAAAGTGTATTTGAAAATCTGCTGTAGCATGTTTGAGGAAAATGTCATATTCCAGCGGTTAGGCTGAATAAATGAGTTTCTCTTCACTGTTCTTTGTTAACATTTTTCTGTTCCATCTCAGAGTGAATAACATGGGAGATGCCAGTGCTAAAGATAGGCTAGTGTTTATCTTCCAAACAGTTGCAATCAAGGCGAAAGGGGGATTTAGCTATGTCCTGGAGAGGCCTTCCTGAATGCAGCTGGGAAAATAAACCTCCCTCCCAGTCTTCCTGTGCTGCTAATTTTGAAGGTTTCTCTTGCAATGTTTTTTAGCGTCATGACTATCATGTCTATCTGTCCTGTAAGGATTGCAGGAAGACCTATTAAATTCACTTTAGTGAGGGTAATGACTGTATCAAAGGGGTTTGAGTCTGTCATCCATTCCCTGGGCTTGAGATGTGGGTTGTACATTTCCCTTCAGCAATTCACAGCTTAAAAGCATCCAACAGATGCCACTTACAGTGATGCTCAGCATGGCAGTGAGTAGGCACGAGCATTCCATGTCTGCACAGGAAGGCGCTGGTAGTCAAATGCTCGTGGTGCAGCAGGACGTGTCTCAGGGCAGAGGCAAGGCTGAGCACCCCAGGGGTGTCTTCAACACTATTTTTCCAAATTACAGGAAATTGCGCAGGAGAATTTGTCTTTAATGGGGTTGCCTGTTATTCTTGTATCGCTTTATGTGTAAATCATTCTGTCCTCGTGGCAAGAGGTTCATCCGGTCAGTAAAAACTTGAACTTGAAAGCAATTCTTTTATTCTCTTTCTGTTTTGTGTCCGGTCCCCTTCATGCCTGTCAGCATTTCTCCCCTGTGCTTGTTTTTAAATGCTGTGTTATTGTAAAGCTCATCATGCTGGTGTGGTGGATCTCCACCTCCATGCCTTATTTTGGCCTGACGAGTGTAGAGGGGATCTGAACAGTGCGGTATCACTGATCTATCAGAACCAGGAAAAAAAAAAATCCTCTCTGTAGATCATATGAGAAATCTTTTTCTGTTCTTTTTGCAAACATTTTAGCTAAGTTTGCTCAGTAGTTAATGGAGGATTTCTGCAATTTAAATTTCTGTGCAATTTAGTGTCCACCTCAAGAGGCTGAGGACAATCTCCTCTCCTAGTCATGTATGCACCAGTTCTGCTCTTGCATAACTTCTCTCACCCCTGGGTTTCCAACAATTCACTGGCAAGGCTTCAGAGTGGAGCTGTTATCAGGAACAAATATGAGAAGATGCTTGCAATTCCTGCAGGTTTTTGTGCTGGGATCCTGAAAACGCATTTGCTTTGGGAGCTGGTTAGTGATGATGTCTCCCGACCCTTACCAGTGCTGGGGATCTGACCCTGCAGGAGCACAGCGGACAGACTGTGGGACACTGCTGTTGGTAAGAAGCACCACACTGTTGTTATTTAACCTCCAAAGTGACAGCAGAGCCATGGGACAAAACACAAACCGAGGCATCTATTTAATTGTCAGGCTGACAGCGAACAAATTGCAGTGTAAGAGAGGCCGACGGGTGAGCTCTAGTGAATCTGGTTGCTGTGGTTTCTCAAATGTCAGCAGTGCCAGCAGTTTGCTGGCCGCCCTCCACGAGGTTTGGCTCCCTGGCAGCATGCATGGACCTCAGCTTTCATGGCCCCTGGTCTCAGGCTTTTGAGCCACCACCAGAGAGATCAGCATGGTTCCGCAGGCTGCATCTAGCCTTGTTTGCTAGCTCCCATGGCGTGGCTGAGCCTGGGCTGTCTTTTGTATGTGGGGCTTGGATTTCTGAGGAGAGAAAACCTTGGGGAGGTGCAGATAGCCTGAAATCCCTGAGCAGAGCTCAGACTGCCTGTGCAGTGATGGTGCCCTGGATTTGCACTTTGACTTTTCACAGCCATCTTAAATAGAGTGTGCAAGCCATGAGCAGTGTTTCAGCAAGGCTAGCTCCTAACTTTAGGGTATTTTTTAAGCTGTAAAGATGTAAGATTACACACTGAGCAGAAAATAGTCAGGTGTCCTATAACAACACAGCAAAAGGATCTCCACCCTCTTCAAGCAGGAGGCCATTGCAGAGGACAGGGAAGTCACCAGGTCTGCCCTGAGAGCTTTATCACGTAGCATGTGGTCTTCTCCTTGAGCAGCCTGAAGTCAGGTGACTGAATTTGGAAGAATTAATTAATTATGGGAATGAATTAATTCTCAAGCAGCATCTTACCACATGTATGTGTGTGTGTGTGCCTGTGCCTGGTCTGTGTAGTCCGGAGGGAGTGCTGCTAGTGGCAGAGCAGCCCAGCCATTGACTGTGTGACAAAGCACCTCCAGACATTTAACTGACAGTGCAATTACTTAACTGGTAGCAGGGGAGAAGGAAAAAAAATCAAGAACTGCAAAAAACTCCTGCAAAATCAAGAACTGTGAAACCGGAGTCATGTAACACTTTCTTGTGCCAGAGCATCAGCTTTAATGCTATTAAATGTGGGAACTTGGTAATTATATGTTTGTGACTCCTGTGTTAGCAAATGTCACGATATGTTACCAATAGCTTGGGGACAGGTCCTGGTTTTGGCTGCACTGGTGTCAGATTTGGTTTGGTTCAGCTGTACTCTGGAGTCAACCTGGATTTGCTCCTTGTTGCTTTCATACTATTTTCTGATGCTGCTGAGCATGTTTCTGGGCCGGCTTGAAATGTCCAATACACTTCTCACCTGCTCCACCATGCCTGGGATACTCTGAGGTTTCACACAACCTTCCACAGCTTTAACCATCCTTGTGTTTTGGAAGCATTGTGAATGATGTATGTGTACTTGGCTGAGAAATCTGTTCCCTTCACCCACATGGAGCAGGGGCCAACAGCAGCAATGGTGAAAGGCTGGGGGAACTGGAGCAAGAGGGCAGGGGGCTTTCCTGTGTCTCCTCTGTCATTCCATACTAATATGAGACTGCAGAAGACTTTTTTTGAAACCAAGCTGAGGTTCACCTGGATCTGATTTCAAGTAAAACAAGATCTGCCTCAGTAATTTATGACTCTGTCCTAAACAGAGATTCTTTGTTTGGAAATGCCTGCATTGAAGAGGTTGAAGTTATTTATTAGGAACTGGTGAAAGGGAAGTTTTCTTCCTTACTGTGATTTAAAACACTGTTGTTGTAGAAGTGGAGTTTTTTTTCCCTTCCTTGTAAAGAAAATTACCTTTCTTGGGCAGGAGGGAAGGGGACTGGTGAGAAGGGAGAGAGGGAGGCAGGCAGCACAGCTCACTTGTGAAACAGCTCTTGGCTAATACAAAACCATGTGAAGGATGTTTATGTGCTTGTTACTTTTAATCTTGGGTTCTTGCGAGTGAGTGTTTTCCCTTGGAGAAATATTTGGAGGTCCTGACCGCGATGGTTAAAGATACATTTCAGGCTCTTTTCACAACAACCACTAATGTCTGAAGAAGTCTGCAATCTGATGACTTGAATGTTTCAGGGGAAATTCAGCAAGGTAACACGGTTTTTTCACTGTTCCTTAAGTAAAAGCAAACAGAAGGAAAGCAGCATTGGAAACATAGGTGATCACGCGTGCTTACTGTTAAACATTTGCTGTTAAGAGGAGTTGGATGCATTTCAGCTGTAAGTGGCTGGCATTTATTGGCCAGGAAAGTATGCTCTGTGGTTCCCTGTGCTTTGGAGGCAGATTGGATGTTTGGGTTTTGAAGGGGCAGAAAGATGCAGTAGCACAGAAACCTGGAAGGACACAGCTCTGTCACTTGAGGAGAGGAGTGAAGACAAAAGTACCCAAACTTAGAGCAAAATTGGATGTGGCCTGCCTGCCCGAGGTAGCAAACAAGAGCCTGTTTTTAATCAGCTTCTGTTAGTAGCACCCCATAGTTTATCCACCCTTGAGATCCAGTGAAATGAACTGAAAGATTAAGTTTTGCCTACTTTTACAAGTTGTGAAGCATATTGACATTTTTATGTGACATTTTTGGTTCTTTTTCCCGAAATAAATGTGGGAGTTATGGAGTTATCAACCAACTCTTCCTTTTCCCAGAATAACAACCAAAATAACAAATCCACTAGTTTTATGAGTTTAGTTATGAATTTTGTGACTGTGTCTGCGTGTGTTTACTCCTGGAGACCACGTCCCTATGTAGTTTTTACCATATAGATGAAGCAAGCAAGCAAAACAGGGAAGGTGTCAGGATTGCAGAGATTTCTGCTTAGCTTTAGATGCCAAGGTGCTCCAGGTCTTGGAGCAAGTGTGCTGACAGCTGGGCCTCCCAGGGCTTACTTCTTGTTCAAGGACAATATGGTCTCGTGCTTTCAGGGACAGATGATGGGAGATGGGTCAGGGAAGAGACCCTGACCTGCTGTTCCTGATCTTGCTAGTGATGCTCTGCCTGACCCTGAGCAAACTGCTTCTCTTTGGACCTCAGTTTCCATGTGGGAGAGCTGGGAATTTATGAGGCTTGGTTTGTTAATCCATGCAGTTGGAGATCTTTCGGTTTGCAGCCATGGGAGATATGTTTGGTTGGTGAATGGCAAGGACGTGAATTTATTCAGAGGACAAATGCCCAGTAATGTGATCTCATGGTTTATAAAATCCCAGCTGTGTGGTGAGATCACCTGTGCCAAGGAAACAGGCTTTGCTTTGCTGGAGAGCCTGGCACAGAGTCCAAGCTCCTCCGGGCCAGAGTCATAGAATCATAGGATGGCTTGGTCTGGAAGGGATCTTAAAGATCACTCAGTTCCAACCCCCCTACCACGGGTAGGGACACCTTCCACTAGACTAGACTGCCCCATCCAACCTGGCCTTCAACACTTTCAGGCATGGGGCATCCACAACTCCTCGGGGCAACCTGTTCCAGGCTCCCACCACCCTCACAGTAAAGAATTCCATTCTAATATCCAATCTAAACCTGACCTCTTTCAGTTTAAAACCATTTCCCGTGGTAGCTGTCAGAGGCTGCGTGCAAGCCCCGGCTGGCCAGAGGCACCTGCTCACTGGGGACACAAACACTTTTGGCTGCTTAGCAGATATTTATAGGAACTGGGGAATAAACAGTGTTCTGCCACTGCTGGTGAACTGGATTTCAGGCTGAGGAAGCTGATGAATGGTATTTACACATTACTGGGATTGCATGTGGCCTTCTCAGGTGTCCCTTGCTCAGGAACCCGAGACTGGTGGCTTTCCTCCTTCTGCCATACAGGGGTCCCATAGTGTTTCTACATTAGAAAAGGGCCTATTTTGTCAGCATGAATGTGAGTCTGAATCAGGGAGGAGGGAAGACTTCCTGTAAACATCTGAGGGAGGATAGCAGCATTGTGCCTGAGCTGAAATATGGTTGCTTCAGGAGCTTAGTGGAAAGGAACTGACCAGTTGGACATCAAAATGCATGATGGCTGACCAGGTCAACCAGTGAAGGAAAATCTGAGCTAAACAGTGCCCGCAAGTAACACAGAGTCCTTATAGGCAGAGATGTCCTGTCTCCGTAGGATCTGTATATGGCCAGGTTCCGAAATTGAGCACCCAGAGGGGACGCTGCAATGGATGAGCTATTCTGACAGAACGACAGTGTACAAAGGTAGCCAATAAAGCAGTAACATCAGGTTTCACTTAACTTGACACAGACTGAGTAAATATTACAAAAGGACATGTTTTTGTACTATTCCTATAAGCAGTGCTTCCTAGAGCAACAAGTCTGAGGCCCTACAAGCTGCAGTGAGCTCTTGATTTTGCTCAAGGAATGTACAGATGCAATGAAGAGGCACTTTGCAATAGAGATAATCAAGCATTCAAATTTCTTAGCTCTGTAGGGTGAAACTTCCTCCCCCCATCCTCCTCATTAAAGTCTTAGCTTCAAGGATGAAAATTAAAAGAACCTAAAAGAGTAAAAAAAGCTTGAGGATATCTGGGCTCTGGATATTGGGAGTCCATGATAAATGGATAAACTACCAGAAAGACTTTTCAAAAGAATAAAAATAGCTAGCATAGTTAAATAGTAGATGAAAGAATATTATTAGAAGTAAAAAAGATATCCTACAAAAAGCATGTCATGTCCGAAGGGGGAAAACAGAAAGGGTTATAAATACTGGGTTAAATGTTAAATCATAAAGAGACATGCTTAAAAAAAGATTCTGATGAATTGCTTCTGAAAGGCTAAAAGTTTCTGCTATAAACTTTTGCAAACACATTGAAAGAGGGAAGCTCACTAGAAAGTCTTTGGACCACTGGCTGAATGGAGACTAAAGTGAACACTCAAGGAGAATAAGACAGTACCATAAAATCTAATTCTGTTCCCTGCAACACTGTAAATTAGGCATTCTTAACTATATATTCAATACAAAGTAGCATAAAACAGCAATTATTGATGGCAAAAGAAATGCTGGAGTCATTGCGGGTAGTCTGAAGTCAACTTGCTGCTCAGCAACAATTAAGTGATAAGAATCCTGACAATTACAAGGAAAGTGTGCTGGTTTTGGCGGGGGTAGAGGTAACTTTCGTCATAGTGTCTAGTACGGGGCTGTATTTTGGATTTGTGCTGAACACAGGGTTGATAATAGAGGTGTTTTTGTTACTGCTGAGCAGAGCTCACACAGAGCCAAGGCTTTTATTGCTTCTCATGTTGCCACAGTGGTGAGGGAGTTGGTTGTGCATGGGAGGCTGGGAGGAGACACAGCCAGGACAGGTGACCCCAACTGACCAAAGGGATACTTCAGACCATGTGGCATCATGCTTAGTATGTAAAAGAGGGGGCAGAAGGAGGAAGAGGGGGATGTTTGGAGCGATGGTGTTTGTCTTCCCAAGTAACAATTGCATGTGATGAGGTCCCACTGTCCTGGCCATGGCTGAACACCTACTTGTCCGTGGGAAACAGTGAATTAAGTCCTTGTTTTCCTTTGCTTGTGTGTGTGGCTTTTGCTTTCCCTATTAAATTGTCTTTATCTCAACCCATGAGTTTTCCAGCTTTTACCCTTTCAATTCTCTCCCTCAACCTGCTGATGGGGAGTGAGTGTGTGGGGCCTGGTATCTGTCTGGGGTTAAACCACGACAGAAAGAAATCAAGAGCAAAGCAAAAATCCTAATCTGACAACCATCTAAAATGACATTGGTGTGGTATTGTGAATATTCTGTTTAGGTCTAGTAATTAAAAAAGAAAAAATCCACAAAGAATCTGTATTTCCTGCTGTTGAACAGAAATTTAAGAGTAGGACCTTTCAGTTTAAAAAAACCCAAACAAGTAGGAAGAAAGGAGGGAGATGCAGGAATAATTTTTGAAGATCATTGAGGATCTTCTTAATTATTTCTGACAATACAAAAGCTGGAGCAATGTATAAGTTATTGAACAGCAGGTTTAGGACAAACAAAAAGAAATATGTATTTTGTGCAATGAATAACAGAATCCCAAAATTCACTGTCAAAGGGTGTTGTGGATGCCAGAAGGACCAGCCCCCTCAAAATGCAGTTAGGCAGATCCCCAGGAGACAGGTTTATGCACAACTAGTAGTGATCGTATGGGGATGGGGGACAGAGGCTCTCCAAACCACTGGTGCCCAAAAGCCAGGTGGGTACTCCCGAGTGATGTACTAGTGCTTCCCTGCAGCCTGGGCACACAGCCACAACTACAGCTGGGATGAGGGACTTTTATCCGAACGGCAGCAGCCTCTGGACACCCCTGTGCTGCTGCCCAGCTGTGCTGGCTGCCTGCACTTCTCTGGGGAAAGTCCATCTGCCTCGCCCATCCTGGCTGGTACCCACAGCTGTCGGGCCAGGCAGAGCAAGGGCTGGTCAGGCGTGCCGATCCCCCGCCAGTGCTCCCCCGGTGGTGGTGGAAAACTCTTGGCTGAGGAATTCATGGTGGAGCAACAGCCCCTTGCCCACAGGGCTCCAGGAATCCAGCAGGGATCTAGGTCTGGCGTGGTCCCCCCAAGAGCATTATAGGTACCTGCCATGGAGGGAAGCGTTCAAGGTCATGGTGTTTGCTGCACAAATGCCGTGTTACACCCAAAACTGAGGGAAAGTTTTGTTAGGAGCCAGGCCCCCCCAAGGCTGGCTGCACTGACCCCCCAGCTGGCAGGGCACAGCCACGGGTGGGCTGAAGTGGGAGGCTGCCTGTCCCTGTGCTGCCCCTCTCTGCCCCGCAGCAGTGCTCTGCCCACTGCGTGCATCTGCGTCTGTTTGTGCTGACAGGTTTGTCTGCTTTCAAGCAACTGGAAATTCAGATTTATGAGAGGAAAGCAAAGATTTATGTTCTTGTCCTGCTATGTCTGCGTCCCTATGGACATGAGCTTTATTTCCTATCCTATATTTAACTCCTGCAAAGGCACTTGGAGACTGATCTTCAAGTGCACATCAGCACCACCTCCAGAACATATCTAAATAAAGCAGAATTTGAGTGCTAGCATATGGTTCTTTTCCAAATGCCATGTTGGTCCTGCTAGAGAAAATGGTTATTTTTGTAAGCTGCAGGGTTAACATTTCAGGGGCATGATTACAAAAATAAAATAGATGTTCAAATAAAAAGAATTGGGCCAAATTTTGCAATGACTAAATAACTCCACTCAATAAATGGAATGATACTGAGCGAGGAATAAATCATCCCAGAATTTGGCTCAGGGTTCACTGCTGGAGCCCAGACAATAATAACAGGTAGACTGGGGTTGTACGTGAAAAGTCAGGATTATGCTTTTCCCTGCTGTTACCAAATGTGCAGTGCCTATTTTTATCAAGCACGTTCCTAGCTCATGTACCATGGGCTGAAAGCCCTTATCACTGTGTGATGCCCCTGCTTCCTACACAAACAAACTCATACACGTGTGAAGGTCTTGGCTGATCTTTGTAGCTTGGCTTGACGTATTTCCTGCTCCTTATCTGCTAGGCTTGACCAGGCCAGTGAAAATCTGGAGAAGGTCCTCTTGTTGCTGAGCCTATTGGACCCTTCTGCTCAGAGCTTTCCAAGTCCCTTCCTTGCTCAGCTTCCCCAAGAGACCTGCGCCTGTGGTTTTATTGCATTTTAGAATAGGTTTACAGTCTCTGAGGGTCAGGACCATCTGAGTGGGAGGCAGGCTGAAAAGGAAGGCTGCTGCTGTTTGCAGTGGTCTCTGGCAAACCGTGGGCAGGAGCAGGATTCCCTATGGAAATCCCTGGAGCTGGGAGGTCTTGTTGGCTTTCCTGCAGGAACTGTTTGCGCTCCTCTGACACGGCCTTCAGGCTTTTTTATTTTTAATCCTGTTCAGATTTTAAACACACCAGATGCTGTTAAAACACGGAAGTGTCAGGGCTCCCTTGCCCATCCACAGGCTCTTGGGCGTCCCATGGGTCCTGCCCATCCTTAAGGCTTATGGAATCATAGAATAATAGAATATGCTGAGTTGGAAGGGACGCACCAGGCTCATCGAGTCCAACCCAGGCTTCTGTGAGCTGAAGCCTTCAACATGCTGCCATGTGCCATGCTGGACCCAAGGTCTGTAAGGAAAACCCACCAGGCCAGACTGCAGCAAGCTGGCTCCTCTGGGCTTCATTGGGCTCGCTGCAGACTGGGAGTTGTGTGCCAAGCTCCTCCCGGGCTGCCCCGGTTCATTCCCTGCATGTTTGCAGGGCTGTGTGGAAAGGAGGACAAGACTCAGGACCTTTGGGGACTATTTTCTCACACCTCCTGCCATCGTGTCCCTGTGAAACACCAGTTTGGCGTTGTTAAAGGAGTATGTGCTGTCCAGCCCACAGAAAGCTGCCTCTTTCAGCGATGTGTTCCTCAAAATACTAATATGGTTGACACCATGCTTAGCACAGCTTTTCCCAAGTACATTTTGTTTTGTAAAGCTCTGGTTTGTTAATGTTCCTAGCTGAATATAACCTGCCCTGAGGAAGTAGTGCTGAATGTGGAGAGCTGAGCACCTCTTCCCACAGCCTTATGCCCTATCCATCGCACAATGTTCTGCTCTTGTTTGCCATCATCCCCAAATGAACAAACTTCACAGAAAGCTGTAACTCTGCTTAGTGTTTGTACTGCCTGCTTGCTTCTCCTGTGTCTTCCCTGTGCTCGCAGCTCTGATTTACAGCCCAGAGACTGCTTGTCTCTGTACCCCGGCAGATTCACTTTTTCCATTTTGCTGTCTCTCTCTCGGCCTGATGCCTGCTCAAGTGGGACAGCACATCAGGCTCAGCCTCCTTCTTAGCAGCTTGTAAGTACATCACGGCTCTCAAAGTAGGGGTTATTTTTACCACCTCCCTCTGCTTTTTGGTGGCACTGATCTGAAAGCAGTTCTCACAGCAGTTCCTGGCCAACAGATGCTTTGGCCAACAGCTTCCATCTAATGAGATGGGAGCATCACACAGGCAAACTGGACAAGGGATGCAGGTGCCCTGGAGAGGGATGAGGCTTCTCCCCTCACCCCCAAGCTCATTTCACAGTTCCCATGATGCAGCCTCAGCCAGAATCAGGCCTTCTGTGTGCTTCACCTTGTGTGTGCCTGAAAAAACCTCTATGTCATGCTTGATGCATTATGGAGATCTCTCATCCTATCTCTGACTGCCACAGCACAAAGAATTAAATAGAAATATTAATAAGTAAATATTTCCTGTCAAAATGTTATGGAGTTTATTTTTTTTCTTTGGCTGGGAAATTACTTCTGTATTTTTTTCTGCTCCGTTGATTTTTCTTTATCCAGCTCAAATGCCTGCTTTTGATTAAAACTGGAAAAATCTAATTGTGCCTGTACTGCAGCAGCGTCTCCTGGGAGGCACAGCTCTGTGGCCTGACGCTGCCCTTCTCTTGGCTGCAGTGGGTGAGGGCATCCCATTCCCCACCCTGGGGCTGTGCAAGCCTCCTGAGGCAGTGTTGCCAGGAAGGGTGCTGGCACAGGGGGAAGCAGGTGGGACATTTGGGGGAACATCTGGGAAAAAGGGCAGCTGTAGATGCCCAAGTGACAGTTAAAGTCAAATTTTCAAAATGTTCTGCTTTTGTTTCTTTCAGCTGAGAGATAGCAATTTTCAGGGGGGAATTGCTCTTGCCTCTAACTCTTAGAGCCACCACTTATTTCAGGTCCAGCAAAGAGATCCTGGTCTGAAGGCAGAGGGCTGGAAGGAAACGCTGCTGCCACACATCAGCAGAGACAGCGGACTGAGGTAACCTTTGCAATTACTGTAAAACTGTTCGAGTGCCTCTGTCAGAACCTTCAGACTTTAAAAAACATTGTTGAGACTTTTTGTTTAATGCTGCTGTACTAGGAAAGCTTTAGAGCTCCCTTGCTGTAACAAAAGGCAGGAGGACCTGATGTGTTGCGGGAGGCTGTGTGCGAACACGGGAGCAGCCTGCAGCACAGGCACAGACACTCTCCTGTCCTAGGGGTGCATGCTGCTCACTCCTGAGCCATGGGGCCACAGGTCTGGTTAAAGTCTTCCCATGCAGACATCTACGCCCTGCCTGCCTTTGGGGATGCTTTAACCTGATGAAAGCTCAGGAAGAGCTCTGACCCCTTTATGTTGCTCTTCTAGCATGATTAATACAGTGCCAGCCCCAGCTCCTCTCACTGCATTACAGCTCCCTGGAGATCCTCCAGCCACCTGCAAACACACCTAAACACCCACACGAGCCCAGACCTTGTAAAACATGGGTTACAACCTACCACAAGGCCCTCTTGTTTTATCCACCACTTACAGATGCTGGAACATAAATCCAGCACATCCCGTGCACTCCTGCTTGAGTGCACAAACACAAACCCACAGCTTTGTTTACCCTGGCGCTACATGTGTATGCTGAATGCAAAATGTGTCCTCATGGCATAGGGTTTGTCTTCCAAAGAATACGACAGTCTTTTGTGTGCAGCAGAAGATGAACTGCACAAGCAGCTCCATGAGAGAAGCAGCCTCCAGCCCAGTTTTGCTGCGGGGTGTCTGTGCTGCTGGAGCAGATTTATCTGGCCCCTGCCAAAGTCAGAGCTGCCGGCTGAAGACAAAGACTCCTTGCAGTCTGGGGCTGCTGTGGCCAGATTGAGCTGCAGAGGAAACTGTTGCGTCAATATTTACCCGACCCTCACGCACAGCTCCGTGTGCTGTCCGTGCAGAAACGCGTGCACTAAGCGCGTGCCCTGTGCACACGTTTCCATGGGATCCGTATGTAAAGCCATAAGATTGGAGGTGCCCTGTGCAGCACACAGAAAGCCATGTGCAAGCTCCAACACGTCGGACACCTGAGTGCCAGCACCAAAAACCTATAAATATGGAGGAGCCTGCGGCCTCTGGCACTGTCCATAGCAGCGGGAGTGGGCATGGCTCGTAGGGATGGCCAGTGTATAGACCTCAAGCTGAAGTGCCACTGGGACTTCAGAGGTGGGATAGCCTCTGATTTCACAGCATCTGAATGCTGTATGTGTATCCTCTTGTTAGGAACAAGGCCATCAGGAAGAAGTTCTTCACAGAGGGGGTGATTGGGCATTGGAATGGGCTGCCCACTGGTGTGGTGGAGTCATTGTGCCTGGAGGTGTTCAAGAAAAGACTGGATGTGGCACGTAGTGCCATGATCTAGCTGACAAGGTGGTGTTAGGTCATAGGTTGCATTTGATGATTGCAAAGGTCTTTTCCAACCTAGCTGATTCTGTGATTCTGTAATTAGCGTAGGATATTAGTTGGCTAGTGGTGAGGAGATAACCAGAGGAGAAAGGTGGTTGCCATTAGTGGCAATGGCACTGAGAGGCACTTCTGACAGGTCAAAATCAGCCCTTGGCTGGCTGAGAAGGGACTTATGAACACACAATGCAAGCGCTTGCTCTCCTGGAAGCTGAAAACCATAAAAAGAGCACAAATAGCCCTCAAATTACTACTGCTTCCTCTTGGATCATGCTCATTGTGTTTTAGCAGCAATCTCACAAGGACATAACCTAAAGCTTTGATTTCATATCTCTCTGGGCTGGGGGAGAAATTTCTGTGGTCTTCTCTTGCCCCAGGAGTTTGAAGTGACAGTGTAATAAACTGAGGGATTCAGGGGGGTTTTGCTGAGGCACAGTGTCTGGAGTGGGCTGGGCTCCTGCTGGCTCAGCTCTGTCATGGTATATATCTGTCAGCCCATCGAGGCTGAGGCAGGAGGTTAGGGTTCCTCTTGTCTTGCAGAGCCACTGTCACAGCATGCCTCAGAGCCAAGGTTTTGCCCCAGGTTTCTCATACTTCATGTATGTGCTGGAGCAGAGGAACAGCCAGCAAGACAACAACAAGACTGAATGTGCAGGGAGCGGTTAATAGGAATAATTTTCCTTGGAGGAAAATTGGAGGCATGAGTAGTTGCATTTAAGGCTTTTGAGATGGAAAATAAAGAACAGAAACCTCAAATATATTGTCTTTAGCATGATTGCTCATGTACCACCCTGCTCCTCTCCTGCAAAATGAAATCAGAACAGCATTACCTTATGGTAATTTGGGGTTCTGACCATTGGTGCTCAAATATTTAAGGCTGGAATGGTCAGGTGAGGTAAGTGCTACTTGTTTCAAAAAACTTCAGCATTTTAGGAAGGATTCTTGCTGGAGACAATATGAAGGTGTCAGAACTGTCTTTTCCATTCTGTCTTCAGGAAGGCTAAATGTGGCAGGAAAAATAGTGTAAGATTAGAAGAAAACCGGGATGAATGCTACAAAGGCTTGCACACTGTGGGCATCTTTGTTGATACTTGATGCACAGCAGGGCTGAGTCTGTGAGAAGCTGTGGAGACAGGTACTGCTCTCTGTCCTAGGAATACCAAAGGTGGCACTGTGAAAGAAGATGATGTCTGATAGCATCAGGCAGTGGAAGAACTAGGAAGGGCCAGTTGGGCTCTGTGAGGCTGGCTGTGCAGATGGGCAGCATGGAAATACACATCAAGAAGTGTCCTCTGTGATCTGTGTCGCCCTTGGTCACACCACTGAGCCTGCTTTGAGCCCCACTTCGTGCCCTCCATGCTTTCTGCGGGGCTGTACCCGAGCTGAGGTCAGGTTTCTTTTGCAGTTAGCTGGGACAAGAAGACAGCAAATAAAATCCAAGAGATAAATGGTGCCTGTTAATCCTTTCTGTGTGTTCCAGTGAGCTGGATTTGTTGTTTAACAACCAGCAGCTCTCCCTCTGTGCAATGTTCCCTGGAGACAAAATGCTCAGCTCCTCACATATCAGGTTCCAGCAAAAGGAGATCCAAAAAGGCTTTTAGAAGAGGGGTTTCTGCTCAGTCGTGGGTTATTGATCAGTGAAAAGAACAAAATGCTCCTCATGCTGTGGGAACCACATATCTTTGCATCTTTAGCAATAAAATCAAATACTGGCTTTTGAAATACAGCCAGGGCATTTCATGGCAGACCTAAGGCTGCTGCTTCTCACTGGGGCCTTGCTTGTGACTTCTGCTGCTAACAAGGGGTCAGCAGAGTTGATTTTGTGATGAGGTGAGGAATGCGATTAGTGTTTTATTTGTGATTCTTCCAAAGTCTCTGCATGAGTGGGAAGTGCAGCTCCCTCTCCTTATTTGCCTGCTTCTTTTCCCAAGAGCCTGACCATAGCAATGTGTGCACTTCACACACACCAGCATCCTGTCTGCAGGGCATGAACCTGGGGCAGCAGGTTGGGGCTGGATGTCATTCTTCCACAAGTCTAATCCAGCATTTATCTCCTGGGTAGGAAACAACTCCCAGGAGCTGCTGATATTTTGAAAGGACACGATGTGGATCGAGGCACATTGCACTCTGCCTGGGGGACTGGCTTGCAGCAGCAGATCTTTTCTGTGGGTTGGTGTGACAGGACATCCGAGCCCAGACAGGATGGAGCTATCCACGAACCAGTCCAACCTTCAGGTAAGAAAGCCAGCTGTCTGTATTGGTGGGCCTTGCCTGCATAACCAGCAAAGGGTAATTGTATTGTGCATTAGGAGTGTATTCTGTATTATCCAGGCAAGCTCCCCAACACATGACCATGTGGTACCTGAGGGTGCAGCAGTTGTGTGTGCAGCTGTGCAGTGGCAGAAGCTTTTATTGTGGCCTTGGGGCTGCCACAGACTTCATGGGGCTACTGCTGTCAAAGAAAGGGTGCGTTTTCCATGGACTGGCTGGCAGGGCTCTGCTGCAGTCCTGCTGCATGTGTGAGACCCTCCAGTGTGCTCAGCTCTAGGCAGGTTTATTATTTAGGGCATAGCTTCAAAAAACAGGATCCCAGAACCAGATAACTCCAGGAGCTGTTATTTATAAATTTAATTATTTTTTTTTATAGATCTATATTAATTTTGTTTATGTATTTCTTCCTTAATACATTTCTCTTTTTGTTTTATTAATGCATTTTCCATTCAGTTATTTGCTTAGTGCAGGCATTGGAGTTAGTCATGTAAGTACCAGATATTGAATCTGTTGTCCTGCCAGATCTCAGAGGGCAAAGCTAAGACTGAACATCCACTCCAAAGTCAGCACTTGCTAGTCCTAAAGGACTAAATCCAAATGGGACCCACCACGTCTTTGGGATTCTGTACCTAACATTTAAGTGTCACACTCATTCCACCTTAAACCTATAGATGTTCAGCTAATCAGAATAATCACGTTTCTGGTTTTCTGCCCAACACACTGTCTGAAGTCTCAGAGTGGCCTGACCCCACAACTGTGGGAATTCACCAAGGAGCTTGGCATTGCCAGGCATCTTGTGAGCTATTTGTGTGCTTCTTGGGAGCCCTGATTGCTACAGCCACATCTCAGCACAGCAGCAGCATGTGGGAAGCTGCTGGTGGTGTTGAGGCAGCACAGTGCACAACTAGTTAAACCTGTCACGGCTGCTCAAAGAGTCGCAGAAAGGAAGATGATTTCAAACCCAGCTCCAGACTGTGGAGCACACAGGCATCTCAGGAAGTGCTTACAAGAACAGGGCTGGTCTCAGCCAACAGAGGTCTGTAAGGTCCACACCTTATGGGCAATGTGGTATTGAGGAAGGGTACGGGGCTTTGAATTGCTCTTTGATATTTATAATCCTGTTGGGTTTTAAAAGCAATTCTTCTGGTGTGTTTAATATCATGGGCACAAGGAGGACTCAAGAGGCCTAAGGCAAGAGAGAGGATTACTCTTTACATACAGGCTCAGCAGAGCGATGTCCTGATGTAACAGGATCAGACACCTGGTTCTCTTCTGCATAGAGGACTCACAGGCAACCAGCCCCATTTGCCCCTGCCTGCTCAGCCATGTCTTCAGGCTGTGAAAAATATGAATTCTGTGCAGAAAAAGTTCTGAGATTAAACAAAGTATTAATTTTGTTTTATTTTTCTTGTTTTCAACTACCGTTCAATAGACTCAAACACTTTTCTATACACAGGAGGACCAGAAATGTGGTTTTTTTCTGAGCAGAAACTGAGAATCTTGTGCAAAGACTAAGTTTTAAAGATAGTGATGAATGTGTCTTGAAATATCATGATAAAAGGCCAAGGCACATGGGTCTGGATGAAGTGCCAGACTGGAGTGTGAGTGTTTGGGTGCAGTAGGGTGAAAGGAAAGAATTTGCTCTTCTGCAGCCCAGCTGTTAGCCACAAGCCAGAAGTCTTGCACTTGGAGTTTGCACCCCGGTTGCGAGGTCTACACCTTCCACATTACAGTACCATGCCTTTTTTCCCACTCTGCAGCTTCTCCCAAGGTCCCTGCGAGAAGGCCACACAAGTCCTGTGCAGGAGGGTGCTCCAGAACCCTCCAGCCACAGTCCTCAGCAGTTCCCCCTCGTTGTGGATTTGTCCTATCTGATGTTCTGGAGAAGAAGGTATTTTCAGGGCTGTTTCACACCAGGAGCTACCACCTCTGCCCATGGGGCAGCCACACTTGCTGCTCCTCTGCCCTTGGAAGACACCGTTTCGGGGTTGCCCAAGAGCTGCACCCCACAGTTTTGCTCTTCCAGCAGAACTGGGGTATGTATTGCAGGGAGGTCTTTGCCCCTACACTGACTTACTGCCAGCAAGTGCACATATAGATCTTGCTATATATAAACAAGCAGGGTCAGAGCTCTAATTTTAGCCTAGCTCAAAATATATCCCTTGCAGTGCATTTCTCACCACCAATTTCTAGTCTTGTCTTGCCACAAAAAGCTCTGTGAGGTCAGTGAGGTCTGTCAGCCCTGGGAGCAAAGTGCGGGGACAAGATAGAAAACTTTGCTGTGGGGCATTGCCCAGTAGTGTGCCCTGCTGTGGGCACTTGTACTAAAACATCCCTTTAACATTTCAGGTGAGGAAGTCTCCAGGAAAATTTTTATCATTTAGAGTCAACCACCCTGTAAAACGAAAGCCTAGCATCTCCACTGTTCCAGAGCCAGCTGTGGGCATGGGGGGAGTAAAAATTGGATACCGTGGGACACTTGTCCCACCACTCTAAGTCTCTTCTGCTGTACCAGGTACATACAGTTCTGTCCTCTCTAGGGCTGAGCTTTGCTTTCTGTTATAGCTGATAAGATCAAGGAGTACAGGGCAAGAGCAGCCCGTTTATCTTGTGCCAATACATGATGAGATTGGTGCTGCAGTGTGATGGTTCCTGTCATGCTTCAAACATTTCCTGGAGCCACCATGGCAATAACAAATGAAGTGCTGCTTCTGGCCTGCAGACCAGGGGGAGTTCTGGGGATTCTGCATTGGCTTTCCATCCTCCTAAAGCCAGACACCTTTGGAGGTGTTTGCAGCACAGCTGATGTGTCACTGCTGCTATTTAACCTGGCTACATGGGGGCAGGAGGTGGCTAACCCAAGGCTGGACAGGCAAAATTTTCATAAAGGGAAGCCTGCAGCCTGCTTGGCTGCAGGTATGGGAAAGGGTTGGAGGTGACGTGAGAGGGCAAGGGGACCAAACCCTGGGGGCAGTGACTACTCCTCTTGCAGTGACAGCTCTTTCCCCTGGCTGCATGCTGTGCCCACTGCCACTCCTTTCCTGTGGCTCCTGGGGTTCCTGTTTGAGGAGTGCACACTCAGCCTGCTCTGGGGAGGTGCAGCAGAGTGTCCTGTGGTCCTGTCTCCTGCTTCTGTTGTGTGCTCTGGTCCCCTGTGACAGGGACATTTTGCTTTGAAGGGCTCGTGGTTCCGAAGGGCTCCCACGCTCCCTGGCTTTGCCCTGCCATTGCAAGTGTCAGTGCAGCTGCTGGGCTGGGGCAGCTGTCTGAGCGTACGTGCTGCAGCCCAGGATGAGCAGATCATCTTACTGTCTTTCACCACAGGCTGAGCTTAAGTCCGTTTGCCTTGCAATAGTCCTGGCTCGTCCTGTGTGCGTGGCTGGTTACTTATGGTAACTCATGTCACCGTAACAGCTCTGAATTCCACCTCTAGCAATTTGACTGTAAGTCTTATGCTAGTTCAGGATTTTTTTCTTACTATCTTGGCTCCTGGAAGCCTCTGGTCTGGCAAATATCTCTGCTTTTTCTTCTATAACACTTTCCGTACTTCCTGTTATGGAAAGAAAGAGCTTTAAAATGGGACTTCAGTATTCTTTGTAGGCTGGGAAAAGAGAGGGGAAATACATCAACTATTAAAAAATAATCATGACTTACTAGCAGTTTAATATCAGAGGGAGACAAGGAGGTTTTGAAACAACCCATTCTGTTTACTCCTTTTATGAACCATGGCTCTTTGTAAATTTATTCCTGTTAACTGAAAAGCAACAGAAAACTAATGGCATTTTGACTTCCTTAATCTTTATACAGGGGTTAATGTGAATTTCTAAGCAGGAAGACTGGGTGGATCCTAGTAGATCAGTTGTGAAGGAGAGTATTGTGAACTCCAGTGCAAATATCCACAAGCTGCAAATGTATACCAAAAGAAAGACTGTGCACAGAATCGTGTTAGCAAATATGTGGAGGAGGAAGGCAAGGATTATGAAGATGTGTGAAACAGACAGCTGATTTCTTACAAGTTACCCATGATGCTTTTAAGGGAAAATACATTAATTTATGGTTCATTACATACACAGGATTAATTTTCTAATTCCTTATTTGTAATTAACTAATAAATACGTAAAGCACAAGTCTTTCAATGCAAAAATACATTTACACAGAGGCAGGAGGCTATTGCTTTTAAGCAGTAGTAAACTGGCCACCTTGGGTTGAGTATCAGGATCAGCTATAACTGATTTTTTTGTTCATGCCTGGATGATTACCAGAACAGGAGAAGAAAAGGCTGGTAATGTAGGCTTACTACAGACTCTTGCAGCCTAGGAAGAGTCTGGAGTCTGTAAAAAACTGGGAAACACAGCAAAGCTGTTGAGTCATAGTGTACCTTGAAGAAGAATGTGATACCCTGATGTCTGGAAGAATTTCCTGCCTGGCTCCCGCATCCCTCCCACCACAGATCACAGAACACTCCCTGCACACAGTGCATTCATTACAAACTAACTTCAGACCTATAGCATGGAGGATAAAACTTGCAACAACTTTGAGGTGCTGCCAGAACAGGACGTGAATGATTAGGAGCAAACCTGGTGTCCTAGGTCCCAGCTGCAGTAGGGGTACAAAACTCAGGGATTACTCTGAGAGACAGACTCTATCCCACCTCACTGTGCAGCCCAAATACATTGCTCTGTCTGTGACCTTTGATGTCTGATGAGGTACGAGAGGCTGGGGAGAGGTAACAAGCAGTTTGTTGAGACTGAAATGGGCGTCTGGTCTGCTGGCCAGGGGGGCCTCATGGTGCTGAGGAGGTGGGCATACAGACCAACCAGCTCATCAGGTGGAGACAGGATCCCCATCTTCCTCTGTTTGGTGACGTCTGGGATCTGGAGGGGTTGTCCCATCTGAGAAGCATTAATTTGGAGAGCTGAGCTGCTACAGCTAACTCTGGAAACAGTAAAAGCTCCTGCCTGCCTCTGTGGTGGATATTGGGCCAAGGGACTCACTCTGCTCCCAGTGTAGTGCATGGCAAAGCTCCCACCACTGTTGTCAGCTACTGTCTTACAGCAGTGGGGTGAGCTTTTGGAAATCATGACCTACCACTGCCACCCAGCTTGTCTTCTAAGACCAAAGGCTCCATTATTTTTTTTCACTGTGCACCTGTCTTCTCACAGCATCAGCTCATCGATTCCTCCCAGTTTGACCATTTAATTATATATGGCTATTTCGTGATTAAAAATGTATTGGGAAATTGGCACTCTCCTTCTGTTAACCCTTAAAACTTCTCTTTTCAAACTTCTGCATTTCTCTCACTTCCAGATAGCTGTGAAGGGAAGATTTGGATAGCCACAAGACTAACAGCAGGATCAGGCAGGCAAAAAAGATGGCCAGTGCCTAGGTCCGGATACATCACCATTTTATGGTAAATGGAGAATCCATGCCGTGTGGTGGACACAGTGGCCAAAGGACAGGTTCCCTGGGTCCATGTCATGGGGAGGGGAATGGATGAAGAAGCAGAGGAACCCTGAATTTTGGCCACAGCCTGTTTGCTGCTCCCATTGACAGTGACCCAAGTGCTAATTATAATTTCCTTATTCCTTATATTTGGCCAGGGCAAGTGACAAAGTGGGGTGAAAGCCAAAAATAAGCACCCCCCAGAATAGCCCTCTCTACATCTTCCTGCTAATGGCATCTCTGAAGAAGACTGCTTGTTCCCCTTCAGACAAGCTTTCAGAGGCTATTTTAATCCATTTTTAGTTGCAAATAGCATTTATCAGAATAAGTGTGGGCTGGTTGCCAAATCCTTCAGATCTTTGACAGCCTGGAGGGGAAAGTCTCTGAAAAATAACCGAGTCTGCTTCTACTGCATGTTCCCCTGCCCAGGGGATTCTGGGGATGTAATAAGGAAACATTCATCTGATGGAGCAGAGCCCAGGAACCAGTGCTTTACTAAACTTTACTAAACTCTGTCATCAACACTCGCTCCCAGGAATCAAAGCTTTTGTTCCTGTCATCAGTGGGGTTGCTTCAGATTCAATTTAGCAATCATTAGGAGGCGAAGAAGCAAGGTTGGCAAAAAGGTTAGAGAGTCACTCATTTCTGAGTCACTGCTTAGAACATGACCCTAGCTAATTGTGTTCAAAAATCCTTGCTGACAGTCCTCTCATGGCCACTCCGTGGTCTCGGGTGAGTTAACCATCTTTGCCAAGTTCATAAACCGTTCAAAGTTATATTTTAGAAAATGCCATATTGAACATTAATTGGCATTCCCAGGGAAGGAAACCTGGACCAGGCTGAAGATTAAATGATTAATTATTTAAAAGGTTAAATGCCCCCTTTCCTTGGAGAAATTTTGATACCAGGCAGTACCTGGGCAGCTTGCCCTATTGCTCTGTCTTGGACTCTGGGGCTGTCATCTTACATCAATTCTAAATCAATTTTAACATATCTTAGGAGTAATATGTATGGTGACCTAATGCCTGACTTCCCTGGGCAAGGGGTAGCGGACAAGGGAGAAAGCCCTGACAAAAGGGTGGAGGGTAACATGAGAGATTTTGGGGTCTGATAGAGGTTGCCATAGGAGAAATCTGGGAAAATATTGCTACATTCGTGGTGCATTGCTGTCCTCCAGCATTTGTCATAGTGACTTTGAAGACCATTTGATCTGGCCTTGATCTATTTATATCTCTTGTATTCAAAACCAGGCATCTGAAATGCAGATCAGAAGGGGTGCATGAGCAAAACTATGCAGAAAGCATGTTGAGTGTGTGATACCTGAGGCAGTTTGGGATTCATGATCCTGGCCCTGCATCAGCATAATAATGATAAATTCTTTGTTATGATGAGGGAAATTGTTGCATTTATTGAAGAATACAGTGGTACCGATCCATTTTTCTCTCTCCTGACCTGAGACCCAGTTATATTTTTACAACATGCATAATATGTGTTCATATGTTTCGACAGTCACAACAAACATTTCAGGATTATATGGGAATTTTCACAATGTTGCTAAGTTCTTGTTTCTTTATTATTTGAAAGGGTAAAGCCTGGTAGCAACAGAATCCATCAGACATGTTAATGTGTAGATGCAAACAAGCCTTCAAGAAATATTAGCCAATCTTTTTCTCCCTATTTTATTTCACTGTCTTTGTGAGAAGAAAGAAGACTTGGCCGGAGGTGAGCAGGCAGATCGTATTTCTAATTACGTCAAGTTTGAAGGCTGACCAGACAATCCTTGTGGCTACTGTTGACCTCCATCCATGCATTGTCAGGGTCTTGTGATCTGTCATTTGTTGCCTGGAAAATGCCAGTAAACCTGACTTACCAATTATGTGTCATCCTCTCAACACCAGTAGGGCAGTTACAACTTTCCAGTTAAATACTACTCCTTTAATTTCATTGTATAAGGTTCCAGCAAAAATCAAATGGCAGCCCTTACCTACTAGCTCCTGTCAATTCTGCTTCACTCTGTTTCCACAGATGCGTTTGGCTGTTGAGCAGGGCAGTCTTTAAACAGTGGAAAGAGTAGGGGATGACTCACTCTGCTGCAGCAAGCTGGGGATGCTTCTGCTTACTGCCTCCAGACTAATTAATTTATCATGAAAGTGGAGGAGCTTTGCTGAATGTCACCATGCTTGTTTTCCCTGCCTGGGACTCCCCCATTATTTCTAGGTGGATCTCTAATGGAAAAATTGGTTCTGCCTTCTGTAAGTGCACCTGTCTCTCTGATGATGCTGCAGGCCTAAATGGGAAACCCCAGCAGCGTTTTTGCTCGCGTGACTCCAGGCCCTGCACCATGACAGCACGCCCAGGACGTGTCAGAGACCACGCTGCTGAGAGCAGGGATGGCACCTGAAGTCCCATGGAGGAAGCAGCTGCTCCTGGCTCACTGCCCCACTTTCTTGGCTGCTTCCTGCCTTGGTGCCTTACTTGTTGTGCCAGCTGGAGCCTTGGGGGATCTGCTGCTGATTTAACAGTTCAATAAATTCCCCTGTGCATATACAGATGAAAGCATCCCCATCTCAGGGAGGGCTGGTGCCAGGAGTGTCAGACAGCAGTCCAGATAGTTGCAAGGAAAGCTGGAAAGGACATTTTATCATTTTACCAACAGGTTTGAGTCACAGATGCCCTTCCACTCATGCACTCCTGAATTCAGAGCCGGAAGTGCCAACTGCCTTGTCACAGCTATTCCTACTCACTACAAAGATGGATTTACACTGGTGCAGTTTTTCGTGGAAGTCAGCTTTGGTATGTGTCTTGTGTAGAAGAGCTTGGGCATCCTCATGACTACTAAAAGTGCTGCAATGCTTTCAACTGGGGAATAAACCCACCTTTTTCATCTTGGCTCAGCTGAATTCTTTCCCCTGCATTTTCAGGGATAAGTGCTGCTCCTCACCTTGTGAGGGGGCATTCAAGATACTGAATTTAAGTAGAGGGTTTAACATTTAGAGTTAAAAGAAAGTTTGAATCTCTGAACATCTAAAAATGGTAGCTGATGAAATAAAACTGAATATTTGTGGGGAAACTCTATAGGCCAAATGAGAAGGGGTGAGCTCTAACAGAGTTAGTTTTTGACTACACCATCTTCAGAAGGTCACAGCCTCTGTTTTGTGTTGAGGAAATGCTGAGAGCAGACTGTGAAAAGGAAGGAGGAAGCAAGCAAGGACTTGGGGAATAAAAGGAGAGGAAACCAGAAATGACACTTGAAGGCAGGAGACTGGTGGAGAATGTCAACTCCTTACACTCCCAGTGTTGCAGAAACAAAGGGGAGACCTTACCTGAGCAATGAGGGGAGCAAGGTCTGTATATTTGGGGGTTATATTTGTTTAGGTTTTTTTGCAAATGGACTTAATGTTTGATTTTGTCTTTGGATATTTATATAAATACAGGGGTAGAATTTATCTTAAAAGGCTTACATTGCAGTCTGGTAAGCAAAGATTCCTCCTCATTTCCCGTAATTCCCTTGAAGTCAGTTCCCAGGGCAGCGGCAGTACACAGTGTGCGCATGTTCTGGGGGTGGCAGAACAGAAATGAGTAAGCAAAGGGCTGCCTCTTGCCCTGGGTCCAGAGCACTCGGACATGCTGTCCTGGTGGCAGGCACACACCAGAGACGGGGGCAAAGTTTGCTCTTTTCCCGACAGGCCAGAGCTGTCTTTAGCATCTGAGTTCCCACCCTGTCCTCCACCGCCCTCTCGTACAGGGCACTTGGACTGAACACTGTTTTGGATGGGCTTCCAGAGACCTTTTAAGGCTCTGGGGTTTTTCCTTTGTAGCTGCAATTTACTGGTAAAACTTGTCTGAATTATGCAGGCTTTTTACGGTGAAACGGGTTCAAGAACCTCTATTTTTAGTCGAGCTCTAAACAAGTGCAAGAATTACTGCTTGCTAGTCTCCTGTTCCTCTGTGGGCCTCTCCCTCACTGGGGCTGTCAGCTTTCTGTGCCAGGTAGCTGTAAGGTGTCCGGAACAGTCAGAGAAACTGGACTATTTAGTCTGGAAGAAACCATAATCTGCTTCTGCGGGACCGTAGAAAGCCAATCAATCCTCTTGATTTGTCACAACAAGCTGGTGGGACACTAACTAGCAAGTCCAGGTTGCTCTCCGAACAGGATGCCTGAGAAGTGTTCTGGCTTTTGGAAGATTGTTGATCAGGAGAGAACATGAGGTGAATGCAAGTAATGCTTTTAACCTTTAAGTAGTGCTGGAGTATTGAGCGTGTATGTGCATGTGCGCTGTTGGCACAGCGATGTATCTGTGCATGATATGTTACAGATATTTAAAATGCACATTCCTCGACAGGAAGAGCTGTACTTGAAAAACCATTTGCAATCATAACAAGGACTCGGGTTGACCTGCAGGAATGTTAACTGTGGCAGAGTTCCTTACTCCAACATCTGTTTATATAAAGCATGTATGTGCTGTCCCTTTGTTTTATATACAAATTCACACGGAGTCCATCCCAGGGAGCTTATGATCTAGGCTTAGCATTAAAGGGTGCTGACTGTGGCACACATGGGAACAGCTGGAAAACACACAGGAGCCCACCCTCAGAAGAGGCAATAACACAGAACCCACTATGCTAAGCCCTACCCATATTATTTCCCATTTGACTCCAGCTCCAGCAGGTATCAAACAACCTTGCAGCACCCCTACAGCCAGCTGCCTCAGGAAGAGCCCTGGGGAGCAGGAATGATGGGCTAGACCCTTCTGAGGTTGCCTCTGCAGAGCACACACGTGTGTCCTGTCCCAACCTCAACCCACCTGCTGCCTCCGCCTCAAGGCTCAGCTGCAACTAATCCACCAGTGCAGCTTCCTTAGATACACCTCCTTGGAGGGAGGAGTTTGCAGGCTCTGTAAAAGCCATGAAAGTAGTTCCAGTCTCCTGGCCCCCTTCTTGGCACAGGGGTGGTCCTTGGAAGCGCAGGAAATGTGCAGCTGCCTTGCGAAGCCAATTCCCTCCCTGCTTGGCTTCCCGCTGCTGGCTTCATGGCTGAAGCTGCCCAGGCCACTGCTGCTCTGTCAGGCTGACCCCTACGGCTGAGGATGGGATGAGATGGTAAGCCCCAGGCACGGGGGGCTTGACTTTGGATGGCTGGACTGTGTCCCCCAGGGCTCCTGTGTGTCATTTGATGCAATTTGAACCCTTGTGGCCAAACAGTTTTGCAGGCCAAGCAGAGAGGCTCTCAGGGCAAGTCCTGCAGGGTCTGTGTGGAGCTGATTTCAAGGGGCTTTCTCACACAGAGTAAGGTGCACGTGGAGGGACGTGACATGCTTCCTGAAAGGCTATTGACCTCAGCTCTTCTCCTTTGCATCCAAGTTGTGAAAAACCATGGGGACTTGAGTAGGTAAAACCTGTAGCTAGCAGATCGTCTTTGCTTTCTGTCCCCAAAAGACCATTGAGAGGTCAGCACTGAGGTGTCCTCCCTGCTGGGGACACCTGTGAAAGTCTTGCCTTGTCTGTCCCAGCTCTCTTCTTGTGCCTCCCTGCACACTTCCCCAGCTCATGAGCAGGTCTGAGGATGTGAAAGGAGAGGACAGCCTTTATTCCAGCTCCCACAGCACAGCCGTGCCCTGCATGCACCTAGGGATGCACCGAGGGCTGGAAGAGCAATGGCAGTAAGCATTGGCACGGTGCAGCTCTCTGGCTGCGGGCCAGCTTGGCACGGTGCAGCCCCCTGGGTTGTAAGTCCCAGGGGTGAGTTCCATGTGGATAATTGCCTCTGCTTCCTGCAAGGCAGCACTGCGGCATCTGTTGCTGCTTTTCTTCTTGAAATCTATTCATCTGCAGGCTGAAATGAGAACCAGCTGGTGGTTGTTGGGATTTATTTTAGAAAAAAAAATATCTTCTGTAAAGCATTATTCTGTTTTGAGTTCCTGTTTGCTTTCCCATCTGCCCAAGGAGCTGGGTTTGTAGGTCTCCCACTGTCCGCATGTCCTCACTCACAGTGTGGCTCCTCTGAGCTGGGTCCCAGTGTGGCTCCAGTGGGAAAGGCCAGGGTGACATTTCTCCCCAGACTGTGCGCAGGGGAGCTTGTGCAAACTCCCTTTGTTAGTTGGGGTATGTTTTCATCTGCTTATGGTTTCCCTCCTCCCGAGTTTCCTGGATTTGAGCAAACCCAGAAATCTCAAAGCAAAACACCCCTGAAACACCATCTGGTTTCACATCAAAACAGCTCTTCCCAGGCAATCCTCTGCCAGAGCTTGAGTCTCCCTCGCAGCCTGCAACTGCGCATTGTCACTGGCACCAGCACAAAGTGGCTGGTTTGGTGGTATTCTGCACCCACAAAGCCTCTACAAATGTACAAAAACAAAAGGCACAAGGCCAGCTTTCAAAAACTGGGCAGAGCAAACTCAATAACATTGAGCAATCTCTAGACCGTAATTTTTACACCTTCCTTTGTTTCCTGTGTTTGATTTTATGAGAGTACAAAACTCTGCCTTATTTGTTTAAAATGAGAGGCCAGGTGCTGCTCTCAGTTGCACCAAACCTAATCTACGTTTACACTCAAGTTTTGCAGAAAAGGAATACTTCTGTGACCTCTTCTTTGTTTTCTACAGATGTCCTTCTTCTCTTCAGTTGTTGGCAGCTACATGAAGGATTTCCTCACTGGATTTTTAATATTTATTAAAGAAATTGTAGCTTTCAAAAAGATTTCACTTTCTTTTGCAACTTCTAATAGTAATTAAAATCTCTTTCATAACATAGCACAATTTGTTCTGATGTATTTCAGTGCTTTCAGTTCTTCCTGGGCACTTTTCATATTTTTAAGACCAGAGGGATCTTTATGATTATCTGTTCTGACAATAAATCTCACCCAATAATTTCTGCTCCAACATTTCTTGAGATGCATTATATCTTTGAAAAAAGGTTGTTTTGTCTTCAGTTCAAGACCTCAAACTGTGGAAGCTTATCCCGTTCCTACATAAATGGTTCTAATAGTTAATGGCTTTTGTTAAACAATGCTCCCTATAGTTCCTCTGAATTTGCTTGGCTTCCAACCACCACATCAAATTATATTCCTGGGGTTTTTTTTCTCTACCTGATTAAAAAGCCCTATTTCTTAAAATTTCTTTTGGTGCCGGTAATTATAGACAGTGCTCAAATCATCTTGTGACCTTCTGCTGGGTAAACTTGCATTGACCTTCTTAAGATTCTTGTTAGAAATGTTTTCCAGATGCTGTATCTTTCTTGAAGCTCTTCCCTGAACTCTTGACCATTTCTGTGTTGTTTTTACACTGTGAACACTGACATAAAACTACACATTCTCCCTCAATATAGCAGAGTAGTTCCTGCTGCTGTTTCAGCAGCAGTGTATGCTAAGATAATGCCACCTCTCTGCTATTGCAGGATATTTTCGTGCTTGTAGGTCCAAGAATCACATTTGTTCAAGCAACAGGATCATGTTTCACTATGCACGATGACCCTGGGGTAAAGTCAGATTTTAATCATCCCTTATGGAGATGCTATTTTGCAAAGGACTGTCTTCCACTGTACCCATGTGGCCCTGACCATCCTTTACCACCATATGAGTGATCCAAATTCAGAGGCATTAACCACTATAATATACAAATTGATTTGTCATGTTGGACAGCCTTTTAGGTGGACCTGTACATCTGACCAGGCTCCTTGTCTTTCCAAGCTCACCCTTTTTTCTATCATGGTTAATGCTACCTGCTTTCCATGAGCAATACTAATGTTGTGGATTGCTGTTTTCATGTGACAGTGTCAAGTGAGGCTGTGAAATGGCTCCTGATAAAAACGCACTGATGGAGTTATCTACATAAAATAAACCAGTGATGTCACCAAATATGGGACTGTGTCTTAATAAGACCTGATCCCATAAAAAATAAGTACCTTTCCTGGAGAGAAAGTGGAATTTCTGTCTCTGCAGATACTAAAACTGAACCAGACAAGTCCCTGAGCAGCCTCGCCACCTGTTCTTTCAGGAGCTTGGATGAGATGACTTCCACAAGTCTCTCCTAACTCCAATTTTTCTGTAATTATATCATTATGTGACTAATTAGGTCACTACTTTTAATAACTGTCACTGTTCTCTACAGTCACCTTTCTGCATTTCACCCTGTTCCAAAGACAGGTTAACTGGAATAGGTCCTGCCGATTTAAATATCTTTTGTACCAAATCTACTTAAAGAACTGTGTTTATGGATGAAATAGAGAGCACTTCATTATCAGGTAATCCTGCTCGTGCCAAATACAAACCAGAGGTGCTTCTGAAAGATGTGTTTCTCTGCAGGCTGAACGTGTTACGGGGGTGTCTGCTATGAGTCTGTCTTGGGCGCTGACACTGGGGTGCCTGCAGAGATTTGTCTGGGGCCTCTCTCTTGCACTCTGGCCAAACAGAGACAACCAGAGCCTGTGGCTGGGCTCCTGACGTCCCCGGAGCAGGACTACCGGGCTGGCAGTCTCCAGGAGAGGTCACTCCTGCCTGCCAGAACCTGCCGGCACTGGACAGGGAGCTGCCTCTTCCTAGGGCAGATCCTCACCCTCGCGTCTCCAACGTGCAAAACATGGTGGACAGGAAAGACATCTCTTGAAGGTGGAGAAAGGTGCTTCTCCTTTTCTCCTCAGTCTGGCTTTCCCATTCTGGATGCATCCAGCAACATCAGGAATGTCAGGCATATGACTGGCCTGTGATTTCAATAAAACCTACTTGATCAAGTTTATTTTAATAACAGAATCTTTCAAAATTGCTCTGCATTTGATTTGTCCCCCTGATCACAGTTTTCTGCCTAAATACTGTGAATAGCCATTCCCAAACTCCTGTTTTATTCCAATGCTTAATGGTAGCTTTTCATCAAACATCATTGTAAAATTTAATTTGGACTGGAAGAGCCCTCTGAAGATCACCTGGTCCTTCCATCCACTCAAAGCAAGACCAACTGCAAAGCTGCTCGGGGCACACCTGGCTGATACTGAGTATCTTCATTAATGGTGAATTCACAGCCTCTCCAAGAGCCTCTTGCACTGCTTGACCAGCTTCATCAGGGTTGGTTTTGTGTCTTAACACCCAAGGAAAATTCTCTTGCTCTGTCCTTTGCTGACTGCGTGTAATTCTATTGTTTTGCTCTTTACTGAGATCTTCTAATTATTCCTGTGTCAGCTTTCCCTTCTATTTCCCATATTAGTCTTGCTGCCCTTCCTGAAGTGTCTGAACTAACAGGGGCCAAGCATGTACTGACTGTACTTGAGGGAGTCTGGGGCACTACAGCTCTACAAGTGTGTATCATGTTGGGAAACACGCTCTGGTGCTAGAGAAGCATGCTAGAGCAGGGGCCAGCTGGGACCCCTGGCAGCTCCAGAGGGGCCTCTGGGGTGACACGGGGGACCACATGCCCAGGGCTGTGTTTGTGCAGCCATTTACCCACCTCTGTGATACAGCTGCTGTCTGGTTCCTGCTGCCTGAGCCAGGCTTTGTGCTCGGCTGCCTTCCCTGTTTTGTTTTCTTCCTTGTGAGTTCGGTGGTTTTGCATTTGTAAGGCTGAGTGGGTGGTACGTAGTTTCTGTACACTCTGTTCTTTCAGTGGGTTTGGTTTAGTCTGTGTTTTTAAATGCAGGTAGTGCTTCTCAGAAGGGACATTGCTGTCATTGAATAGCATCATCCATCCAAATACCTTGTTTAGCTTTTACTCCAGAAAATCTGATGAGATAAAATCTGACATCTTCTCTTCTTTGTCTGGTTAGAGGAAGTCATGATGTTTTTTCAGGGGAATCTTTATTCAAAGATCTGAAAATGTATAAACAAGTAGATACTTACTCTGCTTTCCTTTGTCAAGCTGTCAGAATCTTCCCAGACCATGCTGGTTTGTGGTTTTCACTTGTTATTCCTTCTTTCGGATGACAACAGAGAAATGAGTTGACAGGCAGTGGTGTCTCGGGCAGAGACTTGCTCTGGGGAGACAAGCACTCAGCTTTAAAGAAAACTTTGCTGTACTTTTGGCAAGGCTGGATCAGTGACCCTGCCACAGAGCAAGGATGACTTTTGTCCAGGGGTATCTATACTGCTAAAAAATACAAAATGCCTGAAAGAGCTGTTCCCTGGAACTGTCCTTTGTGGACGGAAAGGTGTGCATGGCTTTTTTCCCAAGGGGTATAGGCTAGGCTCAAACGTGAAAACATAAGCATGGGCTGACTTATAAAGCCAGTTTCCTGTCAATGGTACAAATAGCATATAGCTTTCCAGATTCCTGAGTGTAGATCCTTGCCTTTATTCTGCTCTCGCTTACACTTTTATTTCAGCAATATAAAGTGTTGAACCAGTAAAAGGCCAGGCTAAAGCCACAGGCTTCTCATCCGTTTGTTTTGTTTGGACCTAGTCAGGAGTTGGAAGGCTGAGTGCAGGGAAATGACTGGGAGAACTGAGGTCTCTCTGGTCTTAGACTTTCAGGTTCAGACCTTAGCAAATCACAGCATCTAACTCTTGTTAGATGGGAACAGGAAAATATGCCTCAGACTTGCATGGTTATATTGTGTTAGTTTGAGCTTAAAACAGCAAAGGATGAAGAGCAGTGGCTGGTAGTGGTTGTACTGGTGTGTAACATGTCCATGTTGACTGGAGGCAGCAGTCAGTGGGGAAAGGAGCTTTGCTGGGCTCATGAGAGAGGAGCAGGGACAGTAGAGCCTTAGCCATGAGATGGAAAGTGCTTGACTCAGGTGTAATGGGTCCTATGTTTTACAAGTCCGTGTGATGAGCTGGAAGAGTTACAGGCTGTGAAAAGAGAGAAGGGTGGGGAGTAGAGCATCAGGACAGAGAAAATGAGGTGAGAAAGAAGGAAGGGAAAAGTTGGAGTGGTACAGACCCCCTGCAAAGTGAGTGGTCTTGCAGGTGAAAGATCTTCTGTGTTCTTGTGGCAATTTCTGATGGCATACAAGGTCTAAATATCAAGTATGCATTCAGACACAAGGGACGTGCAAGGAAGCTCAGGTCTGAGAAGTGTGACTTGTTCACTTGCCTTTTCTCTTCTATTTGTTCTTCCTTCATCTGTCAGGCTCACACTATGGCTGAACAAAGCTGAAGGTCTCCAACTTGCTGCACTTGGGTCTTGTGTAGAGAACAGGGCCTTCTGCCTCCTCTCCTTGTTCCTGGGGAAGGACTCATCATTGCTGTGAGGCATACTGGAGCATGTCAGGCACCATTGTGTCCAGGCAGTAGCCGATCAGTTACGTCCATGAGAAACCAGTGCCCAAGGAAGGGTGGGGGAGTTATGGGGATGAACATGAGGAGTGTGGGGAGGGAGGGATGCACTGTGTGGCTTTGGTTGCTTGAGGTAGTCAGGGAAGCACCCAGCAGGGTGCTGTCTACTCTGCCTCGCCAAAATCCACAACAGATACCAATGTTGCCTGGGGATCATAGGTATGGCCATTCCTCTGTTAACCTTCAGCATCCCACATGGGACTATGTATAGGAGGGAATAAAAGCCAAAGGTACACACGTTCTCCCGCGGTGGAGCTGAAGCCACAGAGAAATATTGTGTAGCTTTATATAAAGGTTACTTGGCAGCTGTGTGACAGAGTTTTGTCCCTGGTAGAGGTGGGTATTGTGTTGAAAAGTCAGAACAGGGTAATGCACCTCCCCGGAGAGCTGCCTTGCCTGTTCAGGAGGTGCTGGGTATGCTCTGCTGAGCCCATGCTGCATGATGTGGGGAGTCAAGTGTGCCATGCCCAATGTGCTCTGGAGTCTGTACTGAGAGCAGAGTTGGACCCCAGGTGTAGCAGCAGCTGTCTGGCAGAGGGTCCTCTGCAGGGGCACCACTGCTCCCGTGAGCCCACCACTGAACAGTGGTGCCTTCCTGCAATGCCCAGGTCAGTCTCTCGTGGGCTTTACTATTTGCACGTGTGAAGAGACACCTTCCTGATGCAGACTCACAGCCGGCTGTGGTTCATGGCATGCATCTGCCTGTCACTGTTGTGACACTGATCATGTATTTCCTCCTCTCACCCACTGCCTTTTCAAGGGGAAACTGTGATAATGACAGGACTTCTTGTTCTTTGTCACAGAAATTGGGTATAATTGCTCCATTTTGGCGGCTTTAAGATGTGCAGCAAGGGAACAGGCTGGATTCTTTCTTAAGACATCAGTCATCTGAAGCATTTGGTAGATGGCACATCAGAGCTGGGAAATGACTCAACCGTCTTTGTTAAAAGCAATCACTTGGCTCTGAGAATAAAATTAGAGGGAGAGAGCTGAGGGAGGTGCAGGAGTGGAAAGGACATTTCAGCAACAAAACCAGAGATGCTGCATTTTGTGTCGCTGTCATAGCACAAGAGTTTATTCTTGCTAGAGCTGTATCTGAATCACCCCTTCAGTCAAGGAGCTATTCATCAGCCAGCCTACCCAAGGCAAAAAAGGACAAGGTGTCCCAGAGGGCAGAGGAGGTTAGTGGGTGCAACTGGGCTCGGCACAGCCACACTGCTGCTGTCAGCAGCATGAAGCTGCTGGGCTGAAGCTCCTCCATGAGTGACTGCCAATAGTGTAATTTCTGTGAGGGTGTTGGGGTAAGCTCAGACCTCTCTTCTAAACCTCTGGGATCCCTTATAGAGGTGTGTGGAGGCTCTAATGTCTGCCTAGGTCTGATACACCTCTTGCTTTCAACTCTGTGTTGAGATCTCAGCAGAACAACCCCAGCTTCCCACTGCTCTGAGCCAAGATGGGCTGTTATTAGTGGAAAACCTCTTTAAGGGAAGTGAGGATTGCCAGAGAATTACATGGTCTGATTAAACTGGCTTCCTGTTCTCAACTGACATGGTGTATTGGAACCCGGGTAGCCTCCAGGTTAGCCCTCTGCCCAGGGAACATCTGCCTGGTGGTGTGCTGCCGAGTGCCTGGATGGGCTGCAGCTTTGCCCTCCTGTCACAACACTGGAAACATCATAACCAGGAGCCATTTCTCCTCCTGTCTGGGCTCACAGAAACCTAGCTGGGTTGCTCTTGCCTGCCAGTGAGTCGTTGCAGATCCTGTGTGACAAACTGCTTCATGGCAAAACAAGCTGCTTCTCAGTGGGCGTAGCAGGGACTGGCTCTGTTTGTTTTTCCTGCTGCCAAGGCCTTGCTTATCTAACCTCCATTTCAGTTCTGTTCTGAGTGGAAATATTGTTATTTATGCAGCTGGGGCAGAGGTCCTTTTTGTTTTAACTCTTCTAAGTTTGAACTTGTGGAAGAGAAAATCTCTCATGGCAGCTCTGTCTTCTTCTGGATGAAATGTGGTGCCTGATACATGGGTTGTACAAATGAGCAGGGGTCAGTAAATCTGTCCCCTGCCCAGTGATGAGCCAGTGATTTCTGCAGTGCATTTACACATCTACTTAATTGCATCTAGTAAAGTTAATTTGGGCCTTCTTGGTCCGAGTCACTCCCATGTCAGTAACATCCAGAGGATTCAAACCTGATACAAGTTATGTATAGGAAACAATCCCTGCTCCAATGAGAACTCAGAGGTGTAAGTGACACCATAGCTGAAGGACTCCTTGAAGAGCACCCTGATGTCATCTCAGTGTGGGTTTGGAGGCCATCTCCTGGGATGTTCTGTGCTTGGGCACATCTATTTAGGCTACTCTGCAGTCGGGCTGGGGGCTGCTCGTGAGGGGGCAGATCATCGAGCACACTGTGTTTGTAGCCATGCATACCATAGGAGAAGATGTAATCATGTATCTAGGAGACGCTATCACTTTGCCCCCATGTTTCTGTCTTTACTCTCGGTACCAGCATCCTGATGGCCAATAGTGACTTGGCAAGGACTGTTGTGACAGTGGGGACCCGGTGGTCTCCACACACTGGTGGACCTCTTTGACTGTGAGAACCAAAGTGACTGAGTTTTCTGTTATACAGAAAGAACTGTGTTCTCTCTAATGGAGAACTAGTAATTTGCAGAGTATCTGATGCGTCCTAGGTTGCCTGCTGAAGTGTGAGATCTCCACGGCCCCAGTATTGCGGCTGTGGCCAGTACTGTGCATTCCTAGGTGCTACTGTGAAAACATGCAGAAATGTGATTTCTTATATATTGCTTCCTTTTATAGTCTCTCAATGCACTACTACGTGCTTTTGTTTAAATACTCCAAGGTCTAGGTTGGCTTTGTTCAGGACAGTCTGTTCAACACAAAGGAAAGTCAGTCATTAGTGATTAATTGGAACATGCTTTCCTTTCTTAGCCGTGCTTTTATGGACTGTGCAGGTGCCTGTTTCCAAAACAAAGTTGATCTCTGTGGGTCCACTCTGAAAAGCACCTACCTGTGCTGGGTTATCATTCCACAGTAATTAGTGAAGGGTTTCAGAGCTGGTCAGTGCTGTCTGTTTAGCGTGGGCCAGTGTGTTTCTAAGTACTGTGACAAATTGGTTAAGAGAGCACATGTACATGATTTGCTACAGCTGATGAATGACAGTAACAGAATTAGCCTGTCCATTTGCATGCTCAAAGGATCTCGATAAGGTCCTAGTGACAGCTCTCCCATAGCTTTTATGAGAATAAATTGTAATTTTGGGAGCAAGCAGAACTAAATAGGGCTTGTTTCCACAAGCTGAGTAGGAACTGAGTAGGAATGTTTCAACAAAGCTGATGCAGTTAGAAAATGTGTATGTGCGGAAGCAGAAATATTTCACGGAAACAAACATATGTGATTTGACAAATTTTGATTGTCAGTCTCATGTTGGATAACTTGCCTGTTGTATCATGTGTTTGATCTGGGAACTGCACAGAAATGAAGCGGCTGAGGTTTGCCCAGGAACTGCTGCCCTGTCGTCAGTCTGGCATCCTCTGGCTGGCTGTGGTAGGACTTCTTTTGCTCCTTAGAACCTGGAAATTTGGTTCTTTCATGAGGCTGATGTGACTCTTCAGTTTTGTTGTTGCTTACTCCCAAATATATGGCTGTCCTGATTCAGTGCTGAGCAGCCATGATATTAGAAAAAGACCCAACTATGGTCATTTTACTCAACAGCTACTGAAGTCCTGGCCTGCACCTAATATTTTGTATGTATCAGCATTTGTGAAATAAAATCTCACAGGATTTCTGCTTCATAGGAAACTTGCAAACTTCTTTATGCCTACTTGAAATTACATTTCAAGCTATTGAAAATGTCTACAGAAAGGAAATCCTATTACCCAGCTAGCCTGAGATCTGACTTCTGCCTTACTGTTGCTGAGGTTTTGAGCAGATGTGGCTGGAGGTGTTGTGACAACCACTATACTCTTTGATAGCAGTCGCTTTTATTGCTGTATAAAACATAATTTACAGTGAGGTTTATTTGCACACAGACTCCAGAGGCTCATCCAGTGGAGACTAAGGGCAGAACAAATTTGGCCATTTCTGAAATTCTTTGCAAGAAAGAAAATTGTTTTACAGGTTCTGAGAAGATATTGCTCTATTCTGTCTCTACAGAATGAGTTTGAAGATCAACAGCACCAACAAAAAATGGTGTTAGTATTTTCTATGTTCAGGAGATGTTCCTCTCTTGGGAATTTGGTCACAGGTATATTTAGTGCTTGAATAAAACGCCACCCCAGAGAACCAAAACCTCCATGGAAGTTTAATTGTTGGCTAAAGAGATCCTATGACCTAATTCTATGTAGTCTTATCCTATTATAGACTGGAATCAGATCTTAAATATTATGCCTCTAAAGCCTTGGCATGCCTACCGCCTTAATTTCCAAGTGATATTGACATTATACTAGCTGTGGGATGCTTGAGTTTCTCTGTGTGCAATTTTTCTGCCCATAAATAAGCACAGACCGAGATCTTAATGAAGTGAATTCCAAGAACTGCAGTCCTGGGAAAAAAATGAAAAACTTACCCACAGCCATCAGTATTTACCTTCTAGACCAAATCTCAGGTCAGCCTTGGAGGAAGGTGTTAAGAATTAAAGCCCTGACCTAGGGACAGGAGAACTGGTTTTGAGTCAGCTGCTCTGTCATCAATTTTATGTGAAAATTTGGGCAAAAAGTTACATTTCACCTATTCTTGGCTCCTCATTTCCAAAGTGGGGCATTAGTACCTTTCCTGTCTCACAGGCGTGGGAATACAGTACAGCTTGTGAGGCTTGGTCATTACTGGTTTGGAAGTATGAGAAATCCACCTGTTCTCCTGACTGTACAGATGGCAAAGGCAAGTGGGGAGCTGGCTTTGTCGGAGGCTGTGCTAGAAATGATGGACTAATCAGTGTAGTCTGGGAATAGCATGTTCTGATGCCAGATCCCTGCTTTGGCCATCCTGTTGCTGTCTCTGCTAGGCTTGGCTTTGCATCTGGGGTGCAGAGGAGTTTCACCTAGGGGAGTAACTGGAGGTAAAAACCTCTAATTTCTCTCCTTTACCAGATGCATTTTTTTCCTGGAACTGTTTCAGATTAGCTCAGCCATTAGACTCTCTAATTCCTTTAAAGAAGGTTTGTTTTTGCTTTCACATGCTGACAACATGCTGATGCTTGTCACTTGACTTGGCTGTGTAGCACTTCCCATGACCCCAGTAAGATATTTTGGAAAGGATATTAAAACAAGCATAAATTGGCCCTGAAGAAGAGCATGTTCAGTAAGCGTGTGTTGCAAGCACTTACGTCAAGGAAGCTAGAAATCTGTGAAGAACTTTTCTGTCCCTGAAAACCTGGTCATGAGGTAATTTTCTGAGGTGCTGACTGCTGACACAAAAGGACCTTGATGTTGTTTATGCAAAATCCGGTTGTCCTTCCCTCTAGTATTTACAGCACCCTCGTGGATCCCAAATAACCTTGTTGATCCCACATACCAGTGGAACATAGGAGGCTTTGCTCACATGTCTCTTGGAGCATTGCACATCTGCCTGGTACCACACAACTTTGTGTTCTGCCACACACTGGGTTTGCCTGCTTAAATGTTACTGACAAAGCTGCATGTGGTCAAAAAAAGTATGTCCATCTTAATCACTGACCAAAGGAAAGAATAGTTAATGTAAAGATGTGAGAAAAATTAAATCCAGGAATATGTGCATATTAAATTTTTTTGCTCCACCTTACCAGATTTTGCTTTAATTTTGCCAAAGACTGCAATACCCAATTGCTCAAAATGATTGATTAGTTTATGTAAAAATAAGCAGATTGTTTTGTCTATCTATGGCTGAATGTAGACTGATCCATGTTTTGATGTTTCTGTAACAAGATGTTTCATGTTTTTCAGACAGGGTTCCTATGCAGAACTGGCTAGCAGTTACTGTTGGGTTTCCCAGTCCACCTGCTAGGGCAGAAGATTCTTTGGTGTGAGAGACCCATATCCAAACCTCCTTTGGCAAAGGCTGATGCCCAGGTGCTTCACCAGGGGGTCTACTTTAGGTTTTGTTGTAGAAATGGGGGATGGCTTCAGGAGAAGTACACAGGGAGCATATCTGATGGCTTGTTGATTGGAACCCTCTAAGAGGAAGGGTAATTAGGGCAAATAGAAGGACATGAACTTGGGATTCTCTCCTTCATGATGAACAACCAGTACTGGGGCTACTCGGCCCTCTGTCTCTGCTGAAGCTTCTCCTCCTCGTTTCCAATGACTCCTAGGGTCCAAGTGGGTTCCATGGCCAGGTGCTTAGTTCAGCCCAAGTGGCACTACCTCTCTCTGTAGCTGGCGAACAGTTTCCGTTCTTTTGGGAATCCAGCCATTCTCTCTGATTCCTTTGGCTTTTGTAGAAAATGCCTCCCAAGGGAAATTACTTGATTTCCACCCAATAAGACATTTCACTTAATCTGAAGCCAAATGTTTCTAATTTGCCAGATATTCCAGAATAACTAATTCTCTGGGGAACCCACAACAACACTTCCTTTTTATTTTTTCCTGTTCCATGACAGAAGAGAATTAATTAACTAGTGCCTCACCTCCTCTCATGCTAAAGGCAAGGTGGCAAAAGTGGCTCTATCTGCCCTTGCCTTGCAAAATGTGCTCAGGCTGAGGGAAACACTGGAGGCAGTGATAAGGGGGCATCCTCTGACCCCCAGGTCGAGCTCATGTTTGAGTGAGTCACACCTGCCTGTTTGCTTCCCAGTGAAAAACTAGCCCTGCAAAGAGAGATGTGAGTGGTTCAGAGGTTCTGAGGTCCAGTGCTGGCCTCTGACAAACAGATGAATTTCACAACACCATCTGTCCTTCGGGCACCCCTCTCTCTATCCACTGACAGCTGAACTGCTCATTTCACATGCCCTGGGGCCACTAAAGTGCTCCTCCTTTCGAGTTGTCTGTCTTGCTGAGCAATACGGAGGACCTAAGTTCCCGCTGTCATGACAGTGACCTTCCTCCAGGCACCACAGAAAGTGTCCCAGGAAGGACATGGTGATGCTGCGGGCTCAGTTACATTCCTCCCCTGCAGCTGCTGCCTCTGGCTCTCTTGTTTCCCAGCAGCTCTGCCTGCAGGCATGATGCCTGTCTGTGTTATGGGGATACCTTCACCTCAGCCTCCAATGTCAAATCTCTGCTTTAACTCATCAGTCTTTTCTCTCCTCATCTGTTATTTGGGCCATGATAAGGCCCCTATACTCCTCAGGAGGGCTAGATGAGGGAGAGGAGGAACAAACTGTCTTCCAGCAAAGCAGGAACATAAAGCTGGAGCTGCAATTGCAGTTAGAGAGCTCATAAAAGCCATAATTTCTTTGCCAGTGCACAGCCCAGAGACAAAGCCTCTGCAAAACCCTGCTGGCAATCACCCCAGTCAGAGACATCTGCGTGGCACATCCCCACAGGGGTGCAGAGCAGAGGGGATGATAAGTCTCTACTCTGCAATTAAGGCTCTCGTTCTGTCAGTTTTATTCCCTTCTTGTGGAAGCTGGTAAAAAACGCTGCGCTTTTCCCAGCTCCCACCCCCAGAGCAGTGCTCTGTGGTGCTTGGGTGCTCCCTCCCCGCTCTGCGGAGCCGCTGCCACCACATTTCCCTGTCCCCACTCTCCTGGCAGGGCTGGGTGACCTGCCACCCTGCCTGCCTGCCTTCAGCTGAGCGATGCTCTTCCAGCTTTCCTGACCGCTGCTGTGAGGCACTGACCAGCACAGGACCCTGCTGCTGGGAAACCACTGCACGCAGCCTTGCTCTGAGGCACACTTGCAAAGGCTTTGATTATGTTTGTTTGCTTCTTGGGCTTGGAAGGGCTGTCCAGGCCTTTCCCCTCTTTTTGTTATTTTTTAAGAATTATTTTGGTGAAACCTCTCTTTCTGTCTCTGATTTAAAGCACTCTGCTGCAGGCCCCATGCTATAACCACTTGCTCCCCTGTTCTACCTGATGCTGTGGTGCTGGGGCACACCAAAGTGCTAAACTCTGAGTAGATGGGCTGCACTGCTCAGCTCTTCAGATACACAACAGCTCCTTCTGGGATGTTATTGATCTGTTGTGGTTCTATGATTTCACAGAGACTGAAATCTGGACAGACCCTGGGAAGGAGTCAGGTCTGCTGCACTTCACCGTCCCATTACAGCAACACGTGTTGCAGTTTTTCTCTCATCTGCAAGATGATGTTGTACATCCTTCATCCTTTCTCTTTGTACCCTCACATACAAAGATCATCTCCAAGCAGAGCTGTATTTCTCAGCATCCTAAGTGAGGAGTCACCAGGCAGAATGAGTCACTGGTGCAATTTTCCGTAGCTTAATCTAAACTTTTAGGACCTGATTTCATTATTATTGCTTACATTAAGTGGTTTCTTCCTTCATGCTGAAATCAGCAGGATTTCTTGTTCACTTGGGTGGAAGGCTTTTAAAAAACACACAGGTTGTTTCAGGTCAAGGTTCAGTCAGGGGAGTGAAGTACAGGAAGAAGTGCTGGACAGGTAAACAGAGCTGGTGATGAAAGCTGTCTTCAGGTAACCTTTCCTCTGTTGCATGTTCTTTTGTGTTACTTAAGCACTTGAGTGATTTAGTAACTTCTACGAGCTCCAGGCTGATGGGCTGGCATGGAGTAGGGTGGAGAGGTGATGTTCAGTGGGCAAATAAGACATGCCATGTCTCTTGTGGAAATGTGAAAATTTTGGAGAGCAGGGAGTTAGATTCAGTGCTGTTCTTCATATTTCCTTTTCCAAGAAATCCTCACTCAGGAAATGGAATAACTTTCCCAGACCATCAGAGCTGAGTACTCCAGAAAAAGCATTTAGGTCTTTGAAAGTACCCAAGGACCTGACACTCTTTCCCCACACATCAAAAAAGGGATCTCTGTGATTTCTCAGGAGGAGTACAAGGATGCCATTAGGTCATGTAGAAAGAAAATTAGAAAGGCAAAAGCTCAGTTAGATGATAATAAAGAGTGTAAAAGATGGTAATAAAAAGTGTTTTTATAAGTACATTAACCATAAAAGGAGGACCAAGGAAAATCTACATTCTTCATTGGATGGAAGGCAGGAGGAAACAGTCACCAAGGATGAGGAAGAGGCTGAGGTACTTAATGCCTTCTCTGCCTCAGTCTTTCAGCGTGGTTATCCTCAGGGCAACTGCTCCCTGAGCTAGTAGGCAGTGACAGGGAGCAGAACAGACCTCCTGCGATCCCAGAGGTAGTTAGTGACCTGCTGAGCTGCTTAGATGCTTACAAGTGTATGGGACTGGATGTGATTCATCCAAGGGTACTGAGGGAGCAGCAGAAGAGCTCGCTAAGCCACCTTCCACCATTTATTAACAGTCCTGGCTATCCAGGGAGGGCCCAGATGGCTGGAGATTGGCCAGAGTGATGCCCATCCAGATGGGCCAGAAGGAAGATCCAGGGAACTACAGGCCTGTCAGCCTCACCTTGGTGCATGAGAAGGTTATGGAACAGATAATTTTGAGTGTGATCATACAGCACACAGAGGACAACCAAGGGATCAGGTCCATCCAGCGTGGGTTCAAAAAAGGCAGTCCTGCTTGATCAACCTGATTGGGTTTTATGACCAGGTGACCTGTCCAGTGAACAAGGGAAAGGCTTTGGGTGCACCTAGCAACCAGACAAGAGGACATAGTCTCAAACTGCTTCAGGAAAGGTTCAGATTGGACATCAGGAGGAATTTCTTCAGTGAAAGGTTGTTAAACATTGGAAAGGACTGCCCAAGGCAGTCACTGTCCCTGGAGGTGTTCAGGAAAAGACTGCATGTGGCACTTAGTGCCATGATCTAGTTGAGAAAGTGGTGATTGGTCAAAGGTTGGACTCAGTGATCCCACAGATCTTTTTCAACCTAATTTATTCTGATTTCCCAGCATCACACATCATTCCTTTTCCCTCCTGTCCTTTCTGCTAGAACAAACCCAGTCTCTCTGCAGAATTTCTTAGTATCTTGGCCAGTCTGACTTGAAAAATACTCTAGTAGTGAAACTTTCAGACCTACTGTATGACATTACCTTTTCCCTGCTCACACCTTCCTTTTTTTTCTGGTTAAGTCTTTTTCGCGTGCATAAAATTTTTTTTTTTTTTNTTTTTTTTTGCCATATTTGCAGACTTATTATCATATCTGTTTTGTCTCTCAGCAAAATGGCAGATACAGCTCTGTTCCGGGAGTCTGGCTAGAGTTTGTTTCTCCTCTCCGAATTCGCACTTTGATAATGTCTTACTAGCAATGTGCTACACACAACTAAGTGAAAGTATCCCGAGGAACATCACCCACAGATCTCATCCAGAAGGACTGTCCCTTCTGTCCTTCAGGGCAGGATATATTTTTTCAGATTCTGTCAAAAAAACTTGCAGAATAGCTTCCCCCCCCACTACCACAGACTTGACTTTTTCAGGTTTAGCTGAGGAAGGCTTTAACCCTGCCAGATCTAGGGCAAGAGACCCCTGGGGATACCAAATCAGGTCGTGGACCCCCACTGCACTTGTGCCAGAGTACTGGTGAGTCAGGTTGGTTACTGTGTTCCCCAGTGAGCTCTGTCCTACTTTCTTTCCTTCCTTTATCCCTTTTTCTCTGTTCCTTTTCTCATGGCAAAAGAAGTTCAGCTCCTTTTTCTTCAGTTAGTAACTTTTGTTTTATTATTTCAGTTCAATCTTCCCAGGCTGCAGAGATTTTTTCCATGCTGGCTGTGATACCACTCTGTATGTAGACCCTTCTATTTCTGTAACCCTTGAAAGTGTGGGTGAAAATGGTAGAGTATATTCAAATACTTTGAGAAAGCATATAACAATAAAAAACTAACAAATGATTATCAGAAACTTCAATGTTCTAACTCTCAAAATGGTTAGATAATAGAGTAGGTCAGAAATATGCCTGCTCCACCTTTTATTTTCCTCCACTTTACTTATGTTCTATTTCTGTAACTTTTAATCCTTAGAATAGCTAATCCTTTGGGAGTAAGGATGAATCCCTTGAGTCTAGTGGACTTGGAAGGCCTGTAGCTTTTCCTTTTGCAAATACTAGCTTTACCAAGCTGCATAATCTGTGAGAATATTCTCTCTGGCAGCCTATATAACCCATAGGATCTCCCAGATTGTTATTTGCAGTAGAAATTGTTGAGTGCAAAGGCTGTGTTTCAGATGGAATGAGCCCTGGTTTTTAAGCTGAGGTGCATGGGTGGCAAATGAGAATTGCCCTTGTACATTATCCCAGGAATGTGCATGCACTCATTGATATTTTCTGTGAGGGAGTAGCAACTCTGTCCTAGTTTTGGCCACAACACAGATTTTAATCTATAACACCTCACATAGTTGCTGAGGGTAGAGTAAAGGGACTCTCTCGATCAGTAAAAGAAGGGCACAGCTTCTGTTGGAAAAAATGTGGTGGGGAAGGGGAGGGTAAGTTGTCCACCATTTTTCATTGTCTTAGGGTCTGTGGTGAGCGTTTTTGCGTGTGAATCGCCCTCTTTTGTATACTTTTGTAGTTAACATTGTTGCTGTTACTGTTTTTTTCTTATGTCATTGCTGTTTCCAGTAAATCGTTCTTATCTCAACCCATGATCTTCATATTTTGTGTCCCAGTTCTCAACTCCATCCCTCCAAAGCGGGAAGAGGGAGGGGAAGGGGCAGCAAGAGAGTGGCATGTGATTTGAGAGAGTCTCAGTTGGGGCACTGAACTGGGGAGTAGCATTCCTAAACCTTGACAAACACATAGGTGAAATCCAAACCAGAGGAGAAAGGAAGGAGAGTAGAAGTTGAACAGAAGACAGGCTGGTTTATGAAGAATAGAGTCGAAAAGGGAAAACTTTTCCCAGCCGGTTTAGCAAAAAGTAAAAGAGGAGTGGTGAGGGGGGTGATCAGAGCTGGCTGAGCTCTTCCGAGATATGCAGGTGATGCCTGGGGGTCTGGCAGGTCCCCTGGGGACAGCAGCTGTCATGACTTCCTCTTTGGCTCTGGGTAGACTCACAGCTGGAAACGTCTCATGGGCTCTATGGTCCCACTGAGGCTCCATCTGCTCCCTGTTTGTACTGTGATATGCTCCACGGGGCCATACGTGCAATGGACCTGTTGAAACCCAGAGTTTATGCACAGAAAACATCCCTTGTGACTTGGTGTGATGTGCCACATGGAACAGGCACAGAGCTGCTCCTGCTTGCCAGAACCTCCACTGGCTCAGACCTCCTCCGAAAATACAAAATGCTCAGGTGTTTGTTACTGCTGTAGGTTTGAAAAATATCTGTTCTTGTGTGTGTGTTGTCTTTAGGGAACTGACACAGAGGTGTGAAACTGTACATGGTGTATCACCTTCTACAATATTTACCAGGATTTAGAAAGCTAAAAGTCTTAGAGGAAAGGCTGTCCTTCCAGAGAGGGTACCCCAGACTGGGCAGGTCTCAGAGACGGGGCTGAGCTTGCTAACTTCAAACCCTCATATAGGGCTTTGTTATTGCTTCAACACAGTTGTATCTGGAAAGGGGCTTTGGGCAAGTTCTGCTTGCTCATTCTTATTGAGATCAAAATTTTCAGGCGCCTGTCCAAATTGTGGCCTGAAATTCCAGCTCAGAGCCAGGCTCACAACCCAGCCCACCCAAGGAAACGGGAGTGAAATTCCCAGAAACTGTGGCTGCCCTGAGGTGCCTGGATATTTACTGAGCTCTCACATAGAGAGCAGATTTTTTCTGAGAAAAAAACCCTACAAACTGGCTCCAGATCTCTCCACACTGCACACTTTTTCCACTCAAAACAGTCAGATGTGATCAAAGCATAACTTGGTTTGACAAAGCATTTGTGAACTTGAGCAGATCTGGCCTTTGCTACAGCTTGCAACGAAACCCTGAACCACGAGCATGTTGCCTGGTTCCAGGCTGGGTTTTCACTCCCCAGCTGGGATCAATGCAGCCTCAGCCAGTTGGGTTTAATTGCTGCAGACGCCGTGCGCTGTGCAGTGGGATGCCAAGTGGAAAACAGGCTTTCAACCCCTTGTGTTCTCAACAGACAAACACGGAAGGGGTCCAGGGGCTTCCAAGGGCAGTGGGTTTGGAGGGGAGTCACAGGGAATTTGCAGGGGGAGTTCTGGTGGAGCTAGGTTTGCACAGGGGCCAAGAGCATTCCTGGTGCAACACTGTTGACGTCAGTGCCTCATGCGTTCAGCGTCGCATCCTCATTTGTATTTTCTCCTGAGCTCACAGGGCCTGGCATCTAGTCTGTGCTTTTGTTACAGCAGCTGTTACTGGTCTGGCTGCCTCAGTAATTTCCCCAGTCCCCAGAAAACCCACCCATGAGCCCATCTCTAGAGCTCTGTGATTGCTCTCTTAAGCACACGCTTCCCAGATTGACTCCCTCTCCATAGACTAATTCATCGGACTAATTATCCCCTTCTTGGTGCTGGTTTGTTTTGAATGCAGAAATTTGGCCACTGCAATTTGTTCTATTCTTTTAAATTCCAGAGTCATTGAACAACGATGAATAGAAAAAGTCTTTTGTTAATTCAAATTCAGCAGTGAACAGAGGTAGCCTCTCTGATTTATTTGGAATGTGAGGCTGTCTCTGCTGAAAAACTGAGGCGGTGGCCTCAGAAATTCAGCTGCTTCAGAGAAGTCAGGCAGGAGGCTTCCCCTTAACAGGGGTAAGAGATATGCTTCCTAGTTCAGATACTTCTATGCCAAAAATTACTGCTTATGCCAGATTTCCACCTGCTGCATTTTTGCTGAAGCAGGTATTTTGAAATTATCTGGATGAGCATTTGTATCCCAGTATCACCTAATTCTAGGGAAACCTGCTTATGCCTCTCTGAGAGTAACTCACAGACATTCCTGCTTTCTAGAAAGAATATGACTACAACGATGTTTTGGTTTCATGGAAAGTAAGTTAAAGCTAAAATTCCCTGAAGGAACACAATAGACTGACTCAAAGTCCATGAAAACCTTGTTATCTTAAGGCAGCCCTGGAATGAAAGATGATCTTTTTGCTTCTGTCACCTTCTTGACTCTTTCTTGAGGTCATAGCAATCAAGCTCTCACCTGGTGTTGTTTAGTGGCATATCTCAATCATGTTCCCTGGGGCAGTTCTGTTCCAGACAGAAACCACCACAGCTTCTGTCTCATTGACACATCAGACAGTGAAGTTTGAGGGAGAGATGGAGTTCATTGCCTTCTGATCTGTAGATGAAAGATTGCATCCTTTTCCACTTACCTTAAACATGCCAGTTTAAAAGAGATTGTTTTGTTATTAAAATAAATTATTAGCTTTGGAGATTCCCTAGGTAGGTCTCTCTTAGGTTTCTTTTCCAAAACTCTGTGAGATGAAAAGTGACTTGTGCTCAAAAGATTTGTTGTGGTTAACTGTATAGAGGACCTGTGAATCCAGAATCAGACAATAGTGGGATAAAAGTGCAGTGAGACATGGTCATGGAGAAATGAAGAGAATTCCTATGGATGGAAGACTTCCTATAAAAGGCCACACAATGTTGCCTGCTTATTCCCATTTGTCTCCCTGAAAAGTTTTAGATTGTGCTGGAATACAGCTTTTTCACATTCTTTTCTTTCTATCATGTTATCCTCTTTCCCTAGCCCCTTCCTCCCATCTCTAATATTTGTGTTTGAGTTAAAGCTTGACACAATGGGACAGATATTTGGGTTCCCCCTGTCCTCTTTCCCCATGATCTCTTATTTATGTGTGTAAATGTTTTGTTTTATTGATGCACATTTGCCAGAGAAATGCTGGGCTCAGCTCCAGGCAGTCGCATTTCCCTCTTCCATCTTGAGACATTCCAGACCTGAACAGCATAAGCTTGCACAGCTAAATATTTAGGAGAAAGCAACAAATCTGTGTCACCAAAAAGCTCTAAATATCCCCCCGAATAAAATTGTATAATTTAGTATGTGCAGAAAAAGAAATATCACACCATTTCTATAAAGTCTTGGATCAGATTAGGAGAGGTTTATACTTAATGATATGAATCATTGTAATCAATGTAGCATCTCATATAAGTCTGATATCAGGTAAAGCCACCACCATACTCAACTCACTTCTAACCCCAGACCACTGAAATACCAGTGTGCTGGTGACTTAATTCTGTAGGATCCCAGACCCCTCCTAGCACAGATCAGCTTCTTTCACTGAAGGTAAGCATCTTTATGCTGTTTCCTCTCATTCCTCTTTTAATCTTTCAGTACTTTCTATGAACATGGAGAGCAATTATGGATGAACATGTTTTGTTTGGAGCACAGGCACTGTACTGCTCATCTTTGCTGAGACAAATATGACCTACTGCTATGAGCGCTGAACCTGGCACCAGCGACTTTGTCTGCAAAGGTTTCTGAAATTTCTAAACTGCTCATAGAAGTTGGTGCAGAAGTTTGCCAAAGGTTATCGGCACCTGTAGGAGTGGTGAACTTCAGCAGAATAATAAAGAATACAAATGGGACTGTCTGCCTTGCTTATACTGTCGCAGCTAATTTTGACAGAGGCTGTGAACCAGAGCACAAAAAAAAGTACCAGAGGTTTGGAGTATCTTGTTTGGGCTTTAGTGCTTGTATGAATCAAGCCTTCAGAATGGACGTGTCCATGGAAGCAGCTCTTTTTTCTCTTCTGCCACATGGCCTGGATGTGAAGGCAGCGGAGGAAATGGAAAGCAAATGGGATTCTGGCAGAAGAGGTCCAGTTTATCCTCAGTGTTGCTGGAGTAACTCAAAATGGAGGATCCTTCATGTCCAGATGAGCGAGAGAGACAAAGACCGGCTGCCTGTCTGTGCTTGCTCTGCCTGCTAGTGACTGGAGTATGCTGCATCTTCCAGTTGCCTCCTGCAACTGGAAAGGTTTTTAGAGCTTCTCTAATCGAGTAAGAGCAACACTGTATTTAATCAGTTGCCTGTCAGCTGGCACAAGGCCTTGGAGTGGTTTGGGAGAAGGAATACAAACACTGCACACCTGCCCCCAGCCTCTGCCCAAGATAAGCTCAACACCGGGCGCTGCTGTTGGGTTTGTTTCTGGGCTACAAGCAAGTGTACAGCCTGGGCTACAGCTTGCACAGACGTGCAGTATCTTTGCACCAGCCCAGGCACACCAATGCACTCGCAGCTCCTCAGTTTATGGGAAACATCTGAAGCCTGGTCACCTGCAAATAAATATTCCCAGTGGATAAGAAGGAAGAAAGAGAGAGAGAGGGGGAAGAGCCAAGGAAAAGGCTTGAGTGACTGCAAATGGGAGAAGAAGTGAACCAGCACTGCATTGCCAAAGTCTGAATTTTTCTATCAATCTTGTGGTTGCTTTTTTACTTAACGCCCCAGCTTTATGGAGATCAGTGTTTATTTATTAATATTTAAATAATTTATGAATGTTTTCTAACTCAATATTTTGATGGAAAATAGATGCTGGTTTAATTTCTAATTTTATTTATTGGAATAGAGATACATAGGTATCAAGAAATTACACATTTTTGTGTCTATTAATATACATGTTTTTCTTTTAGCTGAGCACCTGATGGAGAAAAAAATCTATGAAAGCTGTAAATAAAAGTTCTTTTCTTCTTCCCTTCTTGCAAATTGTTCTGTAAATAACTACGATGGTTTTAGACTGGAGGCCAGACCTTGACCACTTAATCAGTGGATCAGCTGTGCCTTTTCCCCAGCATCACTTGTGAGCATCTGGCATATTCTCCACGTGGGACAGGCATGTGGCTTGCACCTGGGTTTGGAAGTGAGACAGCAGTAATCTTGCTCTTCCCCCAGTGGTTTGGAGCACAAGAGACTGCTTGGTGAAACAACACGGCTAAAGTGACTCCTACTTGGGCACAGGAGGTCTTCTACCCCTATGCCTTCCACTCCTGGAGATATGTAAGTGATAGACAGCGCTTCTTCTGGAGTGCCGAGTGGCCACTGCCATTTAGGAAAGTCCCTGCGTCAAAGGTTAGTAATGCAGATGAAATATGGAGTGGTTAAGACTAGCAGCTACTATTAAAGCAGATTAATATTAGCTTAAACAGACTGGTACTTTCTGAGAGAGGTATCCTTCTGTTTGCAGACTAAGAAGTTCAAAGTATGTTAAGGAGGGGAGCTGGTTTGGAAATTTGTGATGTCTTTCTGAACATAACTATACTCTGATTTCTCTCATTTTGTATATTTGAATTTAGTGAAGTTTAAGGAGTTTCATGGAGATAGAATGAATGAAATCCCATCAGAATGAAGCAGCCCAGGTACAGGCAGAACACATTTCAATGTATGCTGCCTCTGCTTGCCAAAATATTTCTTGCTTCTAATTGGAAAAAGGCAAGTTCCCTTGTGGGACAAGCACCCTGCTTAAGTCATGACCTCTGGGCCAACAACAGACTTAATGGTTTTTCTGTGAGGTATTCGTCATTCCTAAATAACTCACTCGAAATGTAACTAATTTCCTTCATAAATGTTTCTGTAATTTTGGTCACTTCTGAATGAAAGCAACTTCACTCAAACTGAAAAACAGGAAAGCAGAGAGAAGAAAGATGTCAGTAATGCACACATTTCAAATGGAAAATTTATGTGTGTCTTCCTTCATAATTATCCTATTCAGTTGCAGTGGAGCCAAACTGCAGAGGAGAAGGGGTGAAGGCACATGAAGTAAATGTGATCAGTAAGATGACTTTGGGGCAGCCTCAAATTTGGGTTCAGTTAAAACAAAATCTCTTTAGGGTGAGGATACTCAAGGAGTGTATAGTCAGATAACAGGACAGACTGAAAGGCTGAGAAATTGGGAAAACGATGTGAAGACTCTTCTTCGCAAGTCTTTGACAGTACTGCAGGTGAGATCATGTTCCCTCTCTCCCACCTGTTCTTGATTTACAAAGAGTGAAGGCTGCTACTACAGTCTGGGTAGTAGACATCTGACTCAAATTGAAGCCAAGCAGCTCACATCTTTAATACTGGTGAACTCCATTTCCTTCCATCTGTCAGCGAGGGTGTTGATGGTCCTGGACACGTTCCAGTAGTCTGGAGGGAAGATTTGGGTGGAACTGGCCCCTGCTCAGTTTCCACTGCACAACTCCCATGGCACAAAGCAGTTCCTTTTCTGAAGTCTTGCCAGGTGCATTGAAGGCTTAAATAGAAACTGAAAAAATTTCTTTCATCTCTTGCAGTCACCCATCAGTTTTAAGCTGTGCAATGGTGGCAAGTTGCATGGGGAAAGCTTCCTTTGTTGACTGAACATGACATACCCTTTCTGGCTGCACTCAGGGTATGAATACCCTGACTCAGTTCACTGCCACTGCACTTACCTGCTATTTTAAGAAACAGCTTACTAAACCAGTGGAAATTCTTTTGCTCCCACAGTGTATCACATTTGGAAAGTGACCTCAACATGTCAGCAGCAGAGACTGGCTCTCAGTAGGCTTGACACACACACCTGCAAAGGCTGCTGGGCCTCAGCTTGTCGGAGTTTTGTTAGTGTTGGACAGAGGGGTCTCAAGTATTCCCCCAGGCTCCGGGGTGGGGATTTGCTGTGACAGTCTTGGGTTAGGTGATGATCTCTGCAGAAACCCTCTTTGCAATTCTGAAGTTAGATGTTGAAAAACTGTAAGCACTGGCATTCTTCAAGGCACCAACATCTGAGTGTTATTGACATCTCAACCAGTGAGCAGATGAACAGCCTGTCATTTGTAGACCTAGAAGTATTTTTTTACGTTTCTAGAACCTTTTATGAAGTTCCCTAGAATGAATCGTTTAAAAACAGCTTAGTAAACATCATATAGTTAAAATGATTTGAACATAGCACAGTTCAAACTAAGACTGAGTTTTCAAAGAAAAGGTGTGCCAGAAACTGCAAAACAAACTGTTCTTTTCCTTAATGTAGTAAAACACCTGTCAGCCTCCAAAGAATCAGATTTTCAAAAGTTTCTAGCAATAGCTGCAAATTCTGAATGTTCCCTTCCACCCCAGAAGGCATATACCTGATGATTGATAACCAGCACACATTCTGCTCTTTAAATACTGCAAGGAAGCCACGTGACTCAAACCAAGGGCACAAGGACATGGCCTCTGATTGGGAAAACCTTGCAAGGGGGGGTGTGATTCTCACACATGCTTTTCTGGGAGCTCCTTGATGCAATCTGATGAACGTACCTGACAAAGTAAATAAACACCAAAGAGAGCACTTCCTCAGCCTTTTTCCAGAGTTATAACTGCAGCTGTACCTGGGATCATAAGGCAAAATCTGACTGACTGTCAGCCTATTTCTTTTGCCAGTAAAGTCTACAGGTAAGAGCAATCGAATACTATCTCACTACAACTGTGTTTTGCTTCAGCTGTAAGGTATGGGGAATTATTTTTGTTCACTTTAGACAACAGGTGTAGTTAATTTCTGGGGCATTCTAGTTCTGGATAAATGAAACTGTTGTTCTCATGGGGCACTGAACTCTGAGAGGACATCCAGCATCTTCAGTTGGTACTTCTCTGCAAGAAGAATCTTTGGTTGGTACTTCTTTTGACCTGTGACCAGTCTTTCTTAAATGTAAAGTGGAAACAAGCTGTATGACTGTTGTAACGTTGCAGTAATAAACACCGATGGCATTTGTCTATTCTGTAGTAGAAAACAAGATTGGGGTGACCACCAGCTGTATTTTTGAGAGTAATTATTTCCATCTGCCAACTTCTTTGGAACTAGACCAGTGTAGTGGGATGAGTGTTAGTCAACTCACCATTGTTAGGCTGGTAGGGGAGAATACGCTAGAAACTGGGATGGAGAAGTTGCATGTTGAAACAAACCAAACTCAGGACCAGCAGATCTAAGTAGTTTTGTGGCAGTCTCCTGGATGGGTCTGGGCCCTTGTAATGCACACTAGTGAGAAGAAACACTGGGATCTGGCAGAGATAAAGAGGTCAGACTCAACACGCACACACAAGTTGTACTTTGTGGACTGGGACGGCTCATGATCAGTCTCAGAGGGAATGGCCCTCTGAAAGACTGGAGTTGGCTTTGTGTAGTACCATTCACAATCCTAGGATTGTTCAGACACTGCTTAGATATGTGTCTTCATGCACCCTTGATGAAGTCCAGTATTAGGGGAACTAGCTGAGAAATATTAGGAAATATTTCTGAGCTATCATGGCAAAGGGATGAGATCCCGAAGTGTAAGAAAAAAGTGCATGTAGTGATAGCTTTGAAGAAAGGAGAAAAGGAAGTGAAACAAACCAGGTAGTAATCACTCCTGTTGCAATTTCTGGAAAAAGTGGGACAAATTAACTGTGCATAAGCCTATAGAAGATAACAGAGTGGTAAGTTGTGGGCACACAGGCCTATCCAGAAGAAATCCTATCAGAGCCACCTGTTTTCTAACAGAGGAACCAACCAGGGAAGAGAAAGGAAATGCCCTGTATTCTGACTTGGCTAAGGTTTTCCATGTTCCTTCACATGATACTCATAAGGCAGCTGTGGACTCCAATCCCATGTGAAACTCCAGGAATTTGAGTCGCTGTCCTGAGGAAAAGCTTATTCACTGAACATTCCTTGGAGCTTTGCATCAAATGGGAGGGAGCAATGAGGGGACTCCTGTCATTAATGGCTTCACAGGTGCAAGAGAGACAATTCTTATCAAACGTGATGGTAGTGTCATGCTGATGGGCATGCAAGCATGTGGGAGAACAGGGTCAGAATTCAAAGGGGTCTTCAGGTGCTAGAAGACCAAATGAAATAATATTCAATATGGGGAGGTACAAAATAGGAATGAATGATCCACTGCACAAATACAAGGTAGGTGACAGCTTGCAGGACAGCAAGAAGGTTTTAGTTGTTTTAAGGGATCACAAAATGAATGTTTCAAATGCTTTGCTACTGTTAAGAGACCATCCTTATCCTGGGACAAACAGACATGAATATAGTCTCTGAAACAGCCTCCTTTGTCTGCTTAGCACTGGTGGGCTTTTGGATTGAGTGTTATGCCTGAGGATTACAGATTTCACAAAAGCCATAGATTAGTTTAAGAGAGTCGAGACAAGAAAAACAAAAATAACCAGATGTCTAGAGAAGATATTCTCTACTTCTTCTTTTTTTTTTTTTTTCAATTTATACACTAACCTTTCGGCTTGTGAAAGAAAGAAGAAAAGTAATTTTCTGAGTCAGTGCTAGATAGGATAAGAACTCTCCCTTACAACTTACATTGTAGCAGGAGAGATAAGGGTTAGCCTTTAGAAAGCCCTTCTCATCCCAAATGTAGAAAAGCACTGAATAAGTTGCTTAGGAGAGTTTGGGAGTCTTTTAAGTGAGATTTCAAAAACTTTGCCTCTTCCAGGAATTGTCATTGTAGTGCTGCCACAGAGGTGTAAATAACAAGAGAAGAACAGAGAACCCAGATAGGATAGCTGTGCAAACCAGAGAAGCCTTTGGGCAAACAAGTGTCTTTTTCAGTCTCAAGCTATTGATAATCTTACTGTGGAACAGACCAGACAGTGTCCCTGCCAGTCTGTGCCAAGGGGAGGAGAAATCACTCAGTAAGAAAAGAGGAGTTTGTCCGCCTGCTTAGAAACAAAGGTAACAGCACCACCTGTGCACTTCTGTTCACTGTTTCTGTCTAATTTTAGTCTTCAAATACTAATGACAGGTTGTGCAACTGTTGGAACAAGAGAATCTTCTCCCCAGCTTCATTTTAAGTGTCTGGGGGCCACTGGCTTTAAAGGGATTTCAAGTTCTGGTTCTGGATCCATGTGAGAAATTAGAAGGATTTCCACTCTTGGGAGACTTGACTTCCATTCCAACCACTTCCATATTTCTTTTCCTGGCCAATTTTTTTCATCCATGCACTACTTTGAAGGGAAGATAGACTCTTAGCAGCATTGGCAAGTATCTACTTACAGTTATCAAAACCTTGTGCTAATCTGACTTCTGGTTATCTCTTCTTTCCAGACAGTAATCAATCCAGTGTGGTTATTTTAATTTAAATATTAGCATGAAATTACTGCCAGCCTGACTTAAAAATTTACTTCAGGCAGCTCAAAAACCTCCCTCTCATTCACTCCCTTGCACAGCTGGACAGTGATGGTTTCCCCGGCCTGCTCTCAGGAAGTTTGCATTAAAATAGTATTTAGAAATGGAACTCTATTTTTGGGCCACATCAGGTTCAGGTAATGATAGCATAGCTAGATGTGTTGTACAGCTCAGGCAGTTGCCATTACACTGGGCCAGTGCTGACCCACAGGGTCTCAGGCTGCTCCCTGAGGTACTGGTAATTACACACGGACAATAATGCTCCTAGGAGCAGTTGCTGACTTTTTAAAGGACAACATCATTGAAACTCTTGCACAAGATGGGGAGAATGAGGGAAGGAGAATAGAAAGGTCTCTATCTCTCATGAACCAACTGCAAAGAAAGGCTTAAAAAGATAAAAAAGAATAAAAGAGTATTTAGTAGCAGTTGCTAGGAAAGCGTGACAATATGTGAGGGGACCATCCTTTTTTGGGGATTATATTTGGCTCAGGAAAGCAGAAGTTGAGCACAGCTGAGCTGATGGATACATCGCTGCTGTCTTTGTAGTTCTCTGATCAAGGCGAGCAGTTACAAGTTTTGTGGCTCAGCCTCAGACACAAGGCTACCAGTAAGTGTTATGACCATTTGTTACTCTCAGGCCTGGCAGAGCAGAAAAGAAGGCTAGGGTGAGGATGATGATCTGCTGTCAGTGCAGTGAGGCTAGAGCAGAAAAGCTGTGGGGCCTCCAGCAGGACTGAGTTGCACTGGCAGAGTCCTTTGAAAACCAAGGCCACCTGTAGCAGTGGGTGGGCTCAAAAAACTGCACGGATACCATCACCCCTCCCTTGAAAAGGTTCTGTGTGAATGAACAGGTCCTTTTGGGGGACATGAGAAGTATCCTGCTTGGCTCCTAGCTATGCTACTGAAAACAAGATCCCAGTTTCAGCTCATGTAGTTAACTCAGGCAAAAGCAGTATAAACTCCTCACTATTATAAATTAAAATACAGAAGAATTCTCACCCTTGGTTTTATATAGAAATTGAATTCCAACTGTTTATTGTATGAGACCAAACATGGAGGTCTCTGTGTCTATCTTTAGCATCAGATAAGGGCAGTTAGCCTCCTCTTCCTTGGGTCTGGCTTTTCTCTTTTAAGGCAAATGCGACCGATCCTGTATATGCCTTATGTAAAACTAAAGAGACAAAAAAAAATCATGGCAACTGAAAGGCACAGTCCAACCACACACAGGGAGAGAAACGGGTTGATACATGATTTTGTTGTGTCATGACTTGAGGAATTTTATCTCTTGTATTTACCTCAGTGATCAGTGAATCTGAGTTTGGAGGTCACAAAACGGACTGAGGGGTTTTTGGCTCAGTGTCTGTGGGTTCTGAAATGACCCACGTTTTCTTCTGACAGCAGACAGGGTGAAAACATTTGCAAAGAACTCCCAGACTGGAGTCAGCCCAAGGAGCAGCAATGGCCAAAAAAGAATGAAAACAGACAAAAATACATGCCTGACTAATATAAACAACATATCATGAGGGAAGCAATTTCTAGTGCCCATTTTCTAGCTGGAGCCAGGAGCTCTTCCTTACCTCTACTCCCTTGAACATGACTTTTCCTTGAAGTCCTCTTCCACTATCAGTGACTATGGAGAAACTGCAAACAGAGGTCACTTTGTTTGTCACTTTGCCACACCATGTCCTTCATGGTGAAGCCTCTCAGGGTTTCTTTCTCTAGGGCACTGCAAAATATCTGTATTTAGAAAAAGAAGGTTTCAGGGAGCCCTGCAAGGAACTTAAATGTACGTGTGAGTCTGCAAGTGCTGCGGTGCCTTTCCTTGCCTTGGCCTTGAGTGCCTGGCAAGCCCTAGTGGGGAACATGAAGCACTGCAAGAGCTTTCTCTGCATATAGAATGACAAGTGTCAGTGTCATATGGAAAGTTAAATTTATTTGCCCTAATAGATATATTTGGTTTCATTTCTTGCCTGCGGCATCAGTCACTGTTACTTCGCCGTGAAGAAGAAAACGCAGGCCCTGTCACTCCCTAGTGGCGTGCTCATTAGTTTAGCAGAAGTGCAATCTGCTCCTGCCCTGAAATTTGCTACCATTTCATCTGTAACAGAAACACTTATTCAGTCACAACTTACAGAAATCATATTATGGCAGCTATATCTGCAGAAGTTTAGATATCTTGAAGAAGAGAATGGTTTATAGCAATCTGGATCCATTTCTTCTCTTGAATCCCTCTAGCAAATGAATTTGGACACTCAGCTTCACTTTATCTCTGTTTGTTGTTAGTCACAGGGTTAGCCAAATCTTGAAACACCCCCAGTCCCACCACCACTTCCCGCTCCAGGGAATACTATTAAATATTTGCATGAGATAAGTTAGCAGATTTGGCTCTTACCAAAGCAACTTGCACAGAAAGTGTGAAAACCACAATTCCTTAATTGTTTGTGTAGATGTCACACTGACTTAGGGGGTGGAAAGCGTTTCCAATAGCTCGCTCTGCCGGCAGTGGAGCAGGTCCTGTGGGTCTGCTTAGCGTTTCACAGGAAATGCAACGCGCTGTTTAATCGTGTACAAAACTGACACTTGGGGGGAAAAAAGAAGAATCAGCCCCAGAAAGTCTAGGAGCTGAACAGCCAAACTCTTCTTTTCTTCTGCGGTTCTCCTTGTCCAGCTCCACTTTACAAAATCTTTTCGAAGGCTGTCCTACTGCCCTCTGTGGGCTTTACCGTGAAGTACCTTAAATAACCCTGTGGGCGTGTATTGGGATATGACTCCCTCAGAAACTTTTGCTTCTCTTCTCTCATGCTCATGTGCTGCAGCTGCTTATTAGAGTGATACCTTAATTTAACAAAGCCAATTGTACATTCTCCACCCCTTCATGTGCCTGCCAATGCAATAAGAAGCCTAAGAGAAGGCATCTGTAATGGCTGTTTAGTCTTGCTGGTTCTGAAAGCCAGTGAGATATAATAAACTCTTCTCCAAATAAACAGACAGAAATAGAAGCATTTGTAATAAGTTTGGAAGGAAGATCTTAGTATGTATGAGATCCTGCCTTAGTTTTGGTTGAGGTGCTTCGTTTCAGTAAGTATTTTGTGGTTTTCATGGGCTGGCCTGAGTGGTTTTTGCAGGAAATTGAGTGGATAATGAATATTACTAATAAGCTTTATAGTTAAAAAGTCTTTGAAGCAGAAATGGTGTTTTCCATTTCTTTACAATGGTCAGTTTTTAAAAAATGTAAAAATAAAGCCTGCTTTTTGGCTTCAGCTGCTCAGTGCCTCTTGACAATCTGGAGAATCAGATGCAGAACAAAGACTGCCTGGGGGTGCTCTTCTGCACCATCACTGGCCAGAGCACTCTCTCACATCCAGAGAAACTAGCAGAATAAGAGAGTTTTAACTTGTTTCCATTTGTTTGATAACATGGCAAAATGTCATATTTATTTATACTATCTACCAGACTAGAAGGTTTTTGTCTCAATGGTCGATTTGGACTTTAATTTGTAAACTGCAATTATTGCAATGAATTTTTACTATAGCCATCTCTTAGGAACTAGACCTCGGTCTGTTCAACTTGTCTGGTTCCAAGGCAGGGTGTAAATGGGCATCAGGTGGTTGTGGTTTTGGCCACGGTGCTTCTGGGCTTTACTTAAGTGCTGCCAGCAGCCACTACACATCCTGGGGAAGAAACCTTCCTCTGATCTACAGCATTGTAAGAGCCAACCCAGCATCCTTTCCCATGCTGGAGGCTCTTGAAAACAGTTGTGTTTTATTTGATTGCATCAGAAAATTCCCTTTACACAGAGTCATGGAGAGCCATGCACTGAACTTCTGGAAAACAGGCCTGCCGGGCAACTGGCCCTCCTGTTAAATCTCTTGCTAACACATTCCCAGCCTGCCAGGGTCCCCCACATGTTCCTTCCCACCCGTAGGTTTCCACACAAACCCGCTGTGCCAGGCAGAGGAAGGTAGCCGAGGCTGGAGCACCCTCTGCAGGGACCTTCCTCCTGTCACCGCGCCTGCCTGGAAGGGACACCTCCAGCCCACCGCGGCTCCAACGCACTGCCAAGGTGGATGGAGCCAAAAGATCAAAGAGGTCCTGCTGTGCGAAGCCTTGGCTCAGGGAGTGTCAGCTGTGGGAGCTGCCAAATGCCCTCTCCTCTGCGAGGGGATGCAAAGAGCATTCTTTGGGAGAGGGAAGCAGCATGACAGTGGAGATGCTGACCCAAATACTGCTTGGTATGAGCCATCCTCTTTGCAGGCTGAAGGCAAAATCTATAATTTTAAGGCTTTATTACTATTATTAATATTAATAATAATAATTCCTCTGTAATTACAAAATAATTTATTATTATTACCATCTGTCACAGAAGTGAGTTCCAAGGCCTCCATTACTTTTGTAAAAGGTTCACTACCAAAACCATCATGATGGTTGCCATAGTTCCCAGCTGAAGGCCTGGTACTCAATGAGCCCCTTCCTCTCAGCTTGAAGATGTGCTGGAAACAAACAGAAATTCTAGGGCTTTCATTTCAGTGCTGTCTGTGACCATGACATTGAGGAAGAGATTTGACAAAAGTTTATTTTGATGGTCATTGCTTATGGGCACTGGGAGAGGAGCACAGTCCCCTGCTCCAATGGCCTGCAATATGTAGGGCAAGCGTTATTGTTTAAGATGTAGCTGATCATCGACTAGTGGCATCGATGTCTTGGAGTCCTATAATAAACTAAAAGTAATGAAATAGTGAAGCTTAATACCATTTTTTAGAGGTGGTATGTTCAGGACCACATGTCATAGCTTGTTAGAAATGGAGCTGTGATACGCACTTTGCAGGGAAGGAATGATCTGTAACTGAGGCACTTGGCTGTCATCAGCTGAGATGAAACTGAGGCATGAAATTCTCTGAAAACAAGGAAGGAACTCCATGACAACATTTGGTTTGCATTCCTGAGCTTGCTGCATGAAAAGGAAAGGTTTTAATATTCCTTTTTTGACAAAGGAATATTAAAAGAATTAGCCTGTCTTGGATACCTCAAATTAGGTGGCACCTATACTCTTATCACTTAAACAGGTGTACAAAACACTTCAGAAAATAAAGTTTTTATTTTTAGTTTTGCAATTTTCAGTGGATTGCTCTATGCACATTTTAACACCACTTCTTGCACTTTGGAAACACAACCCCTCTTAATCCTCTTTTCCATTTGAATTGGAAAAGCAGCTCAAAGAACTGGCAGATGAAACAAGTATCTCAGCAATATAACAGCACATTATATGTTCCTGCTCAACCCCATGCTTGTCTGATATGTGGTTGCAATGGAAGCTCTCATATTCATTTTAAAAATCAAGTTTCCACTTTACAAGGCATAAGAAGGTGAAAACAACTGAACCATGAAAAATAGTTCAAGATTTATTACATTGTTTTATATAATGAATCTAGGTTCCATTCCTTTTAATGTTTGTGTTTTGAAACAGTGGCTCTTTCTGAAGCCAGGATATAGGTCAACTTACTTTTGAGAATGCTCTGCTGCTGCCTGGCTAAGTTATGGCCCTCAGGAATAACAGGCTGTAGCCAAACTCTCAGGCTTCTTTGAAAAGCTTTTTAAAAAGTCTATTCCATGCTGCCTTTAATCTATTTATATTTAGTATTAAACTTCAGTCATCAGTGGCTCTATTCATGGTTGCCCTGGTCTTTGTGTACTCCAGTACACAATCTATGTAAAAGTCCTTATATAATTATGTACTTGTAGAACATAGAGTGCCATTCCCATGAAAAAAAAAGCAAGGAAGGTAAAAGTACATCTTATGGGCATGTGGAAATACAAATGCTATTTCAGCAGACCGCTAAAAAATCCAAACTACTCTCTGGCCATAATTTAGTAAGAAAGGTAGCGTGATTTTTAAAGCTCAGTAATTTTAGGGGTTTTTTTTGGGGGGGGTGGTTTCTAAGTCTTTTTACCTCTTTTTTTTTTCTTTTTTTAATTGCCTCTTGCTCCACGCTGCCCACCCCACCCCCCTTTCCGAGACGGTATTTAAAGTATTTCACAAAATACAGCAAAGATCGGGATTTTTGTTTCCATTTCACAGACAGAGAAATGGAATCATAGAGGCCGTGAATGATATATTAAAATCCAGAGTGAAGATAATGGTTGGATAAAAAACCTATTGCTGCTGTGAAGTAGATCTTTTGTTTGAAGAGGAAAATCTCAAACTTAGTATGTGCTTCACCACCTGCATATTTGCCACAGGTGATACAGGATATGGACACACCACGTTTCATCCTGGTTTCCTCATTAATTACTGGTTTATGTTTGCACTTGCTGCCTGAGGGCTCAGTCCTTATCCTGCCAGACCGGGGTCTGGGCTGAAATTTCCGAACCGATGTGGCACGGTGCTGCTAGCTCTGTCCTGCAGCGTGGCTTGAGGCCACCTCCATGGCTGATGCGGCAGGACAGCTCTGTGAAGTCGAGTTCCGCAATTACAGATCCCTGCAGGGAATTTGACCTGGTGGTGTAGAGTAAAAGGACGAAATCTTGCATTCGCTCTCTACAGTCCTTAGCCCACTAAGAGATGTGGCAGAGGATGGGCTGGGTACTTGGAGGGATTTGAACCACGCAGCTCATTGATGGTGGGGTGTAACAAAGGAGCGCACTGGTGTAATGCCTGGTCGCTCCGGACGGCCAGACTGGAGGCACAAGTCCTTCGCTGGTGCCCAGGGGCGGCGGGCAGTGCCCCATCCTCGTGCGTGTCCCCGAGCGGTGCCCGAGGGACACGGGGGCAGCGGGGACAGCCGCTNGAGGCAGGGTGGGAGGGACCCCACGGCGACGCTCGGAGCCCGGCCCGGCCCCGGGAGCGCGACAAGCGCCTGGCACGGGATAAAGTTATCCCGGAATAAGGCTGCACGCATGTGCGTCACCCCGGATGTGAACATGCCGGCCCGGCTCCCCGCTAGCTCGCTCCGCCTGGCTCCAGCGGATGGGCTGAGCCGTGCCGTGCCGAGCCGTGCCCGAGGCTCTGCAGCCCGGTAGAGGCTGGGGGAGGCCGGGCCGCCCGGGCGCCCTCGAGGGCTGAGGTGCGAGAGCCCCTCCCGGCGGGGCAGGGGCAGGTGCGCAGCCCGGGGCGAGCGGCGGGCGGGACCCCGGGAGCGATGGATTTTCGTGGGAAGAAGTACGAGCGCGGCAGTAACTGGTCGGACCCCGAGGTGGTGGAGCTGCTGCAGCTCTGGGCCGACGAGTCGGTGCAGATAGAGCTGGAGAGCTGCCTGCGCAACCAGCACGTCTTCAACCGCATCGCCGAGGTGCTGCGGGAGAAGGGCATCCACCGGACGGGCGACCAGTGCCGGGAGAAGATCAAGAAGATGAAGCTGGAGTATCGGCGGATCAAGGACAACAGCAAGACCCCGCGGGGCGGGCGGACGTGGAAGTTCTACGAGGTGATGGACCGGGTGCTGACCAGCCGGCCGGCCCTGGCCTATGGCTCCCTGAGCGGCAGCATGATGGCTCAGCAGGTGCTGCAGGGCAGCATGGTGGAGAGCTATCACCACCAGTTCGCCTCCTCGGCCCTGCCCTTTGGACACTCCCAGCACCCCGAGCTGATGGAAATCAAATGTGAGGAGGTGAACTCTGATGACCACAGCTTGACCCCAGAGCCCCCACAAGCCATGTCTTACCAGCAGGGCTCCCCTGAAGAACAGGAGATGGAGAGAGCCTTCTTGGAGAGGGCCCAGAACGACTCTCCCATCTCCAGGGTGGAGATTCCCATTGAAACCAGTGTTTCACCTTCAGGTAGGGATAGCCTTTTACATTCCAGCATAAGGTTTCTGCCCATTTTCCCAGGAGAAGATTATTTCTAATGCAGAGATAGACACCTGGTTTTCTCAATGACATTTGGATCCTTGTTTTTCCACATCCCAAAAAGCTTTAAAGTAGAAAGCTGGTATCCGAATTTATGGTCTTCTGGCCATTCCCAAAACGCAGGTATCTTGCTGCAGGTAAATGTAGTCTAGAATTACTGAGCTAGGCTAGATACTGTGTATGAAGTCCGAAGGGTTCCATAAGCTGGGCTAGGTAGATTTTCTTACTGAAAAAAATCCATTTGTGTGCTCTTTGGTATCTTTTGAACATAACCAGAGCTGTCTGCGCTCCTCATGGTAAATTGTACTGGGAGACCCTCTTCTGCCATGGTTGCACTATAAACCTGCAGGTGAAACTGTCCTTGCATTGTTTTAAAATATATTCCAGATTTATTATTTTAGCCTACTCAACAGTGAAGAATACTTGGGAATAATCATTGCCTGACTTTCTAAGCTATTCAGTGGGACTTAGAAAGTAGATGTTTTTGAAAGTCACTGGCAGAAACAGTGTGTTTGTTTACAGGAGATGAGACTCCTGCACTGAAAGTGCAGTTGGCATTGCTTAGCTACCAGGAAGGGTACAGTCTGGGAATCCTGGGGATTTCAAAGCGGTCTAGGACAGGCTGATGGAAGACCATGAATTGTTGGAGAAGAAGAGGTAATAACGAATGTGAGGTTAATGTCTGAGGTCAGGAAGAAATGGTATGTCCCCTTGGCTGTGGTGCTTGCATAGTTAGCCTAGTGGAGGGAACTGATGATCATTCAGGTTAATACAGAGGCCGTGTAAGGGGCTGGGGCTGGCAGCATCGTGGTGTGCCCAATGTATGATGTTAAAAACAAACTGAAAAAAATGTTTGCAAACCTCAGGATGTACCTGACAGGTTTTACTTTGTTTTTTCTGTAAACCCTACAGTAGATCAAAGGGTGTTCTTAGGACAGGCAAGGGAAGGCAGCAAAGCATGTCCATGCCACTTTGCTTGCTGCACTTTTTCTTCCTTTTGTGTATTCACAGGTTTCAGTGAGCCAAACATGGCAAACTCATCACGGATCCAGAATGTTGTCCCCCGGCCTGGCTTCTCTGCTTTGCATCGGCTGAGAAAAAAGCGGAAAGGCCAGCGCATGAGGGACCCACTTGATGATCTCCTGCTGAAGACTCTGACATCTCAGCGAGCCATGGAAGAGCGCTTTCTGCAGATGGAAGAACGCCGATTTCAGCGAGATTTGGATGTGGAGGAGCGTCGGATGCAACTGGAGCAGCGCCGGTTTGAACTGGAGCGGGAACATGAATTTCGCATGTTCAATGTCTTTGCTCAAATGCTCAGCATCCTAAAGCAGAGTCATAGTGGCTCCTCCTCCTCTGTTGCCATGCCTCGGGGTTTGGACTTCAGCCAGGCACTGTCCGAAATTGAGGGAATGGGAGGAAGAGCGGGCAACCTGCAAGAGATGAGGGTTCGGCCGCTTGCCAAGAGGACAGTTGACATGCACGGCTTCTGTAACCCCAGCGGCTTCCAGAGAAGCCCCTACCTCTCTGCTCGTGGCAACTTTGCCAGCATTTTTCAGGGCTCCTCTGAGGAAGGCTACAAAGCCTATCATGCTGACAAGTATGATGAAGACAAGAACCCCAACGTGAGTAAGAACCTCAAAGTATTTTCCTGGCTTCCTTGTTAGGAAATAAAAGTTTCTTAGAGGTTTGCTGACAGATATGCTAAAGGTGTGGGGGGTTTTTTGATCTCACTAATACAAGGTGAATCAAACTGTTTGTTTGAGGAAAAGAAATTAAAAGTAGCTTTGCAGATCATCCAGGTATCAAAGATGAACTCTGTGTTCAGCTCAGGTTTGCACACTCTGACTTCTCTACTTGGGTAATAATAGCAGTAGCAGACCTTGAAAGATGTAAGAAATCTGCCAGAACAGAGCTCGTGTTCTTCCTTCCACCTCATCACCTCTATTGCCCACTGAGGACCATCTCTGATTATCTGATTATATCTGATTATTGCGGGTGAAGGGTGCAGGAAAGAGAACGACTAAGTAGTAGCTTTTTTTAAAAAATTTCTTTTAATAACACTCAGCACTTTTCTGCTCGTTTACACTCAGCTGCTCAGTTTTAAGTAGCTCATCATAGCCCTCTTGTGGCACAAAAGCTGACTGTTAATACTTCATGGCAAATTATTACTGAGTAACAAGTATAGTAAATACAAATAACAACTTATATGTGAATTACTTTTAAGTAGATCCTTCATTTACATACTGAACTACTTGAAACTTTAAAAATATTTTATTATTAGCCCTGACTTTAGTCACCTGTGTTGAGGTAGTGAAAACTAGATTGTTACACTAGAAACACACAGGGAGGTTTTTGTTACATTGTGCATTATGAGGTACAGGCTGCTGCTTCTGCCTACTGTCCTCTATGTAGAAGGCAGTTTTTTTAAACAAATACCTAAAATTAGACTTGTACTTTAATAACATCAGAAGGGTGCAGTTGTTTAGATTTTCTTTCACATTTTAAAAATGTATTTACCCAAACTTTTACAATAATGAAAATGTGCTAATAGATTTGAACTCTTCAGGATCCAATGCCATACTATATATGGCCAAATCATAAACCTGGAACTGTAGGGTCATCTCTCCAGAGGGGAAAATTCAGTATTTTAACTACTTGTCACGACTACGTGTTTATATGGCTTCTGAGCAAATCAGTAGAGTGGAATAGTAATTACGGATAAACAAATGCTTTTAAGATAAAGAAATATATCCAAAACCTTGTTTAAAACTGCTGCAGAAGGGTAAACCTTGGTTTTTTTTAGAGTTGTTTTAGGGTTTCTTCTTTTAGGTACGTATAACAGTGAGGGAATTCAAGATTAAGTTAAACATGTTCTGTAAAGAAGTATAAACCATTAGTACATATTCATTTACAGACAGTTTATTGACTAAGAAGCCAAGTTCTTGGGATATATATGGAAACATACATGCATAGATGCAAGTCTCAAGTTATATATGGTGAAGTTTATGTGGATTGTGTTTTGACTTTTCCTTGATAAGCTTTTTGGAGGCAATTTAGTGAAGTGATAGCTAAGGTGATGATTACTCACATGTTTTAAGTGTCTATAAACAATACACTGTTTCTTTTTTTAGGGTATAATAAACTTTGGCACCAGTGAGAACAAGCTCTGCTTTGACCTGATGTCCAAGCGGGTAAGTTCTATTCCAAAATAAAAACCATGGAATTTGCTTTGCAGTTCTTCTTCAAAACTTGCACTTTCCTAGAGTTACTGCTGTTACTCAGGTTTCTCTGGTAAAGTTTTTCATTGTGAATTTTAAATTTGTTGGAAGTCACTTTTGAATCCAACTACTTGTACATTTATTTTTTTTATTTTTCCAGGAGGATAGGAACATGAGTGTTTTTCTCTTCCTCTTCATAATGGGTTTCTCTCTGCGGATGTACTTATTTCAGAAAACTAGATGAAAATAAGATAAATTTTATTTTCCCCTGCTGACAGTAGATGATCTAATACAGATGTTTTGAAATTGGTTTTGAACTCTATTTAATTTTGAGGATCTTCATATTTGTCCATTATAAAGTCACACAACTTGGATACCCGGTTCTGAACTCACCTGAAATGTGCAAGAGTGGCAGCAGGGAAATCTCTCAAAATCAGAGTGGGTCAGCTTCTACCTGCTGGCTTTGTTCAGTTACATCAGGCAGAGGAGTGGAACACATAGCACAGCTGGAAAAAGTAGAAAAAGTCAAAAGGAAACGACAGAACTGTGCTGCAGAGGAATGTGTCTAGATTTCCATTAAAATCACTGCCCAGGTGGCAGGTAGCCTTTGAGGTGGGCAGGTGGCACTTTTTCCTACCTGTAGTTACATGTGGGGAGGGAAGGTGGCTCAGGGTTGGGCAGTCAGTCTCTGCAGTTTGAAGTTCATGGTTGCTCCCATTCCACCACTTCCCACCCTCAAAATGTTCCTTGTTTTATTTCTGCCTGCCACTCCACTGACTCAGGGGATGCTACCCCACCACTCCCCCTTCCAGCTAAAAGAACAGGTAAGGCAGAGCTGCTGCCTGCCCGGAAAGGTGTCTTCTAGGCTGTGTAGGTGGTGCCTTCCTTCCTTCACTGTCCTTTCCCCTTTACACTAACACCACGTCTGCAGTAAGTAGGGCAGAGGGAGACAGTAGTCAGTTGCATCTTAACCAGCCCTTCTATGAAAGTGAGTTGAGACTTTGTCAAGCACTATAGTGCTCGTGTGTGGCAACAAGCAGAACAAAGGTACTGTTGCCAGCTTCTCAGTCCTCGCAGCCTTGAGTAACAGTATGGATTCACTGCAGCATCAGCTGGGATTGTAGGCAAGTATTTTTTTGCTGTTTGGGATTAAAGATACTTACTGCTGCCACTGAATAATGTATCCAATTTCCGTTTTCAACTTCTGACCCCTAAGTTAGAGAATATTTTGTGGTGTGAGATCTCAAATGCTCTTCCTTTAAGCCCATCTGGTTTCCTTACCCTTTAACACATTGCTTTTAGTGGTTCTCCTCTTATTAATTCATAGTTATTTTTGGCCAAATCTGCTGATATGTTTGATGTTTCATTCTCTAGGTAAGTTTAGGAAAGAGATGTAAGGAGGCACAGTTCTTGGAGCTACATAGGCTTCAAGAACATCTACAGCTGAATAAAAGAACTTTAATCCTATAATACAGGTTGTAATTCTGCATGGGATAAGGACAGTGTCTTTAAACTCCAGAGCTTGGCACCCGTTATTAAAACACCTATAGAAAATGTTATGGTTTTCTTATCATGTGTGAGACTTTCACACTGCGTGTGGAATTTCCCTCCTCCCTTGCACTATCACCTACTTGTGTCACTCCCGCCTTTACTGTTTTTAATATTAACTCATAGATTTGGTTGCTATTAAATATTTGGAAGGTACATTGTACATAATACTTGTTTATTGCCTTTTTGTTTATCTAAAATGTTCTCTCTGCCTGTATCAATGCTGTGCTTTCCCTTGCAACTTCACAGAACCAGATTATGTGAAACCCTGATATTTATAACCTTGGAAATAAAAAAAAAAAGTAAAAGCAGTGTGCACACTTTATCTAATTATAAATATTAAAAAGGACCTCCACAGTTCAGGTCAATCTGTCTTTGAGATCAAAATGAACTTCTCGTAAGGAGCAAAGTGCCTGCCCTGGGGAATAATTACTAAGAAGATGATTTCATTTTTCTCCTGTCTTTTGAAAGCTCCTCTTACACTTCAACACTTACCAAAACTGATCAGAAATATAAACCTGAAGAAGCTGCAGAAACTTGGAACTGAGGCATAAATGAAAGCTGTAATTCATTAAAAAATTATTGTATTGAAAGTTTATTAGAGAAAATACGTATCTGACTCCAATTAAAATTCCTTTCTAATTCCTTCTGACAGTCTAGACCTGAGCTTTCACAACTGGGACTTATTTTTCCATCCAAAAGCTGTTGTCCTCAGAGCTTGGGCAGAACACTCTTGGGGTTGCTTCATTTGCTGAGAAAGTCTTCTGCGGGTGCCTTGGTTATGGGCATCATGTGTTGCCTGTTTTGCATCCTTTTTGTAGATTCTTGTGCAGTGAAGTTTTGGCTGCAATAACTTAGCAGAAGCCCATAGTTCATATAACCTGAAGGTATCACAGATCAGTTTGCTGGTCCTTGCTTCTCCAAGCTGCATTGATGTTGATGGTCAGTGGCTTTCCCAATCCAGTTTTACAACTGTTGAAGTTGCACAAGTGTCTGTGCAGGTGCGTGCCTACACGTGGATCCTATCTCCATGTTTTCCTTATCAGTAACTGTGCTTTTAATGATTCTTCTCATTTCTCCCAGCTGACACAGGCTGATATGAATATGATTGACCCTCCATTGCTTCAATATCCTGACTGGAAAGGACATCTGTTGTAAGTCTTTTCTGTAACACCTCTCTTTTTGACTACTTGTTTAATAAAGAGAATAGATGAATACAAACCTTTTCTGCTACATTCTCTAGTTAAAACTTTTCTAGGTCATTTAATCATCTTTTTCTTTGCAAAACTTTACATTAGCTCTCCTACCAGCTCATCCAGTTAAAAATCCTTTTACATGAGAGAAGATGCAAGTTTTCTAAAGCAAACAGAGTTTTAAAAGCACTTGTATACATTAACAAATTGGATAAGTTCAAACAATTCTTTGAAACATAGTAAACACTCGGGATGTTAGTCCTTCTCTTCTGTGCTGGTTTAAAGCTCATCAGAAATGCATGCACCATTGTAGACATTATCTGTAACACCTCTGCTGGGTGTAAAACTCATGTCTGTTCCATGGGCCTGAGCTATCCTGTTTTCTAGCTATTTTCACCAGACTTTACTGTCCCTGACTTTATTTTCCTAAGCTGTGAACCTGGTTTAGAAGCCCAGCCTCTTGGAGAATATTTGAATCAATATTTGCTTTTGTGTATTTTCCAGTTTACGGGAGGAAGTGGCTCGATTTTTGACCTATTACTGCAAGGCCCCTGCACCTCTTAAAGCAGAGAATGTAGGTAACCCAGTGTCCTTTGGTGTCTGTTCTAATGTATTGCCATTTGTTGGGAAACAGTTTCAAATTCTGTTTTTTTTGACGAATGATTTGGTAAGAGTGCAACCTGTTATCGTGTAAATGAGATTGATTCTTCATTTCAGTAGATTTTGATGCACACTTCAGCCAAAACACTTCAGGTCTACTGTATATTTGCCTCATGTTTCACTTGTGTGTTCCAACTCCTCCTTCCAGTGCTCTCAGTGGGGCCTTATATCTTCACCTCCTTATTTAGCTCAGGGACCTGCTGTGCCTGTATCCCTCAGCCTTGACAATGAGTGCCCACTGTTCCGGCCGAGTTTCGTGTCATCCCATTCCCCTGTTATACCTCAGGAGAAAGATTTGTAATTGAACCAAGAGTTAGTTTTAGCCTGTAAATTTGTGGTAATGTTACTAGAAAGGCATCAAGACCTGAGTCACTGCAGGACTTGCTGACTTGTGAGAGATACAGCCTGGTTACAGGGGCCTGTGGGGGTCAGGGGATTCTGCCTCTGCTGAGTGCTGAAGGCAGCATGAGCTGGTGCAGCCATTGCTTTTCTGGCTGCAGTAATTCAACAGAACCCCACACTTCATGTGAACTGAGGTTTCCACTGAGCAGTTTGCTGATCACTGCCTTTTCAAGGCACCAAATTCTTCCTGATACTTGGAATGAAGCTCATGGTACACGTGAGCATTTGTCCTGCAGAAGCAGGAGTCAAACCTGCTTCTGTACAAGACAGTAGTTTCCCCTTTTGCACAAATTTGGCAGGAAATCTGCTATTACCACAATGAAATGGTAACACATATTAACTGCTGAAAAATATTTTGCTTTACTAACAGCTCAGAACTGCTCCCCATTTTTTTCCATACTTAAAGCCTATTCTTTTTCAAAATTGCTGGTTAGAATCAAGAATGGCACCAGAACGAAGTGTCTCTGAAGCAAAGAATGGGGTTAAAGTTATTCTGGTAGAAGCGAGATTTCAGCAGGAAAATTGTAATAGAGAGTTGGGGAGAAAATTTATTTCAGTGACATTGTCAGGAATTATTATTTTATAGTGTTAACTTTCTGTTTAAGGATTTATCACTAGCTTCTCTCTTCCTTCCTTAGGTGATTGTTTTAAATGGTTGTGGCTCTTTATTTTCTGCATTAGCTACAGTCCTTTGTGATCCAGGGGGTAAGTGGATGGTTGGAACAGTTTTGTTTTTTTCTGGGTAATAATGTGTTACTTTGTTTAAATACTGTTTGACAGAAGTGAAGTAGTGGAACTGGCCGTGGCCTACTGCAAAGTTCTTGTTTCCTGCAAGATTCTGCTTGCAGGAAATTCTTCAATGAAATTCTTCATTTCCATGGTCTGCAGATGTTATGCACTCACACTTGGTGCCTGGCCTGTCTGCCTTCACCGTTTTTGTGGTGCCCTGTTTTAGTTTGCTAGACTAGACATGGGCTATACTCATGTTTACCTGGGCTCTTGCAGAAAATTAGAGAATTATTGTAAAAATAAAGTGAAGAAAGAGGCAGTAGCATTACAGTGTTTCCAGGGGACACAGCTCTAAAAATGCTTTCATGTTTAGCTAAAGCACTTTAGGAGAGAAGACTCTGACCTGTTGATAACCAACTTTGTTTTCTTGGTTCCAGAAGCTGTTCTGATTGCTACTCCCTTTTATGGTGGTATTACCCAGAGTGTCTTCCTCTATGGCAATGTCAAGCTGGTGTATGTCTATTTAGACAGTAAGGTAAGATCTGAGAGAAGGGAATAACAACCTCTGTAGTTAAACTGCAAAGCGCTGAGCTTTGGGAACCTCTGCAAGCAGTTCTCAGAACAAGGGTACACTACAGCCAGTTTATTGCTGGGAAAATGGGCACATAGCTTACCAGAAAGTCATCTGAGACTGTAAATCTACATTCCAGTTTTGTCCTTTTCTTGTATCTTACTCCTAGTAAGAGTCCTTCAAAGGAAAAAAATTACCATTTTGAACCTTGCACAGAGAAGTATGTCCTACTGAAGGTGGTCCCAGGGTGGAAGAGCAGATGGAGATCTTTCATTGCTTTAGTTATTCAAGGATAGCCAGAAAATTCTGTTTCTGGCCAGCTTCTGATGGCCATTTCTTTGGTTTTATTTATTGATTTATTTATTCTCTCTGTAATATAAATGGATAAGAACATGGTTGCTAGGTCGTTATTGTTGGGGGTTTATTTTCTTTCAGGGAGCATTTCTCAGTGGATTGCCTCAAGGCAGTCTCTATTAAAACAACTTTGCCTTTTTAAACTTTTTTATGTCTTTCAGGTTACTGGAACAAGCACTCGGCCGTTTCAGCTTACAGTGGAAAAACTGGAAAAAGCCTTGCAGGATGCCCGAGCAGAGGTGAGTTTAGCTGAGCTTCACATTACCAGCTAAGTTTACAATATATTGGAGATGTCACATCCCAGAAGTGGCCTAAAGTTCAAAGCATTTTCAAAACCTAGCACCTGGCTTTCTGGTTGTCCTTGCAGACCGTCTGAAATGAGGCTGCTTGCAAACTCAGGGGCAGTTCTAGGAGGAATCTCTCAGTGTTGTGTCTGTCCAGTTTTGGTCACAGCGGGAAGGATAAACCAGACCCTTCACAAAGCACCATTCATATCAACAAAACCCATTCTTATCAACAAAAAAAATGTACTTGGGCATGCACTAAAATTTGGGACTACCCAGGGTTTCTCCCTCAGAAAGGCCAGCTGAGTTACCTGAAAACTGACTGCTCTACACAGCACGGCAGATGAGTCCACTAAGAATGCTGAGAGTTTTTGCAGGAGGAAAATCTAGAGGATAAAATGGAAGTGAAAATCACTTTTCTTAAGAGTTAGTCTGTAAGTTTGGCATTGTCCTAAATCTCATATATGTTTAGCTGCATCTTTGAATCGTTACCAGCTCTGACATCTCCAGCCAAGTGTGCTCTAAATGAGTACACTTTGCATCCACCTAACTCAAATTCTCATCTTTCTTGCCACTTTTATGGGCAGTCTTTAGTAATTTATTACTTCTCAATTACTGATGCAGCTCAGAGAAAGTGCTTCCATGCTAAGAGCATGTGAGACCATCTTTCTCATTAATTGGTTGACCAGATGGCAACCAATTACTTGGTGGTGGCAATTCCCTCTTTTCGAAATCATAGATTAATTCAATAATATTTTACTCAGTTCACTGTGCAAGTGATTTAATTATAAAAAAAACCCCTTTATTTGTGGCTGAAAGTTTTCTCATGCAAATCTAACCTTTGAGGTGAAAAGTCATGGTGGAAGCTTAAGGGGAGTCCTGTGTCACGCTCAAGTGAGGGACTGCTCAAGTAGAGGGACTGAAAATGTATCCTATGGTGGACACTCTCTTAGTACTGTGTTATTTGTATTCTGCAGGGTGTCTCCGTAAGGGCCTTAATTCTTCTGAATCCCCAAAATCCCCTTGGGGATATCTACTCCTTGTCAGAGCTACGGGATTACCTGGAATTTGCTAAAAGGTATGTCACTTTGGAAGGCTGAGATATCCTGAGTCAGATACAGCTTTCAGAATCTGGTGGGCTAGTTGCTGTCCCTGAATTTATCTGTGCACATCTTTTAAGTCAGGCAGACAGTCTGTTCTTCACACACATTGGTGGGCTTAAGAAAGGGGAGGGGAGTGCTGGGAACATGGACCATGCAGTCATCTGGGGTGGCAAAGCAACTTGCATCAAAGAATTCAAGTTTTATTTTTCCTAGTAATCCTAGGAAACACTGTGGTGCTGTGCTTCCCTGGTAGGAAGCTGAGTTCTTTTACTCTCAGTTTCTCTGTATTTGTAAAGACAAAGAAGTATATGGATATGGGTTCCTAGCTTCATCATGGATCATAATACTCTGAGATTCAGAATTTATGAGATGCTGAGTGGCTGATGATGCAACTTGCTCTACATGGGTAGTACATATAGGAATTAATTTTCAATAGTACATCGGATATGATAGGATTTTTGTCTTGTTATGTGGTTGCAGTAGGTGACAGCTAAGTGGATATACCTTGAATCACTTCAAGGTACACAAAATAGGTAAGCTGAGAAAAACTGCTTTATTTCTGCAAAATTTGGCATTCGCTCTTCTTCTTATTAAGCAAGTATTTGCAGGCCTGAATTTATCTCTGCTTCTAAACCAGAGACAGCCTTCTTTCATAATCTCCATTTTGTCCTTTTGCAGACATGAATTGCATGTGATAGTAGATGAGATCTACATGCTGTCAGTTTTTGATGAATCAGCCACGTTTCACAGTGTCCTAGGCATGGACAGGTAAAAGCAGCTCCTACTTCCCTGGCTATCTTCCAGTGACAGTTCAACATGCTGCCTTGCTGAGAACTTGTGACTGGAAGTTAAGTCATGAACTAGCAAATTCTGAATCCACCTTACATTGATTTCTTTCTTTCTCTTTTTTTTTTTTTTTTTGGATAATTTCTGAATGGCAAATGCATTTTGTCAAATACAATCTAGGAAGCAAAAAATGGTAGCTAGCTTTTTATTGTGGTATACTTTTCAATGTGTGCATCAGTATTTGGTTATGACAATCCCCAAAACTGAAAACAGATTTTTCATTTGTTGGAGGTGATGCTTTTCTTTCTACCTAAACATCTTTTTCCCATGTTTCTGTTGATGCTTGTAAAGACTTTTTGTTGCTATTTACTTCTTTTTTTCCCATAGCGTAGTCCCAGATCACAGTAGTATTACAGACTGGATAATGGCTTTTATTAGATATTGTTTTAATGAGATGAAAAGCTTTTAAAATCTTTCTTAAAATAAGATATAGTGTTGAGGTTTGTTTTTTTTTTTAATTTCTAGTCTTCACCAGTGGTGCTAGCTTTCTTTTTGTGCTGATTTGCAAGGAAATAAAATATACTTGATTAAGTGTTAGCTCAGTGTTGCTGGGCTTAGATGTGAAAGAACATCGCTTTTGATTGTTGACAAATACAATTGGCAGAAGCCTAATTTCTAGCATTATATGCACATGCTTCCTATGTTCAGGAAATCTACATGTAAAATGTAGCACCTGTAAGCATCTAGGTCTCTGAAATATTTAAAAAGTCTGTCTAAAACTACTTCCAGGGGGTTCCTAGCTTCTAAAGTTAGGTCGCTTTTGAATTTTCCCTGCTTGACTGCTGTTCTGCGGTGCACTGTCTATCATTGTGTAATGCTGCCTCTCTGTTTCTGCAATGCTGCACTGGTGATCCAAAAGCTTCAACACCTATGACACTAACTGCCCATCTGCATCCTTCTACATACAGATTGCCTGATCCACAGCGGACTCACGTGATGTGGGGCATAACCAAGGTGAGTGCTGGTTCTTATCATACTGTGCCTTTGTGGCTGGTAGGTTTTGGTCTGGGCTCCTCAGGTTCCTCATGCCGGAAAGATCAAGTTAGTAGTAATAGGATCCCAGTTGTTCAGTGTAATAAAGTAGTCTCTCTGTGTCTTCTGCAGGATTTTGCTGTTTCTGGGATTCGTTTTGGTACTTTATATACAGAGAACCAAGATGTAGCTAATGCAGTGGCTTCTTTGTGTTATTTCCATGGGGTTTGTGGGCCTGTCCAGCACAAGGTTGCACAGCTGCTTAGAGACAGAGGTGAGTCAGTAGCTCCATGTACAATCCTCTGCCATTCTCGTGTGTCTTGGTACCTGGAAGACCTCCCCTCCCCTTACTTTCCCTAGTGTCTCCTCTTTGTACAGCTTAATTGACAGTCTTCTGTTACCCTGAAGCTGCCCATGCAACTCAAGGCTGACAGTCCTGCAGAAAAGGACTGTTTCTGTAGAGCTCCTGATCAGCAGGGTTAGACAAGCAGCTTGAAAGAAGTGTGGTAGCTATTTCTACAGAAATTGCTAGTGTTGTGTAGAACCAGCTGAGCAGAAACAAAAAATACAGGCTTGTGGGATAAGGGAAATGGAAGTGGCCTTCTAACGCTGGCCAGGATGGAATGCTAACAGTCCATGACAACTAAGAACTGTAAATGTAGGGAAACTTCCTCAGGAAGGTCAAGGAGATACTCTTCTGCAGAGACATGAAACTGCAAATTACTTCTTGCCTGCCTTTTTGTTGTTTGAGGAAACAGAAGACAAAAGGAGGTGAAGTGTGAAGCAGAGAAAGACATTGAGTGTTTTGGAAGCTTGAACAGATCTGAATACTGTCTCAGGTTGTGATTCTTTTCTTAATCTTCTTCTTCTGGTCAGACTGGATCAACCAGGTGTACCTGAGGGCCAACCATGCCCGCCTAAAAGCTGCCCATACGTATGTGACAGATGAGCTGAAGACACTTGGGGTTCCTTTTCTCAACCGCAACGCAGGCTTCTTTGTCTGGATTGACTTCCGAAAGGTTGGTAGTCTTAGGAAGTGAGGCTTCTCCTGGGGTGAGGACAGGCATGTAGTGCAACTGCATCTAGAGGAAAGGTTAATATCGTGACAAGCATTTTGTTTTAACAAATCTGTTGTCTGATGAGGAGAGGGAAGGACTGCCAGATGTTTCAGTCTATTCTTTTCCTTTCATTTTTCTGTGAACTTCCCTCCTTGCAGGAGTTTTACTACTCTCAAGCCACTTCCCTCCCCATTTCTTCCTTTGTATCACAACTGCTGTACTTCAGAGGTAAAAGGTGTCTCCCTTGGCTTTTGCAGACCTCATGGGAATCACGAATTCATGAGGATCTTGGTGATGTAGTCTGTATGTTACTAACCTCTGGCCCTTCTGATGACTCTCCTAGTACCTTAAGACAGGCACATTTGAGGAGGAGTTACTGCTCTGGAAGCGTTTTCTGGATAATAAGGTCCTCCTGTCCTGTGGAAAAGCCTTTGAGTGTGGTGAACCTGGATGGTTCCGAATCATCTTTGCTGACAAGACCCACCGGCTGCAGTTAGGTGAGTAATGTTTTCTTCTCTTTTTCCTCCCACCACAATTTCTGCAGCACTGTTCCCTTCTCTTCTTAATCCTAAACTCAGCTTATTATTATCCTCTTATCTTCTCTGTTTTTTCTCACTTTCTTCATCTTGCTTTTCTGAATTTGATGGATTTGGAGACACTCGTGGCTTAAACTAGTCCACTAGTGTTTCTCCTCCTTATACCACTGCAGGTATGCAACGGATACGCAAGGTTTTGGAAGAGCGTGAGCAGGAGATACTGGCTGAGGAGAAGGAGCAGCCTTGTCAGTCGGATCAGGATGGCAAAGCAGATAGCACAGATGAAGTAATTTTTGTATCCTGCCACCAGGAGCCTACCTGTGCCAGTAGCTCCAGCCTTGGTGACCTCATTGGCCTCCTGCAGCAACAGATGCGTTCATCTGACTGGCTACAGAAGAATACAGCTGAGCAATTTGCCCAGGAAAAGCCAGAGATCTATGATGTGTTCAGCAAGCTGGTGGGGAAGCAGTAGGGGTCAGCGTGCCTTTGGGGGCATTCCTGAGCAGTGACTGACCCTGGGCCCCTAACAACTCAGCAGTGACTTCCAGCAAATAATATATTTTCTGTATAGCAAGAGAATTACTTTGTAAGCCCTCTCCTCTCCCCCCCATTTGAGATCTCTAATTTGTACTATATAGGTGTATTTCCTTGGATTGGGGTGAGGGTAAGGAATGGGGGGTGTCTTGTTTGCGTGCTGCTCTCTGTCCTGCAGCATCATTGTATTTTATATTTCGTTTCTAATGAATATGCTCTTAACTCTCTTATAAGGTCCTGTGGTGTAATTTTTTATTCTTCACACTTTCCAAAAAGACAGACTTTAGATTGTTAAGTTATGTGAAGTTTCCCTTTTCTTAAATGATGATCAGATATAACTATTTTGGGGCCAGCTGTCACAAAGAGGTGTTTTTGGGAGACAGAATCTAGTGTCAGCCTTAACTTAGCCCTAGCTAAGGGTAAATAAGCATGTGCATGGATTCATGTGCATGAGTGAGGCTGTTAGGACCATGGTCATCTAGACTGAGTTCTATAAAGCTTTTTGTTTTGAGCTGGTTTCCAGTCTGACCTCAGATCAGATAGTATCCACTGCTGTTGGTTGGTGAAATGTCTGGTTTTGTTTCTATTCTTCTTTTTTATATTCATATAAATAAACTGCATCCATTGGCCTCTTGGCAGAATGTCCAGAAAAGAGCTGCAAATGGAGAGGCAGTTGAAAGTAGATGTTCTTTTTGCATCCTTCCTATTCCTGGAAGTCCATCCCTTGTGGTTAATGATGACGTATATTGGCAGAAGAGTGCAGAGAATGCTTCTGCCACTGTGCTAGGGGTACCTGCAGGTACACCTGCTTCTGTCACCTACCACAGGCATCCAAGGAGGCACCTTCCACCGTTATCAGGATAATTAATGCAATTTTTTTTTCTGTTTGTCAATTTGCAGGGTAATTTTTTTGACTGAACAGTATTCTTTCATCTTCTTCCTCTCTTTCCCATTTTAAGACATTGTTTTCTGTATGCTGGTGATAGAGTATTTCAGCTTGAAAGCTTCTTTCACAGATACAAAGCTCTTTAACTCCTGGTACTATAAAATTTAGGTATCCTAAAGGAATTGGAGCTGTTTTTTCTGCACACATATTAATCGAGAGTTGAAGGAAATTGCCCATGAAAACTGAATAGAAGTGCACCTTTCCTCTCCTCATAGATTTTGGCAGATGAGCATGAGTGACAAAAGCACATCTGCATCATAAACTAAATTACCAAAGCATAGGCAACAAATAAATAATGCAACCAGACTTTACTGTGTGGTGATGGTGGAGAACTGCTTGGACAGTGAGAAAGAGAGTCTGAGCAGTGGATGAAGAGAATGGGGTGCTGCTTGTGGCTGCTGTGAGCAGTAACCGGTTCCTCCCTCAGAGGCCAGTGACGAGGCAAGGTTGGTGAGGTGATTGGTAAGATCAGTATAAGGGATAGTTATAAACATAGTATTTGCTTACTAGTTTGGCATTTGTCCATGAACAATATTTTAAAGTCCACAAAGAAAGCTGTAGCAGAAAGCAGGTCTCCTTCATGGAATGGGAGGTGAGAAGTACAGCCAAAATACAAATGGACTTCCCGATTGGTCCCCTCTTATTTATGTACCCCAAGATGGACCTGAGCAACAAAATTTTAAGGAGCAAGCTCTTTGAAATCAAGAACCAGGTAAGACATTAGTTTAACTGGTATTTCAGGGGATCCCTATAACAAATTCAACCCATTAATTACTCCTAATTTTCTTTTGTTGTTCTGGGCACTCTTACAGTTGGAGCATGTGAATGTACAATAGTAACAATTAATATAGTATTTTTCACCCATATATATTTGCTGCTCAGAAAGCAGGTTTATTGTACTGTCTCTGTGGGGATTCAGCTAGTAAAACACACCTCTGCAGTAAAGAGGGTATAATGTGCTTTCAGAATCCTCACAGCTAATATAGTATGGCCCACAGTCACTTACATCTGAGCTTGCTGTGACTCAACAGAATACACACACACTTTGTTGCATGGAGTATTTTCCATGTTTTTTGTCAAGTTTAACACCTGCCTGAGGACCTCTCCACTGAGGAATGTTAGCTTGGTCACAGAAAACAAAAATTTAATGGGAAATGACGCAAGAGAGAAATGTGGTCATGAGTCTGCTGTTGGAAAAAGCAACAGGTTTTTTTGACTGTACAAACCCCATAAATTTTGCAAATGGCCTTTACTGGTTTACAAGAAGTAAACATGTAGAAAGTCCTGTGCATATGTATATAGAAGCTAAATCAATTCTTACTTGCTCTGAGCAGAAAAACACAGGTTCTGCCTGTACAAATTGTTTGTTCTTTCTGCTATCTTCATGTTAGATGTTTTCCCTGCTTGATGTATCTCGTAGTTGTCATTAATGACCTTTTTTTTTTTTGTGTGGCATATCTCTACAGAAAAAAAAATATAGAAAAGATTAAAGACTCTCCCATGCTGTCCCTGCCCTCACATTTCTTTTGACCTGTTTGTCAAGCAATAGGCAAACAGAGCAGCATCTCAAAAGAAGACAGTCAGATCTATGTTTTTAAAACTGCTGCATTTCATCTAAAATAAGAAATGCCATCAAAATGAGTATGACACTGGGCCTTCATTGCTTGTACTCATTGTAATCAAACAAAATGATAAAATCCACTTTGCATACAATTTTTGTGTTCCAGTTATCATTCATTTGAGCACAGGAAGGAGCCTAGAAGGTTTCATGGTCCTTGCTGTGTTCCAGTCACTGTCTGTCTCCCCTTCCCTCTCTGTCCCCCTCCTCTCCTCCCTGTCCCGTTCTGTCTATCTTCTCCAGAGAAATGTTCAGCATTTTTAGCGTAGAGGTGGGAATTTCCTATGCAACACTTCTCTCAGTCATAGAAACTTCCATAACATACATTTCAGGCTTACACTTGACATGGTCATGTTTGTGGGAAAGAAAAATCTGTGGATCTCCAAATTATTAACCTGTGTTATGTTGCAGTGAAGCAGATGACATAAGTGGGGCCCATTCTAGATAACTATGAAAAATCATGCATACTTAAAGAACGAATCTGTGAGGATGAGTTTTCCCTTACAGAAATTTAATAGCAAAATAAGCAAAATATCCTAAGCAAAATATCTGTAAGGGAAAATATTCACTAATAACTTAAGACTTCTTCACCTTAACCGAAGAAGGGCAGTTGCTCAAATGTACTTTGTGATAAAATTTATTTTTAAAAAAATAAATGTTAATACCTTAATTGTTGTCCTTCTCCCTTGGAACATCCAACAGGTTGCACAGTTGGGCTGACTGCTGTGGGTTTCCCCCATCCCCATAATGACCCAGTTTCTTGAAACCCAACTTGGGGTCAAATTATCATTTATATCGACACTTTCTCTGCAGTCCTCCTCCAGTTACTTGGTTACAGAATCCCTCTGTTGCTCTCGTCCTGCTGGCAGAGTGGTGATTTCATTTCATCAGAGAGACAGTGGCATGCAGAGGCTCAACATGAATCACACCCCTGAGAATTTCTGCATCTGAAGTATCAGGCATGCAAAACTGCTTTTGCACTTTTAATTAATATGCAGCTATTTTTGTAAGATTGGCTGACCTAACAGGAGGTTGTTTTGGTTATTTCTGAAGCAATTCAGACCACATCATGAAGAGGAGGGCAAGGTAACCTAAAAGGATTATATACAAAAAGATATGTGTTCCATCTGAGAAAATCAGAGTGGCAAGGTAGACTCGTTTTCCATTCCAATTATTGCTTTATTTATTACTGACTTACATAAAACACTGGCAACTGACTGATGACAAGATCCTAGATTATCTGCAGCCAACAAATGTACTAAAGAGTCTGAGGTGGTTATAAATACTCTACTTTTTGTCCTCAGTTTGCCGGGATTGGTTATTTTTAGCAAATAGCCAGTCGACCTTATCAAAATGAAGAATCAAAAATAGTCTGGAAAAACACTGCAAGGAAAGGCTATTTTTAGTTCTCCATCTATTCCCTGCTGCTATCCAGCAAGGTCTGATGGCACAGCTCATGCACGACTGCTTAGTTATTCTAGGCGAATGCTTGTTGTGACCTGTCCTTTCCCTGGATACCTCACTGCAGAAGGCATTCAATTGATTAAAGATTAATGCCTCTGCAGACTGTGACAGCTGAAAGCTTTAGGGAGGGGGAGCACACACAGACAGATTGTTTCTATCTGCATCTTTCTGCCAGATTATAGTTTCTTTGAAGGGAACTCTTGCTTAACTGAATTTCCTTGTGTCTCATATCCCTCAGTGGAGCTATTGCAGCATCACTTCAAAATATATTTACACTTCTTTTTCCTTTCAGTTCATGAAGGCAGTAGAGGAAGTAAGAGTTACAGATAGAAGTTAAACCATTGGTTGGACAAGTGCCATCCATTGCAAACCAGCAGCACTGGAAATGTATGATGGATTGGATCAAGAGAGAAAACTATGCAATTGGCTGTTACATACAGTTTATTGATCAGACTAGTTAAAAACTTCACTGATATAAATGAGGGCACCATTTGGTTGTAAGACTTAAACCAGAACAGCAAACCAAAGCAAGGACCTGGCTGCTGCAATATCTTTCTTTCTCTTATAACAGAAACTCTTTAATTTAGTTCAGTACCTTATACATTGGCAGTAGCCACTAACGAAATTTTCATTAGAGTAAACTGAGCTATGAGTTTTTAGTTACACTATGCCATAGGTGGAAAATAGGGTTGAAAAGATGTCCTCAAACCATTAGATTTCCTGTTCATGTTTGCCTTTTAAAATTACCTCATTTTATTATAAAGGTGTTTCCACTGACTACATAAGGTGCACCAGTCTCACATGCAGCTTCTTTGCCTGTGGAGACACAGCAGCTAGCAAAAATTTTCTCTTCTGTACACTGATCATCCCAACAGAAAATGCAGGATGCCGTATGCAACAGCAGGAAAATGTATGGTGTGATGTAAAGCCCTTAAAAACAAATTCCAAATGACCCCCAAAGAGCCACATAAGGCAGGACATAAAGGGCAAAGCAAAGAGAAGTGAAATATCTGATTCCTCCTGTGCATTTATAAAAATTGATAGCCGGTTATCCAGATGCTGATGAATATTTTCACAAGCTATAAATGGCAACCTCGAGTCTAAAAATAGTTGCTGTGCCGCAGACTTGTCTGGCTTAGCAACATCACTAGAATATAAACAGGCTCCCTGATGTGGTTTCAGGGAAATCTGTATCAAGACAGACTATATCCTCCATTTTTCTTGCTATATTTTGAAATAAAGTAGCTGATGTCTCTTACATTTGTTTAATACTAGCTTTTAATAAAATTGCACTGATTTTTAAATTTTCCTACAGGGATGAAAGGATCATCAAATCTCCGTGGATATTTCAGCTACGATTGATTCGATGCACTTTCTTCTCCCTGGCAGAGCAGGGAGGCAGAGGAAGCGCCTGCGGGCACTGCACGGGCTGTGGCAGGCTGCGCTCGGTGGCCCCCAGCCCTCCTCCCCGCCTCTGCACGTGGCCCAGCCAGTGTCCCTGTCACGCGACGGGCCAGGGAACCCCTCTCCCTGGCTCAGGCACAGCCAGGCACTGCTCATGCAGGTGAGTCCCGTAACTACAGAGATCCAGTGCTCATCCTCACAGCCCCAACACATGAATGGGGCCCCTTCCAATTCACAAAAATCAGACACGGTCCAGCCATCCTCCTGAAGGAGGGCTCCTGCCTCTGATTTATGAATGGGGCAGCTTCCAGCAATTTGAAGCTGATGGGTTAAGCCCAGAAACATTATACGCTCTAACAAACCCCTGTAGCTTGTTCTTGCGAGGAGGAACAAGCCAATACCAGAGGAAGAAGCCAGCACCCATGCTCAGAAAGATGCTTCAAGATCTATGAGTGCTGTCTGTTGTTGGCTTTGAATGTCACGGGCAAGATGAAGAAGGTAGCAGTGAGTCTGAGGAGAATGCTACATCACCTGCAATGCCACGTGTGTGAGGAGAGGTTGAAAGAAAGAAGGGAAAGCACTGCAGTGACAGCGTTTTGCCTTTTTTTGTGGGAGTACCGAGATGTCTCTGTGCGTGCACAGAGATGGCTTTGCAGGAAGCCGTTTTCCCAAGGGCAGGTGAAGTGAAAGAGAACTAATCTATTGCTGACAGTCAAGGCTGTTTAAGGACATTGTACTCAGTGTGTGTGTGACAGAGAGATTCAGTTTAGAGGCTTAGAGCAGGGAGAGGTGCAAACCCCCATCCTTCCACAAACACACATTATAGGACAGTACACCATCACATCACTATTGTACATAAGATACAAATCTATAAAAAAAGCTACAAGAAAATTTGAAAAGGGGAAAAATACATTTCAGGCCACAGAAAGCTGACACTATCATGAGATACACATGGTAAGAGTCTTTTAAACCACCAGGGATTGCTGAATAGGAGCAGAGCTGGCCTGCCTTGTATCTCAGGGAGCAGGGAGACTGGAAATGCTTCTGGCTCAGAAATCAGCTGGCTGAAGGGGCGGCAGCAGGAGCACTTTTTGTGGCAAGACATAATTGCTGAGAACTGTATTGGTTAAACTGTAGCAGATGAAACGTCCTGACAGTTGAAAGTTGTTTACAGGTGAGTGATACAAAGTCAGACCTGTTTCCACTTTGGTGGCACTGAGCATAGTCAGATTCTGCTGTTTCAGCCCAGAAAGCAGAGAAAGATAAAGAACGTGGTGCCACATGCAGGGACACCACATTGCTGCTTCTGGAATGCCTCCACTGTACCATTGCCCTCTGCACAGTTCAGCTGCAGCATTTTGGAATTGTTCAGCTCAGAGAATAGAAGGCTCTGGGGACACCTTAGAGCAGCCCGAATGGAGCCTACAAGTAAGCTGGAGAGGGACTTTTACAAAGGCATTTAATAATAGGATAAGGGGGAATGGCTTTAAACTCAAAGGGGGTAGGTTTAGATCAGATATTAGGAAGAAATTCTTCACTGTGAGGATGGTGATGCACAGGTGGCCCAGAGAAGTTGGGAATGCACCATGCCTGGAACTGTTCAAGGCCAGATTGGGTCTTTGAGCAAGCTGGTCTGGTGGAATGTGTCCCTGCCCGAGGAAGGGAGGTTGGAATTAGATGATTTTTTTTACGGCCTCTTTTAGCGCAAGCTATTCTATGATCTTACCAGCTTGGGTGTATTTTGTTTGGTTTGGTTGTTGTTTGGTTGGTTTTTTTTGTTTTTAGGTTTGGGGTGGTTTTCTTGTTTGTTTTTTGGTTTATTTTTTGATTGCTTGGGGGTTTTTCTCTTTGTGTTTTGTTTTTTTGTTTTGTTTTGTTTTGATTTTTTTTGTTTTTTTTTACCTACAGACCAAGTTAGCTCCCATTTTTGGGAATGAAATCCAAAAATTGTTTCTGATTCCCACATGGCTGGAGTTTTGTGCAACAAATTTGTCCTTCTCTATCTTCTTCTAGAAGAGATATTGGTTCCAGTTACTTTTGAGAAGGATTTGGGGAAGGTGTAGATTTGAGATATTTCCTTACTTAAGTAGTGTGATCCAGCAGAAAGTGACACATGACCCAAAGGCCCTCCGTCAATGAGAAAGCCCAATACAGCTTTGGAAAGGCACAAAGGCCTGGAGGAAAGGGAGCCAAGAACTCAAATACATCGGAAAGCAGGGTGGGGGTGGTTCCTCTGGGCAGATTTTGCGGACGCAGACGATCGCTGGCACAGCCCGGTGCCCGCTGCGGCGGGAGCAGCGCCCGTCCCTGCGGGGAGAGCCCCGCGCCCCGCGGGCCCGGCCCCGCTTTGTCCGGCCGGCGGTACCTCGGTCCGCGGGTCGGTCGGTGTCCGCCCGGGCCGCCCAGGCCCGGCCCGGCAGCCGACGGGTTGGGGGGACGCGGCTTTGCCCTACTTTTCGTGGCGGTCGCCCCGGGGAAGCTTCGCCCTGGCCTAGATCACCGTCGCCCCCCCTCTGTCCCCCTCCTCTCCCGCTCAGCAGGGCCGCGGGTGCGGGCAGTGCCCACCTGGCTGAGGAGGGGGAGCCTGCTTGGCCCGGGAAAAGGTGGGTTCTCTCTGCACCCCATGACATCCGCGGGAGGGGGTCCTGCACCCCATCCGCCTTGGAGGAGGAGTTCGCATCTCATCTTGGAGGTGCTCGTCTCGTACACCGAGGGTTTCCCGCTGGCTGTTTGGTGCCTCTGGCTCGCGGGGGTGTGAGAGAAGAGGGAGCAGCCGGACCCCGCAGAGGAGGAGTGGAGCTAGCGGCAGGAGTCAGGCGAGGGGGGAGGTGGCAGCTCGAGAAGTGAACAAGTGGATGATGAAGTATCGGTCTATGACTTACGCAGAGCTTTACTTCCATGTTGTCGTTGCTCATCTCCTTCCCGGGTATTCCCTCACTGGTGGTGGCGGGGGTCACAGCTACAGACAATGACAT
>VYXC01002949.1:639180-721758 GCA_013397175.1 Platysteira castanea
GCCAGGGCGGGCGGGGCGCGGCCGGGCGGCCCCGGCGACTGCGGGTGGAGGTGAGTGCGGGCGGCGGGAGAGCAGGAGCTGAGGGAGCCGCGGCGGGGGCGGCGGCCCGGCTGCTGCCGGCCAGGTTCCGGGCTGGCTTGGGCCCGCCGCGTCGCTCGGAAGGCGGCCTGGCCCGGCCCGTCTCTCGGCCCTTGCGTCCCGTAGTGGTGTTGCCACTTCTCTGTCTGCTGCGTCTTGTTCCCGTTACTTCCAGTGCTCCAAGTCCGGGTACACCTAGTCCCGTGCTTGCAATTGCCCAAGCGGATTGTGTACTGTGTGAGGGAGAACGTTTCCATGGACGGAGAGATACCTTTCACTGAGGGTTCTTCCGCCCGGCCTCAGGTCTGCACAGATTTGCCGAGTGCCTGAAATGCTCGCTGCAGAGTGCGACCTGTGTCATCACACAGGTGGTTCTGGTGCTGTGTCAGGAAGGAGGAATGACGGACGTGGTTAACAGTCGGAAGCATATGGAAAGTTTTTAGTTGTAAAGCTGATAGTAATGTAGCATTCTGGCTTCTGTCCTGATAACAGCATCATGCATGTATTGCCTTGTACAGGAGATTTTAGAAGCTTCCTCCAGAATCAGAATGTGGACGTAAAGCGATGGGAAGAGCCGTTAAAAGTGGAATGTTTATTAGCATCTGAGATTATTTTAGTGCTACTGTGTGTAAGTACAATCAAGTCATGCGTTAGCCACCCCATCCTAACAGTTTTTTGTTAAGAACACCAAATAAACATAACTCAATTTGTTAGACCATTTGATTAGCAATGAAATTGATGCTTCTTTTGTCCATTGATACTTCTTTTATTCATATTTGTTGTCTAGTGGACAGTTGACATGTCAGGCTTTCTTTCTAGCTCACAAAGCAAGAAAACATCCCATTTATCCAAAAGAAAAACACATAATTATACTGTTCACATTCTTTTTCTGGAAAACATGCTTACTACTCTTAAAAAGCTCTCACTATGGAGAGCTCTCACTATGAAAGTTTGAGTTGAAAACCTAAGCAAGTTGTTGCTGCTGCTGCTACAGATTTTTCAGCCTGTCGTTAATGTAAATTGTCTTTTGCAAGAACCACTATTCCGTGTGTAGAAACTTGTAAGAAATATCACAAAAGTAGTTTGTGATACTTTATGTTATGTCATGTTTTTCATTACAACTGTAGTTCAGGCTATAGTGAGCTATTTAAATGCTTTTCTTAATGTGGTTGCAAGGGCAGCTCATAGAACACTTTTATGCCCCAAAAAGCCAACTGACAAAGATGGCAAATTAATTCCTTTTTCTTTCCAGCAGTAATTTACCATCATTCTAATCAGATATGGTGGGGCTCCTATGAAATTCAGTTTAAAAGAACCTTTACCTTAGAAACAGCGTCATGATCCTAGATTTTATGTGATGCCCTGTTATAAGCCCTATCCAAGTTGTTTCTCTTGTCCCATAGATAAGCATTTTGGTTTTTTATTAGCATTCTCCATGAATACACTTAGTTGTAGGTGCAGTGGGACCTATGAGGCCTCACCACTTCTGCAGTGCCTGAGATTTCATCCTCCTCTTTCTGCCCAAGCCATGCCTTTTTCTGGCTTGTGGTTGTTAACTGGCCCACATCATTTCATTACAGCCAGGCCCAGCAGATCAGCCTCAACCGGTGCTTGCCAAGTGGCAGTCCCGCTTAGCATCCTGCGTTCCGGTGGGACACGTGAGCATCTGAAGAAAGCCAACTACAATTTCCTGCGGAAAGACCCTTCACTGAAGGGAATAACTGGATGTTTCTCTGCATTGTGATAACTATGTTTCTGTTCTAGAGGTTATCCTAAAACCTCTCTCTCTATTTTGTAGCAACAAGAGATAATTGATTGCATTATGTGTGCCTCGGCGAAATATAATACCCGGGGTCCAGCCCTCATCCCAAGGATGAAAACCAAGCATCGCATCTATTACATCACTCTCTTTTCCATAGTTCTGCTTGGCCTAATTGCCACAGGAATGTTCCAGTTCTGGCCTCACTCCATTGAGTCATCCAGTGACTGGACCGTTGAAAAACGCAGTGTCCATGATGTGCCTGTGGTCAAGCTTCCTGCTGACAGCCCCATTCCTGAGCGGGGAGACCTCAGCTGCAGGATGCACACCTGCTTTGATGTCTATAGATGTGGCTTCAATCCCAAGAACAAAATCAAAGTGTACATCTATTCACTGAAAAAGTATGTGGATGAATATGGGACGTCGGTGAGCAACACCATTTCCAGGGAATACAATGAGCTGCTGACTGCCATCTCTGACAGTGAATTCTACACGGACGATGTCAACCGGGCCTGCCTTTTTGTGCCATCCATAGATGTCCTCAATCAGAATGCCCTCCGTATCAAAGAGACAGCTCAGGCTTTGGCACAGTTATCCAGGTATGTGCTGAAAATTCAGTGTGTGAATGTAAAGAACACAAAGTGAAAAAAAAAGTAAGGTTAATGCAGGAGGGGAGAATGCAGTGAGTTAATGCAAGATTTAGGCTTTGACAGAACTTGTCTTTATGTACAGAACACCTTTCTAATTGCAGTTTGTTTCTTCTTTTGCCATAGGTGGGACCGAGGCACAAATCACTTGCTCTTCAATATGCTGCCTGGAGGGCCACCAGATTATAACACTGCCCTAGATGTACCTAGAGATAGGTATGTGTTGTGCTGTGTGATGGACAGATCAGGGTTTAAATGCCTCTGAAGACGCAACAAGCTCAGAAGGGCAGTTGATAGCAAGGGATGTGCTCCTTAACCTTTACAAAACTGGAGTATGACTGGCTTGCTTCTCAAAAAGGGAAAGTAAAGCCTTGTACGAGAGAGACATTCACTTCTCAAATCTGATAGTTTAGCCCCATTGTTAATTTTATAAGGGATGTGGCTGACAGTTTGCTTTTAACTCTTGGAGTTGCTGTAAGGTTGGAGAGTCTTGATCTGCTGTGTAACTGGATACGAACGCTTTACAGAATGTCCCATTTGATGCAAGTTAGAATTCAAAGATGATTGTAGCAGCAGCTTTCTTATAGAAGTCAGGTGCTTCAAGGGCATTTTAAAGCAGCTGGTCTGTTTGACAAAACTGTGGCGAATTTCAATAGTTTCTTGTTATCTTAATAATTAGACTATATTAGTAATTTGACAAATGCTCTTAGTTATTCTCTGGCAAATGTGCTTTAAAAATATTTGCCAGGAACTTAAAAGGCATACATTCTGAGCTCAATTTTCACTTCCAGGATAGTTTACTTTTGGAAGAGGAAAGGAGGTTGTAAGGCAGGGAAATTTGGAACAAGAGGAAGGCAGAATTATTTAGATTAGATACTGTTACTGAAGATGTTTCTAATACGTCAGCATGTGTGCTTAGTTCTGCTGAGTTAGGTCCATTGTAACCAGTGCTTTCCTTGAAGGTCAAAGTTAACTTTTCTTCTGCCAAATGTTAGCAAAATCTTGCCTGAGGTATGGGATCTTTGCTAAGATGATTGTCTGTGGAGTGTATCTTGATTTCTTTGCAGCAAAGACAATTTAAAACATCCTCCAGTACCAGAACATTTTTTTTTCCTGCATGTGTTTAAACTGTAAATTTACTCCTTGTAATTACATCACTGTGAAGTAAGGCTTTAGTTTTTCTTTCTCTATATGAAATATGTTGTATGTATATGTGTTAGCCTGGAGAGGGCAGTCAAGCATCAGTCTCATGTAAACAAGTCTGTTAATCTGTTAGTAAATACTTGCATTTGTTATCTTAGATTTATACTTAAGGAGAATTTTCATCTGACAATGGAATGGACTGCATGTTTATGGATGCATGTGTCTATCAAACAAGTGAATTTATTAACTGAATATAGGAGATATGCTGCAGAACCTTTTATTTTTACTTCTTAATTTCAAATCTCCATTTATGTTTGGCCTTGTGTGCCTTGGCTTAGCAGGCAGGAAACATATTATTTTGGTAGATGTTTCTCCTAAGTGTTTGTCAGGCTAACATGGAAAACTGAGTAATTTAAGTAAAAAATTAAAGTCTTTTTTGGCATTCAGCTGTTGTAGTTTGGCAATCTGACTGACCCCACAGCTGTATGATCACGAGCTGTAATACATAAGAGAGGCAATAACAGTGCTTGGGATGGAAAAAAAAAGTGGAAATTCCTTTTTGTAGGCAGCCAGCAGTTGGACTGTTTGAGGTACAGAACCTGTTGTACAGGTCACAGGTGCGAAGACAAGTGGCCCATGAAACAAGTCAGGAGTGTGGTGGACCTAGTCCTGATGAGGCCCAAGTGATGCAGTATGAGATTTCAGTATGATTTTGGAGAACTTTGGAGTTCTTAGTTCGTGTCTAACAGAACAAGTGACCTGAGTGTGTTTTCTTAATTTGAGAATGTCTACAGATATTAGCAATGGGTAGTTAACCAAGTGTGAAAGACAGTTGTTTGTAGCATCATAGGGTGAGAGGCTGCTGGCCAAAATAAAAGCATGTTGGCAGAGTTCAGTTGGTTTTGAATGACTTGTCTGAACTGTACCATGACAACTCCAGAAGGACTGCATTTGTGGGAGTTTGTGGATCACTTGGGAAATACACAGGTAATATTTGTGAAGTTTGTGCAGGGAGTGTGGCCTGCCTTCTAAAGTCATCATGTCTGAGAGATCATACAGAGTTGAACTGTAGTGGATCATGAGGTTTAATAGACTTGTGTTCTATTGATTTGCTGCAGAATATTAATCCAGATAAAGGAAGACACAGAAGGGAATTTAGTAATAGAATCATTTTACATCTGGAAAAGTTCTTGGCTAAGGTACTTCACTAAGGGGTTGTTTGTTATTAAATCTTCAAATCCAATTTCCAAAGACAGTGTAAAAGTGCTTTATTCCATATTTTCAAAGGTGAAAGTTTGCCTTGTGGGCATGGAGGTTATGTTGCTGGTATTAGCTGCCACAACATATGTAATCTGCCATAAAACATAAAAGATAAGCTCTATATTATCTGTTAATTAGTTCTCTTGAATTTGGTACAGTAATGAGGTTGAAAGGATTTCTTTTGCAAAGCTAATCTGTAGCTGTAGAATTGAATTTATGAACTAAGATACTTTTTATTTATTTTTCAGTCTGTGGACTGGGTTCAGTGACTTGTGAAGTTTGGCAGAAGGCTGCTGCAGATGGCAGTTGGACAGAAACATTTAGAGTACAGGCCAGTTGAGGCACTTCATGGAGAGAAGGAAGGATCAGTATTTGAAAAGTGGTGAAAAGTTGCCCAGGGACAGTCATTCCTTGCTGATCAGTGCAATTTAAAAATTATTTGTCTTGAGTACATTAGGAGTTAATATCCCTACTCTATTAATGCACTGTGCAATGAAAATCCAAGTGGAGTTACTTAACTGGTGTTGGTTCCCTGAGGGTTTATTTAGGTTAAAGTCTGCATGACACACACCTGCTTTCTCAAGGCTGATGAGGTGCTGTCATGTTTTCACTGGATCCTATTAAAACAATCTGGTTCTGGTTTCCTAGTTTGGAGCGGCGGGGGGCGTTGTAAGAAAAGAGAAGGGAGATATGAAGTGAAAGAACAGTAACACCCAAGCCAATTTTTTTCACTCTTCTTGTAACTGAATTAATATGGATAAGAAATAGAACATGTAGCTTCAAGAGTGAGACCTAGTCAAAGCAGTGTTGTACATGTCACCAAAAGCAGGCGGATGGGGGACACTGGAAAGGAATTAAAAATGCTCACTCGATTTGGAACATAAATTCGAAACTCAGCATGTACTTAATTTATCATCCTGTTTTCTAGTTGATTTTTGCTCCTATCACAGTTTGTGTTCTGAATGAAGAGTCATATTTATGGCAAAATGTGATCATGGTGTTTGAACACTGAACAATTGTGCTGCAGGTCAGAGCAGGAAGTGAGGTATCCTGTGAGACATCTGATGGGGATTAGAATAGGCACAACATACTGGTGTTCATCCAGAGTGTCCCATTCTGATGGGAAAAATCTTGAGTGATAATTATGTATAATGATAATCTGTTGTCTAACACAGATGGAAAAACTGCTTCTCCAAACACCATACCAAAGATTTCATTCAGTGATATCTGAAAACCAGAATATCAGCTAATGGATTGTTGGTGCCCCTTCCAGTCTCATGTTGACTTTTTGTTCCCATGTGTGTTCTGATTATTGGCAGGACCTGTGCCTGCTATGATCTCAACTGTGATAGTACGGCTTTCCACTGGAATCATGGCTGCAACAATGGATCCAGCTCCTCAAGATCCTTTGTTTAGTGCCTTGTCTAGTAATGTATTTGTGTCCTGCTCCTTTCCATAGAGAAGGAGACAAACTGGAGTTAAGAAATATTTTTCTCCAAACTACTTTGTATGATACCTTAAGCAGACCCAGTATCCCTGGGGCACAGCACACCCTTCTGTTGAGTGATAAAGGACTGAAAGTTTGATCAGCTCTTTGAGAAGTCTCACAAAAGAAGCTGAATCTGAGCTTCTTTTGGAACTAGGATGATGTGTTCCTGATGCCACCTGGTCACTGGACATGAAATGGCAACGGAAAGACTGTTGTCCTCTACTAGCATATTTCAGTGAAGCTTGATTTGTGATAGGAGATAGTAACAAACCTCTTTTTTTCTGGAATTGTGTGTGTTATACTGCTTTCTTCTGTACTGGTTGTTCTCTTTTGTTTCCTAAAGCACTTCTGTGTGGCAAAAGGTTGTCCCATCTAGGAGAAGGCACAATGTGGCTCATCTTGTTGGAAGGTTGAATTACATTTTAATTTGGCAGTCCTTGGTTATTCCCATGCCCTCTAGCATATAGTCTCCCAAGCAACCTCTGCTGTTGGAACTTAGTGTCATGATGTACAGATTTCTTGTTCTTTTCTGTTTATAGAATTTCTGTGTAATATAAAAATTAAATAAATTTCACTAGTATGATAACTTTTAAAATACAGTTGCAAGTAACTTCGTTTTATTTTCCATCCTGAAAAGTCCAGAGTCACTCTAAGATGCTAAAATACTATGTTACGGTACTGTGATTTGTATCTGAAACATAGCTTGTCTCAAACACTTTAAAAGGTGTGCTATATACCCTATTTTAGTACAGGCATCAAGGAATATCTTAACTAGTATAAATAATTCAGAATGGATTTCTTCAAATTAAAATTGTTTTAGGATATGTAAGCTTGCAAATTGCAAAACGATCATAATGACAGCAATATATTAGATTTCCCTATATTGATGCAAAAACAGTCCATTCCTCAGTGATAATACACAACTGTAAGCACTCTGTTGGTGACTAGATTCAATTTAGCAGTAAACCAAGATCATGAAAATTAAAGTCAACCTAAAACCAGCATGAAAACATGCCACTGACAAATGCTGAGGGAAAAACTTACCTCAGAGCATGCATCCTCTTGTTCTGGTAATGACAAGCAGAGAATTGCTGGAGTTTGAATGTTATACATTCTTAGTTTAAACTTACTTTCTTGTATTTTCCAGAGCTCTGTTGGCTGGTGGAGGCTTCTCTACTTGGACTTACCGGCAAGGCTACGATGTCAGTATTCCTGTTTACAGCCCATTGTCAGGAGAAGTAGATCTGCCAGAAAGAGGACCAGGGTAAAGTAATTCCCATGAATTGGGGAAAGTATATTCGATATCATATTTAGTACTGATGATTATAAAATACAAATATAGCTACTAACTTCATGGTGAGCTTGGGCAATTTTGTAAGAGTTGTTTTTAACAGCTCTTGCTACTAAAATAGATGGTGCTTTCAGTGCTGATGGTTCCAATGCTAATGGTCTTGGTTCAGTTGCCAGCTGCTCTCTCTAACAGCTTTATACTTCATTCTTATATTGTGGTGCCCAAACCTCTGCAGAGGATTCAGAGCAAGACAATCCCCTCCTCTGACCAGCTGCCTGATGCACCCCAGGACACAGTTGTGCCTCCTGGCTGCCGGGGCTCTGCTGACTCGTATTCAACTTGCCATTGACCTGGACCCCCAGGTCTCTTTCCACAGGACTACTCTCCAGCCTCTTGTTTCCTAGCCTGTGCATGCATGCAGGGTTGCCCTGTCTGAGATGCAGAATCTGGCACTTGTCTTTGTTTAACTTCATCCAGTTGGTGATTGCCCAGCCCTTTGATTTGTCGAGATCTCTCTGCGAGGCTTCTCTGCCTTCAACGGAGCCAGCGGCTCCTCCCAATTTATTGTTGTTGGCAGACTTACTTACTCTCCCTTCCAGTCCTGTGTCCAAGTCGTTCATGAAGATGTGGAAGAGCACAGGGCCTAAGCTTGGAGCCCTGAGGACCCCCACTGAGACAAGTATCCAGCCTGATATAACACCCACCATTTGTGCCTGACCTGTCATTATGCTAATGAAAAAGGAGGATGAAAACTTGTATGTATGATTGTGAGAACACATACATCCAGAACTTAGAATACTGATTTTATTTGTTTCTTTTTTTAAAGTAACAGAGTAAGACATAAACACAACCCTCCCCTCCCCAAACCTTGTAGTTAGAAGTAAAGTAAGACAGTTGTGAAATAAAACACTAATTTTCTCTGAGCATGTAATTAGCCATTGAAATGAACTACCCTGGCAATGGTGATTTCTCTAATCTGTTCATGCTTCAGAAGAGGAGGTGGTAGAAGTCTGGAAGACATGTTTTAACTGGTTATGGAAGGCCATTCTTTTTTTATTTCATAAAGCTTTTAATTACACAGCTGAAAAAGTTTCATTGTAACAAGGTCTTACCTCTCTTATGGTTTAAAAAATGGGAAGACAGAGGCAATGGGGATCAATGATGTGTCTCCTCATTGTGAAGATCAAGTTTACAAATGTTGAAACTTTAGGTCCTTTTCTTCTGACAGTGTTCTGTAGAGAATATGAATTTTCAAAATTGAAAACTGTGATTGAAATGGTGCATTGCAAAGTGCACCATTTCAAAATGTGATTTTGAAACACATTTCAAAAAATGTGATTGAAAAGCCTCTATTGCACAAAAAAGTTACTGAGTTCAATTGTCTTTTCTGGTAAGGGCAATGTTCTTGCTGTTGCTCTTGGCTGCTCCAGGTACGATAATGCAGTCAATTAGGACAAACCTGTGCAGCAGCAGTTTACTTTGCTTACACCCTTTATGTCCCTGCTTGTGATGTCCCTGGACCAGGCCAGCGAGTGGCATCTGGTTGCATCCCAATTGATTGTTCTTAGATCTCAAGTGTTACTACATTCTGACACAGAGTGAAAGCAAGCTTTGTATTTCTGTCTGGAGAGCGAGACCGTGATCATAGGCTTCAGCATGTATACAACCAGTTGTGAAGAGAGATGCAGTCATATTGTTCATGTCCATGTAGTCAGCTAAACTCTTTGCCTGATTTTGGGTCAGATAAGAGAAATAGGTCTTTTGTTCAGTTAAGGTGTTGGAGATTTCGTTTCTCAAAACTGCTTTTGCTTTTTTTTTCTTTTTTTAAAAATTGTGTTGGGTAGCCTGGTGTCCGGAGCGCCATCCAGTGGCCACTCAGTGTTACTAGTGAGCCGCCTTCCCAGCCTCGACTGCTCTGTGCAGGACGGGTGGGACGAGGACACAGCGCTCAGAATCCAGGGTTGCTTGGGATAAACCTTTGCATTACTCCACGTTAGTGTGTTATTTCTTGGGAGATGGTGTGTGCTTTCTTTCGTACCAATGTTTGATGGCTAGATTTTGAGTGTCATAGAATGATGGCAGTTTCAAGGCAAAATTTGGTTTTAAACATATACACAAACAAACCTACTTTTTTTTTTAGCTGGTTATATGCATTTCTTATCACTCATCTGTATCATTATTTCCTTTTTTAAAGGCCTCTTACACAGCTGAACTGAGGGGTTTGATTTACTTGCCTTTTTAATTGGATTGCTTAAAATCCAATTCTGCTGGTAGCAAGTTGCTAGCAGCTGGAGACTTATGAGAAAGAATGTTTAAAAAAAATACTATGCATCTGTTAATTGGAGCAACTAAAGTGACCAGCATGAAAATGAGTAGAAGAGGTGAGAAGAGCAGCAGGAGAGGTCTGACTTTATAAAGTGTGTGTGTTTGTGTGTTTTCAGAGCTGTAAATTAAAGATAGCATCACGTGGAGTAGGACTGGAATCCCAAGTACAGGCCTTGTGCTTCCTGTGTTCTTTTGGCAGCATGAGGGCACTCACTCACTGTGTGTTCCTTTCAATGGGGAGTGGTGGAGCAGTCTGACTTTAGCTGACCTGCTTTAAAAGGAAATCCAAGTAGATGAGTATAACAGTTATATGACATGCTATTTTCCAGTATTAGTATAACTTTTTTAAGCAGCAAGCACCTAATTTGAGCCTCTGTTCCGGTGTGGTTTATCTCCAGTGTTAATTAGTGTTTTTAAACACTTTAGTATGTAAAATGTTCAGCACATTTTAAATATTAATGGTTTTGGAACATGGTAGGGGTTGAGAATGTATAGGATAACATACACTATATTGACCTTCTATGTTTCCCTGGAAATGTTGCCTTTATATTGCCCCAAAGGGACAGAACTGAATCACAGTTAAAAAACATGAGCTTGTTCTATTGCTGCTGTCACGATATCAAGACTAAATAAGCTAAATACTAAATACTGAGTTGTCAGTTCAGCATCTTTTTTCACTTAAAATTCATGAGAACATATATGGGTGGAGAAACTAGAAGCAGCACTCAGTGTCCTATCTACTTTGTTTTAGTACACAATCACCAAACAAAAGTACAAACAATCATGGCATCAGTAACAGGCTGATTTAAAATGTAGCTAAGTAATGTTTATTTAAGTTTATAATAGAAGTTATAATGCAAGTGCCTATTCTAGTGTAATAAGCACTCTTACCAAGTACAAATTTATTCAGAATTGTAAATAATGTTGAGCCACTTACTATCCCAGAATTATTAAATTTCATTATTACCCTTTCCAGCCTTGTCTGAAAATATGGTCTTGGCAGCAGGTCTGCATTTAATGATTCTTGCTCTGGTTTTCCAGGATGGAAGGAAATGTGTTCTCGAGCATCTTGGAAGTAAACTTGCAGTGCTGTCAGGTAACCTGGCTGTGTTTTCTCAGTCCTCGCAGGTATTTCATTTTATCATCTCAAATGGCTCTGCACCCAGAATACCGCTTGGAGTTGGAAGCTCTTCAGGCTGAGAATGGGGAATCAGTGCTGATCCTAGACAAATGTACTAACCTGTCAGATGGGGTCCCTGCTGTTCGCAAACGCTGCTACAAGAATCAAATCTTTGATTATCCTCAAGTGCTTCAGGTAAGGCTGTCTCACCTGCAGACTTCTCTTGCCAGTGGTGTCTGTCTTAGCTGTGGTGCTGTTCCTGTTTAGCAGTGGTAGGGTACTTCCTTGTATTTAATTAATGTGCTGGATATATTTTAAAACTGCATAATTTGTTGTGTCAGCATGAGTATTATATCCTAACTTTATCCTTATTTTTAAGAGGGCCAAAAACTGTGTACTCAAACTTATATGCAGACTATGCTGTAATTGGAAAACACCGTGTAACAACTTCATGAGAGACTGGTCATGGTGATTTAGTAACACAAGACAGTGTCATATAAACTTAAAAAAATTACTGAAAGATTCTTCCAAATCCAGCAGCAATGAGATGCTAAAATGGAGGAACAGGAGGAAAAACTTTTGGAGGCAGATAAAGTTACTCACTTCAAAACTGGAGAGGAACATTGGAATCTACACCTTCCAAAATAGCTGGCAAAAGGGCTTTCAGCAGGCATGAGTTTGGAATTGATTTCACTGACAGTCTAGGCCTTTCTAGATGAAGCTTGGAACTGAAAATGGCTGTGTCAATTGGATAGAAGGTTAAAATGAACTTTGAAGAGCTTATGCTCTTGTATTTGGACCCAAAAAAAAAAAGTGTTACGTTTAAGGAGAGTTAGTCAGATTACATTTTTTGTATGCAGCTTAGTAGTTAAATTGTACAAAACTATCTGTATAGATATGACAGACTGAGCTAGAAGTCTTGTCAGCATGCAGCTATGAAAACATCTAGGTGAAATGTGTTTCATGGCCTTGGCCCAGCTTCCAGAGGCCTTTTGATGTGTCAGTGAAGATAAAACTAGATAGCATTCTCAGACCCCTGTGTCTCTTGGCAGTTCACTAACAGAGGTGCTTTGGCATGCAGTGTGGTGAAGTGAGTTATGCCATAGGCCACTGTGCTCTGTCTGCGGCCACCAGCATATAATCTGTCTTTGAACTTCAGCAAATGATGGTAAAATAACAAACAAGCTGAGGAAAGGCAAAGTTTCCACCCCTCCTGTTATGTTTTGTAGGAAATATGTTTAAAATTCCATGTGGAGGAGGAGGAGAGGGAGGAAAGGGTCACCGTGAGTCCTAAACTTTGAGTAAAAAAACCCCAAAAACTTGTTTGCGTTATTTCTTTAAATACAGACTGGATTGCTAAAGGATAGCAAGTCAGGGAATCTATATCTATATCTTGCTATATATGATTTTATAACTCAGAAGAGAGCTGGCACATGCCGAGATTGTTAAAATACTTTCCTTTGCAGAGCCCTGCATTTCCCTTTGGAATGTCTGACTGATAACAGTGGTGATGTGAGGAGATGTATTTATAGTAATCTTTGTCTAGACAGGAAAAATGGTTATCTGGGCAGATGAGCATGTGTCCACATCTGGGCTTCTTTTTTTCTTTTTTGTCTCTCGCAGACCTTACTAGTCTCTTCCACCTGCTGCTGTGTGATCTAGTGAGTCAATGGTTAAAATGTGTGTTCATTCTCTCAGCTCCTTCCATTCCCCACACCCTTCTTTTCCTTCTCTTCCTGTCTAAGAGTGGGGGAAGGGGAACTTGGATCGCAGTTCATCCTTTACAGCACTGCCTTTACAGATGTCCTGCTAGACAGACTCTTGGACTTCTGGGTTGTTAATGCTTCCTGTTTGCAGTTTTCTCTTGGATGAGATTTTTGAGGCTCTTAGTACTCTATGGGTATGAACACAGGTCTTATGACTGCATTAGGAAACAAGTGAAGAGCCAGCAAACCCCCTTGTATTTCCTAGTTCCATCTTGATGTTTTGCTGCCCTGCTGAGCCTTCTGGCTCCTTTTCTTCAGGCCATGGAACACAAGCTGGAAAAATGTTTTCTTATCTGTGGGAACCCCTGTATCAACTTTATAATTTTTCTTTCTTAAGCTTAGGGATAATACTGACTTGAGATTTTTCCCTGTTGTGTAGCTGAACTCTACTAGCCTATATTTTGTGATCTTGAATCTGTAGCAAGGTTCCTCAGTGGCAGTGAGTCCCGAAATACAGGGTGAGTGTAACTAGTGAAGAAGTCTTCTCTGCTGCAGTTTAAACTCATGGCATTTTTTCTTGTATGTTGTGAACATGAGTAAGTGGATTATATTCTTTTTTGCAACAACTTTTTTTATCTTTGAAGCTCCCTTCTTCCTGCCCTCATTCCTTCAGAATAAGTAGTACTGATATAGTCAATCCTTCCTTGTAGTTTGTACCTTCAAGATAAGTAATGATCCTTTACTTACCACTGGAAGTGCATTGCCCAAGACTGAGCCCTGCTCTGTCTGAGGTCTTTTGTTACTGTGAAGAGTGAGTGAATCCTTCAGATTTCTTAAATTGTACTTCTTTATGCACTGTAGTACTACCTGTGGGTGGAGCGGTTTGTTTTTTCAACAGTGCAACATTGCTGTCACATGAATACCCTTTCTTTGTGTGTTCTTTTGTAGGAAACATCCTCTTCTGGAAAGTGCAAATCCTAGCCAGTTACTTCATGCTTTATATTTGTGCAGTTTGCTATTTTTCTCTAAGTGTTGAATTCTATATATATCAGTATTTCTTAGTTGATTTATGCATATAATGTCAAAGTTTAATCCTGTTATCCATTATACCTGCTAATCCTACAAAATCATAGGTATTGTCAGGTCTAATAAGTATGGTCCTAATTCTGCTACTCAGTTAACTAAGGGACACACTGAATGCTGTTACACTTAGGGAGGATTACTTGGTCCATCACTGTTTTACTTATGAGCCACTGTTAACTACTTTATACTTTGAGTTCTGTAACTGCAATTTATGTAACTGTAAAGCCTATGAGGGCGTTATTTAGCCCCTCATTTCTTAATTTGCCTGTGAAAAGGCTATCAAAGATGTCAAATGACTTTTAAACTTGAGATACGAAATCCATTACTTCCCTGCTATCCATAGAACTGCATTGCTTTCTAATAGAAGAAAATTAGGTTGCCTCCATACAGTTTATACTCAAATAAGTTCATATTAATTATTGCTTATCTTGTTGTGCCAAACTTTTGAAATGTTTTAAACTTACTTTTCTCCTTGAGTTTTCTCAACTGAATTCTGAAGTTTGGCCATTAAAATAAAGCACAGAATTGTCCCACCAGCTCATTTCTCATTCCTCCACTTATGATATTTTTCCTAGCCTCTGGAAGATAAAGTTGTATAATTATTTTGAATTAGCTAATAATTCAGAATATATTCATTGCACAGAGCAAGTTGGTTTTCCTTTTGACTTTTTTTTTAATGAATGGAAGGGCAGGAAAACATAATGCCTACACACACACACACACACACACACACACACACACACAATGCTAATACAACATTTCCTTTTTTTCCTCATCTGTGTGTTGGATACCGTTTGTTGACAGGAGTCTACATTCTGTGTTGTTCTACGTGGAGCCCGCCTGGGACAGGCTGTGCTAAGTGATGTTCTTCAAGCTGGCTGTGTCCCAGTCATCATTGCTGACTCCTACATTTTACCTTTCTCTGAGGTTCTGGACTGGAAGAGGTCTGTACTGTTGTATCTCGAACCACTGCCTAAGATACTTCACTGCCTTCAGTGGTTTGAATCAAATCTGTGTGAGAAGTCAAGTGCACTGGAGGTTACAGGGAGTGAAATACAGAGTAAGATGCATTCTGTCTTTGCCCTTAATCTATTATGTACAAAAAATAGGAGAGGAAAATAAATGAAACCGATACGACAGAACATTTGATTATCCTGTAGCCAGTATTTTTTTCTTCTAAAACAGATTTGCTGTATTATCCTGTGCTTGAATTCAATGGGGACTGGTCTCCATTCAGGCTCTTTTAAGGAAAACGTGTACTAAAGATTGCATCACAGAAATGCTAATTCTCTATATTGCATCATGGTTCCCAAATTTTTTTGAGGTGGAAAGATATAATTATTTTGTAGCTGAGTACACTGTGTTAGGAGCTTAGATTATTTTTCTGTGCATGCACTATGCCCAGTTACATGATCTTGGGATAGATAATATGTACAAAAATTACTTGTTTTATATGTAATACTGTATAAGCTGTTACTGTTTGGTCACTCCAAAAATCACTGCTGACAGCAGGTCAGTGGCAATCTAGAGGTGAGAATTCAGGATTTCTGGGTCTCTGTCCCTTCCATAGTTATTAGGTTGTCTGGACAGATGAGTCTACAGACTTTGGTGGCATTATCTGTGGGCAGACTGACTGGTGTTGGGAAGGAACTGCTACAGAGTATTTTGTTACACTGACAGAAGACTGCTTCTTTTTGCTTATGTCTTTTGAATATGTCTTATTAAAATAGGACAAGATTCTGGGTTGAAAAGCAGTTGATGTCTTTTCATGTCAGATTTCTTTCTTCTCATCTTGCTGTATGTTTTTTGTTTTTTGCTTATAGGGCCTCTGTTGTCATCCCTGAAGAAAAGATGCCTGAAATGTACAGTATTCTGCAAGGTATCCCCCAGCGACAGATTGAAGAGATGCAAAGACAGGTAAAACAATGTACTGTGTTTAAATTATTTTCCTTTATTTACAGTTGGAGTGTGGGTTCATACACCTGCCTTGCTCTGAAAGCTGTTGGAATGCGGAAACATCCACTGTACTCTCCTGTTAATATTTCGATTATTTGACCCTGTTCTTTTTTTTATGCTAAATATCTCCATTTGCCATCACTTTTCAGTGGGATGGAAGCTATCCTTGAATGTAAGTGTACTACCTACTGACATCTATTAACCTATTTCTGATGAAATCACAGCGTATATTTGTTTCATTTTTCTACAAGGTGTTTAAATTGGACTAAAGAAGTTCAAGAGTGTGTGTTTATTTCAAAAGAAGCTTTGGTTTGTAGAAAAATTATAGTAACTTAAAATGTGAGGGGAGCGAGCATTAAGTCCAAAATATTTTAAATATTTTATCTATGTTGACAATTCCTCTGAGAGAGAGATTTTACTCACTTGATGACTGCAAAAGCTGAGACCATGAACTGTCAGGCCAGTAAAGAGGCTATTAACATGTAATATACACTTGTATCTAGGATATTTAATCTTTGACATTTTACTGTACCTGAGCATATATTGTTATAAGGTAAGAAGATATTTTTATCAATGCCTCAGTTCCTCATTAGGAAAGTCATAGAGGAAGTAAGAGCTAGGTATTTAAGGAAAAAGTTAACTGTCTGATCTCAGGTGACTTTTCAAGATGCATGACATTTCTGTTATCAAATTTCTGCAAGAATTGTGAAGTCATGTTTCTGAAATTCCCTTACACAACCTTAGTGACAAAGTCATCTTTTGCCTGGTCCTTGTAAAAAGTGACCCAAGACATGATTTTGTTAGAGTGTAGCCTACAATACTCGAGTTATTTCTACTTAAGCAGTGCTAAAAGCTGCACAGTGTATATTAATACTGATATGTGGGGAGAAAATAGACTCTCAAATTTAGAAGTAAATATCTTTCACACCTGCATTCTGTTGCCAGCTTCGCTTCGTTCTGTTCTGAGAGTCTGCAAATACCACAGCAGCCGTCAGGGGTCTCCTTTCTCTTTAGTGCCTTCACACAAATCAAGCATTTTGATGGGGCCTGCTGGCAGCACATGCCACCAAAACCAGGAGGTGGAAAAGTAACCTTGGTGTTACAACTCCTAGAGATGTAATTTTTGGTTTAGAGATTGTTAACATTAGGGAGTTTTGCCTAATAAAGCTTTAAAACTGACGTTAATAGTCTGCCAAAGTGTGCAATAATTTTCTTGTTGTCCATTTCACTAATAACATAAAATAGTCATTTCAGGATAGTGTTCTCCAGCTATGGACAATGCACTTGACATTATGGACAGCTTAAACACTAATTTTAAAGTATGAAATCAGATAACAACTCCAGTCTGTTAAAAAAAAAGCCAACAAAATGAAGACAAAGGAGCAAACCCCCTAAACATTCACAATGAAGCAGACCAACAATAGCCCCCTTAATTCGGATGATATATACATTATCTGTATTATCTGTAACTCTATAAAATTAACTTAAAATAGATGATATTTTAGTGCTCATAATACATAAATAGTCTCTGTTCAGAGTGAATTTTGTTGGATTACACATGGTTTGTGATAGTCATTCTCATTGGGTTCAAAACATCATGAACATCATTGGAAAATGTGGTTCTATTGACTGAAGGTGTGGTGTGTTTTTCTAAAGCTTCTTCTCACATTTTGTTGCTTTTGTTGTGTGTTTTGATAGTAAAAGTAACAGGATGAAATCACAAAGTCTGTCTTTCATCTTCATGAATTTATTTCTGTTTGTGTATTGAGGATGCTTAAACATGTTATCCATACATTTCATGTCCTGTCAACCTTACTTACAAGGCAAAATCCCTGTGTGTCTCTGAAATTCCCTTGCTGATAGGTGGTTCTGTGTTCTAGCCATCTAACATGGTGAAAAGTACTTAAACACTGATAATGTGTGGACTACCAGTAACCTGACACGTATGGTTGAGATCATCTTTTTCTAGGCAAATAGAACAAATCCTTGCTCTGAATTTCTCCTGGCTGAAGCATGCATTCATCATACCTATCAGACTTTCTGGGTCTGATAAGCTTTGTGGGATTGGAACCTGGCTGTCCACTGCATTGGTTTCAGTAGTTGTCTCATGATATAATTCTTATCCTTAGTTGGAAGACATCATAATTAAAACAAATATTACTGTAAATGTTAGCTTGCCAGTTTTGTTTGCTGATTAGGTGCTTTTTTGCAGTATTTTATTACAGGAGATTCTCTGGAGATCGTACATCAAGGTTAAAATGTACACACAAACATATATACGTACTCCTATATATACCTGTATATAATTTTTTTCAAGTTGAAATAGGTTGTCTGCTTTTAATGCATAAAATTTTCTCTATGCATTTTTTTTTTTTTGCTTTGTTTCTGGAGATACTTCTAGCTATACATCAGCTGGGGAAGGGAAGAAGTCTCTTAGAGAGAAGTCATTACATTTCAGCTATATAAGAACTCGTATTTGAAAGTGTTTTCTTCCAGTTTGTGCAGCTCTCATGGACATCACATAACAGTGTCATGAAGAGAATAAAATAAAGGTGTTTTGGTTTTGGAGACATCATCTGCTAGAATCTGTGGCTGGTATGACCTGAGCTGTGATTTCCTGCAACACAATTTTATTTTGCTCAGTTTTTAATCAGACAGTACATGATATGAACTGGGAAAGAGATTCATTGGTTTGAGGGGAGCTTGAGTGTGGGAAATCAGAATTAACTCTACTGTCCTACATAACACCTGATTCCACTGAGATCTCTGGAGATCAGCTATATTAACTTACGCTTTTGTTGTTCAAACTTGCAGAACAGTTTCCTCTCAACAATTCCCAGTCCAGTTTCCTGTCTGTCCTCAAAAAAAGAGAATAGTTTCTGTGCTCATAGCCTATTCTACACTGTTGTAAAAAATTGATACATATTTTCAATACTGCATGTACAGCCTATGTCCCTGAAAGCCGGATAATCACATATAACAGCTCATATAAACTGCAACATTTTGACCATCAAAACCAGCCTCTGCTGAGTGAGCTGCTAAAATTAATAGCAGTCTGGATGAAACTTACGTATCTCTGGGATTGCTGTCTTCTCTGTTTTCTACAGTAATGTTGTCATTCTCATTTTCTTTGAAGCTTCCCTGAACCATCCCCCTCTCACAAATAGTTCCATATGGAGTCTGAAACACTGGCAGAAGTGCCCAGAGGCAAGTTGATAAGCAGCTTAGCTGCACAGCTACTGATCCAGCAAACTTGATGCTGCATCCTTATGCTTTCATTTTCTCTGCACCTCTAAGCAGCACCCAGGTAATAGCAAAGTTCTAGAAGTGGAGGGGAAGAAGTAAATGTAATGGACCTGTATGACAGAGAGTAAAATTTGAGATTTTTTCGTGCTCCTGAAGAGTGAAATAGGTAAAGGAAAAAAAAGCAAAACGCTGCTGGTATCACCTTATCCCATGCCTTGTATAGCTTCCCCTGCAACAGGTTTTTTTTTGTTTTTTTTAAGATTTTGCTCTGAAAGCCCATTAGTCTCTGGACACGTTTCGATACAGTAGTTGATAGATTAGTGTCTTTAACTAGCATGGAAGTTTTCTTCAGCTTGTATCTCAGCCTCTGTACTTTTTTTTTTCCACCCTGTTTTTGTGAGGTGAATGTCTGTCTGAATATATAGGCACATCTTGGAAATATTTTTCTTCACTTAATACCAGGATACTTAGAGCTCTTTTAACATGGATAGACTCATTAAGGCATAGAATCAGAATATGAAAGTACTATGTAGTGGGAATAGAAGACTTATTCTTCTATTTTTTTAGGTATTCTTTCTCCCTGAAGAGATTTTAGGTAAGGAGTTTATTTTCAAAAGAAGGCTTTGTGTGCCTGTTTCTTTTTGACTTTGTAATACTCCCCATCTCCCAGAAATAAAACTTCTGAATTCATATCTATTCTGGAAGACTGGATGACTTTGTGTGCTGTGATGGCACAAGGATGAAGAGCTGGTGTTCTTAAGTGTGGGAATTCTTTTCATCCTGGTTTTCTAGGGAAACCTGGGCACGATCACATACAATGTGCATGCTGATTTCTCTTCTGATTTCTGTTACTGCCCAATTTCAACCAAGCTTACAGAGAAGTGGAGAGGTTGGAGATAAGAAATTCCATAAAGTTAGGTACCTGTGTAGAATTTAAGCAATCCAGAATAACATGAACTTCTAAGAGACACTTTGCAGCTCAAGCTAACAGTTATAGAAAACCCCTTGCATTTATCCATTAGGAATCATCTGCTTTGGGAAAGGTTTTATTTGGAACTGGCACACCTTAGGCCAGAGAAATTCAGGTACAAAATGGCCAAATGATAAAGTGATAAATTAAATTCAGGATAAAAAGGGGTATATATGCAATTTAAACCAGCCTTCTCTTAGGCAGTTATGGCCTCTCAACTAGCTGCAATTACTTGGAAAAGAGTTCTTAAGAGCTGTAATAAATAGCTACATGAAAATATAAATTCCATAGTCAGTTTTATTAAAAAAAAAACAAAGAATTTTTGGAAAAGAGGTAGAGAGCAAGTTGGAAAATACTATGCCACTATGTAAATCTGTTGCGTGTCTGCACCATTAATACAGACTGTAGTTACGGTTCTCCCATCTTAAAACTGATATAATAGAACAAGGGTGATGGAAAGTTTCAAGAGAAGAATGGTTAAATAGCCTAACACTCTTCATCTTGAAAGTGAATGATTGGTGATGATGAAGCAAGAATATAATAGAGAACGATAAAATTTTAAGAAGGTAATGAAAAAAGTGAATGGATATGACTGTACGTAGTTTGATACAATTTCATTTGATGTCTCACAGTACTTTTATTATTTGGAATCTGGTCTAAAGAGAAAAGGAGATGATCTCACAAAACTAATAGGTAATCTGTGAGATCACTGCTTCATAATTTTTTGTGGGTAAAGCGGTTTTATTGACATAAAAGGCAGAATGAAGAAATCCAGAGAAGGAAGATATGTCAGAGATGAATGCAAAGATACACCCTCTGGCTTAAAAGTTCCTGCATTGCAGACTTCTGGAAGTTGGAGCGTACTTTGAGGAGGTGGTGGCTTATGCCTGCTGTGTCTGTGGGAGGGGTTTCCTAAGGTACCTGCTGTGGAGCATTGTCAGAGGGAGAAAATGGGAACAGTAAGCCATTTGGTCAGGGCTGGTGCGGGCACAGTGATGCAGCTTCAGGACTCATGTTTACAAAAGACTTTAGTATTATATTGCCTTGTATAATAACCTTGTCAGATAATCAGTGATTTATTAAAATGCATCTTGACTTCACTGGCTGCCAAACACTTCAATGAGAGCCTGTTGAAAGTGATGTATAGCTTCGTTCTTTGGATGAATATGTAATTCACCTTCCCAAAGCCCTACAAGGTACCCTCTCAAATAGTGGCCATGTATCATTCTTGCTTTTCATTAACTACAGTTTTAGATAATCACTGCCTCTTGTGTTTTTAGCCTGTATGGACAATTAAAGGCTAAAAACGGATGTAAATTCAGTGTAAAAAAAGTGCATAGAAAACGTGTAGTTTGCAGTGTTTGTTCCCACAGCTGGAATACCTGGACAAGCTGTTGTGATTTTTCTTGTGCACATCCCGTGTGCCTCAGCCCTGACCTGAAGAAAAGTTCAGACTCCAGGTCAAACAGAGCTGAAGACACAAGCATAAATCAATGACTTGTTTTAGTGCCACGTTAAAACAACATGAGTGGCTGGCTTTTCTGACCCTCCTCCCTTTCGTTTAATGTGCTTCTTTGGCTCCTCTTTAAAGAGGGCTCTGTAGAGTAATTTCAACTCTTATCAGCTTGCTGACAGCTATATGAGCCTTTCTGCTGGCTCCAGGCAATCACTGCCAGCATGTGAAACATCCCATTCTTGCAGTGAAATGGTCTTGGATAGAGTTAAAGCAAATGGGTGGTGGAGTTTTCCTGTGGGTGGTGCAGCTTACATGAAAGAGATGGGATTTAGTTCTTGTTAACCAATTAAACAGAAATTCATTTCAATATCTGGACACTAGATGCTCTTTGAGCATACTTAGGTTTTTACAAGTCCTTTTAAGGAGAATATTAAACTTACAGCTGCAGTTCTTTCCCTGACAGAGGACAGCTTCTGTCTCTGGGTTCTTTAGAATCATCATTATCAAATTTAAGCGAACTTTCATCTGTCTGCCATTTGTAGCATTTTAAGGAGTGTGACTGCAGAGCCTAACCCTACTTTAATCCTCCCAGAGTGCTTCAGTGAAGCTCCGGGTCCCCCATAAATGTCAGGCCTGGACAATTTGCCATCTTATCAGATGCAGTGAAGTTAGTTCCAGCCCTCTCACCCCTCCCCCAGAGGAAAGATTTGTTGCTGCAAACAGCAAAGGGAAGAAAAAACTTTTTCCTGGCTTACTGCCAGGATCACCATGGGAGTTGTAGAATCCTTGGCATTTATATATGAGACTTTCATTGCTCCCCACTCCTTTCAGTTGTTGCGGAGAGTATCCATATCCTAGATTTTTTTCTTCTTTTTGCCTGTCCTGCCTTGTTGTTTTTCAGAAGGAAGAAAACTGTCTTCGTGGCATCTCTGAGAAAGAGCTCTGAAATTTGAGACCAATCAGCACCTCCATGAATAATTTTTATAGGATACATTTGGGCTGCTTTTGTATCTACATTGGCAGCTTCTAAACAATAAAAGGTTAAACTTAACTGTAAGAGGAAAATTATGCTATTTTAAGACAATTTTTTTTTTGTTTTTCAGATTAGATTTTAAGAATCTGTGTTTTAAGAGTCTGTATCTTGTTGCACAGTGGATTTTTGGTACTTACTCTTTGCAGATTGCTATACACAACTTGGATAGACTACAGATAAACCAGATGATCCAGAAATTGGAAAGGCATATACTTTTAGAAAGAATATTTGAAAATATTCTGTCATGCACATGAAGCAGTTAGCTGCAGACAAATGGATGATTAAGCATAGCTCCAGGTGCTCCGCTCTCTTTGCTACTCTGTGCTTTCCCTCTGCTGCTGTATAGTCTGTACTGCATCACATTCCTTATCAAATCTGCTTGCCTTGCTTACTCCCTTTAATTATAGAAAGTGTTACAACTTTAGCATTTATCTAATAGCATAAGTACATTGCATTGCTGTAGTAATTTGCATGTGAGTATATTAAATAAAGTAGTAAATACACCTTGGTCTTGTATCCATTTTACTGAAGAGTAGATAGATATGTAAATAACTTGTACAAGGTCAAATTGTAATATTAATAAGGGAATTTAGAAATATGAATCCTGTTCTAATGACTATATCAAATGTATCTTACAAGACAGTAGGAAGACATTTGGCTTTTAAATTAGAAAGCTGTTACATTTTCTATAGAAACAATTTGCTGCCAGATAATCTTTAGACAGCCTTTCCTTTAATCTTTGTCTGTAAATTATGCAGATATATTGAGTAGTTTCTTAGATGCCTGGAGGTGGGAAAATTATATGTCTTTTTAAAAAACTGAATAGTGGGCTGTTTTAGGAACATAGTGTAGTGCCCCTTGGCTTGCAAATGGTGTAATTTGTATCTGGGGTTTAGCTTCTTCCTTTCCCCCTTTTTTTTTTTTCCCCTCCATTAGCAGCAACTTTGAGTGCTCTTTAGAAATTAAAATGGCACCTGGCATTAGTTGTCTTTGAATCCTTGTAAGAATCCTAGTTCTGTAGATATGCTGTGGAGGGAAGGATTGTAGAGGGTATGCGTATTCTAGGATGCTAATATTGGAGCAGGGAGTCATGGATAGAAGTTGTTAGATTATGGTTAAGATTAAGAAATACAGTTTCCTGTAACCAGACTCAGCTGGTAGTGGAATTCTGGTCTCAGGGGGTCCACAGAATCTCTGTTCCCCCCACAGCAGTCTGCTATAAATATGCATCCCAACACTATAGCAAACAAAAGCAAAAGATATCAGTGGTGCCCTTTGAGACACTGGGAAAAACTTTCCTGATCCTAATTAGCTGGTGAGGTTAAGCCTGAGCATGAATACTGCACCCATTACCCAAGTTTCTGAAATGCTTCAGTAAGACAGCAGCACCAGCCCAGGGTCTGCACTCTTCCTCTCACCACTGGTTTAGTTTCTGGTCTGTTCCTACCTATGTGTAGTAGCCAATATGTATCAAGGGGAGAGAGAAAACAACTCTTTTTCACATTTTTTAATTGTTCAGGTGAAGCAAAAGTTTAATACATAATAAAAATGCAAATGCTGGTTAGTGGAGTACTTCCCCCCCCTTTTTTTTTTGTAGAAAGGGCTTATTACATAGAATTTAATATTTATCTTTGATATTACTTCTCTTTTTTACAATATTTGGCTTTATGCAGTAAAGAATAAACATTCCAGAAGTTTACCAAGAAGAAATAAATAAGTCTTGTTGATGTCTATCAATAATTTCTTTTCATGTAAATTTATTTTCAGTCCTGTTTCATTGTAGTGTGACTACCACATAGTATTATCACAACCAGCAGTTAACACTTGCCTTCCCCATTTCATCAGCTAGCCATACAGCTGTGTGCAGTTTGAGCCATGAAGGATGAGGTATTTTTATATAGCCCAAGCTAAGATCAGTTATTTTTAAGATGTGGAGGAAAAAAGCAGCACAATGTCCTAAATGGAATTTTTCCAGTAGATACGGGAAAAAACCTCATGACTGCCAGTCCTTCAGCTTTTATCCTCAGAGAAGTCAGTAAGATATATTTCTTTCAAGCAATGCTGGCAGTAATGTCTGTGGTTAAAGTTGTCCAATGCTGAGAACTGTGTGTATGGGGGTATGTGTATTATGCTTATGCTTATATAAAACAGAGCTATATAGCTGGCAGGAAACTGAGCAAAACATGCCTTCATCAAAAGGCAAGTTCTTCCTGGTACAGAGCTTAAGCTCTGAAATTGAGGTATGTGCTGATTTTTGACAGCTATAATGTGGTGGTAACCTTACCTAGAGTTTTTTTTTCCTTCCTTCAAAAAGCTGTCCTTTCATGTGTGTGATTGGCACTGGGCTTGCTTTGTGTTTAGCTTCTCTAATCAAGGGAATTTAAGCTTCTATTCTCCCAGCATTAGTACAGCAGTCATGGGAAATCTCAAACAAGCCAGATCTTATTGCAGCAGTTGACACAAATAAAAGCAGTTGTGCTTTTATTTATTTATTTTTGATGCTGGATGCTGATTAAAAGTTTCCAAGCATCCTTTAGGTATGTTATAAAGCCAACCAGCAGAGAGCAGGGCAGCTGCCGAGGAAGGGAGATGCTGGTGGACACAGGACAAGATCACAGTGGGAAGCATCAGTGTGTGTAACTCAGAAAGCTGGGAAAGGTGTAAACAGATCCCCAATTTATCTATAGAGTGGGCTCTCCAAACACTGTTTTATTGGCCAGTGGCTCCTGCTTTACTAACCTCTAACCTCTGCAGTACTCAGAGGTGCTGCCCACCAGCCAGCCTTGTCTTTGAACCTCCCTTGGCTCCTGCCACCTCAAAGACTTGCAGTCAGATTCCTGTGTTTTGCTTGGGACCTCACCTCTCAGCAGGATGCCTGCAGCAGGGAAAACTGATCCACCCTGAGAACATAGACATATTTGAAGGCAATACCCCTAGGACTAGAAACCTATTGCTTTCAGTTTCAGGAGCTGTCCATCACTTGTCAAGAAATGTGGATAAAACATCCTCCCACCCCCCAACTTCTAGTCATGCAGTACTTGAATGTTCCCTGCAATTACATACATGTATTTGTTTTCTATTATTTTCCAGACTGCTGTTGAATCAGTGATAACACAATTCTAGCTCAGTGTTGGTCTGGTTTTATGTTAAAGGAGTGTGTGGAGGGCAAGCACCACAATAAGGATGATACAGGTTCAAGTATTTTTGACTACTCCCCAGGTTAGGTGTGCCTGCCACTTCCTTTACAGTAATGGCCTGGTGAAATTGGAGTAACTGGGGAGCTGTGCAAACTCCTGGAAACTGGAGGGAAAAGAGGCTATATTTTGTGTCTTTACATCATTATCAATGACCGTGGAGATAGAATGATTTATCTGGAACCTAGAGTAGTATCTGTATTTCTCTTTCTCAGCTGTGTTATTTCTGTGGTGTCAACACATGCCATTTGCCTGTAAATAGGAAGACACAACTGAAAGCTCTTCGGGAGCAAAGGAAATTCAGAAAATGGTAGTAATTTTTTATATCACATGTTTTTAAAGCTGCAAATGCTACGTGAAACTTCAGGGTTTTGTTTGGGTGGGGTTTTTTTGGGGAGTTTGTTACTTTTTCCTCTCATCCTGCTGCTTTCTTTGCTGGTTCTCTCTCCATACTTTGCAACAATATTCCCAGCTACAACTGAGAATGGGGTGGTTCCTTGCTGCTCATGGTGTTGGTATCTGTTTGTTGGCTCCATAACTAAAATATATTTTGACCATGGATTTGTAGGGTGCCAGGACAGTAAGTTAGGTTTCCTGGCTGGTGCAGTGTTGCCTTCTGCAACAGAATTGCTAAATTGACATAGTCATTAATCAAAGAGGCAAGTTTGAGGTGCAGAAATATATGGAGGGACGGGATAACACCAGTGCTAAGTGATATTTTTGTCTATTCAAGTCTTGCGTTCTTGCTATTTTTAGAATTAAGTTGCTATCACTAGGACAAGGTATAGCAGAAATACGTATTTAAGGGTAAACATAATGCAGGACTTCAAAACTATATAAAAAGTTGCCATTTCATGAGAGAGAATGAGAACTCTTTTATTGAAAATACCTTCTTTTGTGTCATATATTTAAGCAGAATAAGGCTGTTCATAACAGAAGATGAAAACCCTAGAAACACCAAAGCAAAAAAACCTCCAAAACCCACCACCCCTAAAACAAATCAAAAAACCCCTCAAACTCCCAAAATTATGTGGAAGTGTGGAAGCAAGAATGAAAATGTTAACTTTAACAGATATGCTTCTAAGAACTGTTCTCGTATATGCACAATATGTGCTGTACGTATGGATTGCTACAATTGATGTGATTCTTTTCAAAGCACCGAAGAGGAGAATCTGAGGAAGGCTGCAGTGCAAGAAGCTTAATTTTAATATCTGAGCTTGCACTAACATTTTCTTTTAACTCTTCTAAGCGTCATCAAGTAGTCTCCAGCAATAAAACTGAGAGTGAGTAGAAGTGAGTTACTCCCAAGTGGCTGGTATTTGAAGGGTAAGATTAGCATTTTGAACTCTGACCTCTGTCCCCTTATGTATTGGCAGCTTCAAAAAGAAAAAGAAAAAAAAGAGAAATTTCAATAATGGAAAGATTCAGTTTTCACTCTGTTGTATCTGAAGGAGGCAAACGTGCCTGTTTCATAGCTGAACTTACTGCAGCAGAGAATACTGAGCCAAAGGATTACATCCACTTACTGCTTCACTGTTGAAGAGATTGGTTTTGAAGCTGAATTACAATAAAAACCAGCACCATAAAATGTCTATCTAGAATCTCTTTCTTAAAATATTTGACTGTAATGATACAAATTATTGTTTTGTTTGCTCATACTGCTGAAGTGTCTCGTAATTAAGGAATATTCCTCTATAGGCTGCTCATATAATCTGTTTAAATTAAATAGATGAATTGAGTATTTTCAGGGCTTTACTTGAGAATCATGCATAACTCAGAAACAAGAGCTGAAAGATGGAATGAAAGTTCAGAAATAATATTACATAATATTATTAATTTATAATTAAAATTAATTACATTGCTGACAGATTACCGTTACATTATTATTGTCAGATTACATTAGAAGCAAACCTTAGGTAACTGGAAACAACACTATGTGCCCTGCATTGTTCTACTGCTCATTCCTCTTTTTTCCCTTGCAGAGGAACTTCTGGTTTGAGGTTCAGATAACCCTGATGCTGAATTATGGATTAGTCTTTATCTGAAGTGATCAGGGGCCTCCAAAACTTCAATTTCTTGCTTACCTCCATTTTTTAGCTTTCGAGGTGACATGCTGGTGTTCTGAGCCCTCCTTATATACTGTCTGCACTACTGCTTTTCTTGCATAGGCCTGCAGTGAGAAATGGATGCAACACAGCCAGCTTAGGTTGAATTTGAAGGATGCTTTTAGTCTGATATTGTATAAAAAGTAAAAATCAGAAAACTTTACAGTTTTAGGCAAGTTAGCATGATTTTACCAGTGTTTAATTGATTTAATGGATTAGCTTTTAAAATTCCTACATAGTTCATGTATGGGGACAAGAAACTGATTTTTACTTCCAGGCTGCAATTTCTAAAGAGTTTACCTCCAGTTTCAGGTAATTGTACTGGCACCCCAAAAGTGAGACAGCTTTTCAGAGCGCAGCTCTCTTACTGTTACTCATAGGCTGAAACACATGAATTATTTTTGAAAAATGTAGCCTGCGTTTGTGTAGATTTGTGTAGTCTAGATTTGCATTTCAAATCTTCATACCTCCCTGGGAAAAATGAGACGACTTCAGGTTGCTACTGAAAACAGAACTTCAAGGGGAAGAGGGACGATGACCTACAGCTAGTCACTTATTTTATCTTCTTGTGCTTCCTTACCAAGAGAAGAATGGATTTATCAGAAGGTATTTTAAGGTACCAGAGCTCTAAATTTCTGCCTAAATAACCCTATTTTTTCCTGCACTGATTACAGAGAGAATGAGCCAGCCAGCTTTAGGTGTGTTGAATATGACTGAGTGATATCACCAAGGGTCCTAAACCAATCAAGTTTTTTTTTTTTAATCCCAAAATCTTACAATTTTCTAGAAACAATAAAATACTGTTTAATTCTTAATAGTATAAAGTCTTCTGAGGCTTTCTTATAAGCCTGTGTAAAAGACCCAAAGATATCGCTGGTTTTAGCTGGCCCAGCTGGTATCGTCTTTGTTGAAGAACTGCATACTAAAAGTAGTGTGTGTGATCAGCAAGGAAGCTGTTGGAACAGAGAACCAGATATACGTATTGGAGGAACAGTAAAACAGTACAGAAAGAGGGTGCAGATTACAATTTATAAGCAGAAAAATGTGGGAACTCGGGGCTGTAGAGTCCTCAGTCTGAACCCAAAATTTGTTTTGGGAAACTTTATAAAATGCATATTGCTCCAAAAGAGAAACTTACACTCTCTTCAGTCCCGTTTTGCAAGAGAGGTCAGTAGGGCTCTTGAGAGCTCAGATTTGCTATCTGACTATTATATAACATCAGCTACATTCATATGCGTCTTTAGTATAGGACAAACATACAAAAATTCAATTTCTCTTGAACCTCAATAGCCCATTTAATGCTACTGCCCAGTTGAAATAGTTTGGGGGTAGGGGACCAGTCCCAGTAGTTTACTTGATGGCAATAATGTGCTATGTCTCATAACTTAGAAAATTACTTCAGCAGGTCTTTGTGGATACACTTCCATGTCCAGAGCTGTCAGATGCACAGTTGAGCTGTAGGTATTTACTGTAATATCTTTTGTATCTCTGTTGAAGGTACACATTTTAGCAAAGAGTTACGGCAGTCAGTTACTTCCATTAATTAGCTAAGTATTTTATTAGTGTATTTACAAATAAAAAGAGAAGATAAAGTTGTTTGGGTTTTTTTCTGTTCTTCTATCCATCCCAAAATTTGAAAGGCTTAGAAAATGATTAAGTCTGACAACATCTCTTTGAGGTCAACATTACACATACTGCTGAGAGGCTGAAGTAGAAGCAAGAAATCAAAGAAATGCCAAACTTTTATCGGTAAATAAGTAACAGAACCAGGATTCAAAGTAAGATCACCAAATTTCCAGGCCAGTGCTGTTGCAGCAGGTAGGCCACACTCTTTTGCTTGGACAGGCTTCTCTAATCCAGCTGTGAGTAAAAACCAGGAACGCTGAGAGCCATTAAGAAGGGAAAGCATTTAAGTAGAGTCACCATAGGTGGTGTGAAAATGGTTGTATTTCAAGGCCTTGTAAACTCTTTCAAGGCATTTTGGAAACACTGAACTGCTGCAGTGGGGCAGAATCTCACAGCATCATGGCGCCTGACCTAAAAGTTGAGAAAAGTGGTGGTTTATGGGCAGTTAAATTTTACTACTCTTTTGCGAATTTTGGTTTTTTCCGCTCTTGCTACTTTTACCAACTCCCACCAAATCATGGGCTGTGAAAAGACAAGAGGCTAGAAAGTTCCTTTCATGGACTGTTTTCCTCTTGATCTAAATGTTACAGAAGGTAGTCCTTTCCTTGCCTTATACCCAGTGATATGTTTTTTTCACAAACCAATCAAAAGATTTACATTGATCTGTCTTGCACTCTACACCAGAGCACCATTAGTGGCATTAACACCAGAACTTATAAACATTATATGAATGGACTCTGTAACCTGATGCTATGTTGGCTTGTAAAGAGCTTATAAAGAGATGCTAGGCCCCCGAGTGTGTTTATTTCTAAGGAAAATAACACGTTACCTAAATAAATGTTACTTTCTATGAGTAGGCTGCCCTGTTGCTGCATGCTGCTGCCTGTTGACAGAAATAAAAATAAATGCAAATGCTCCCTTCCCAGGCTCTTGTCTGTGCTGATATGTGCTGAATATTGTCTGTTTAGTTTCTTCATAGTCCAGTTGAACTAATTCCTGAAACTGAAAATAAGTGGAATTGAACTTTTAGGCTGGTTGCTTCCTTACTTGGTTTAAGGAACATCTGTCTTACAGATACTGCTAGTCTTTCTCAAGGTGTGCATGTGTATTTGTAGAGATAAATTAATAACACTGCATTATATTAAGAAATTTTGGCCTTTACAGAAAGTGATGTGGTTTCATGGCTGATCTAATGAGGATGCAGCCATTGAAAGTGGGGCAAGAGGAAGGAAGAAAGGAAGGGCAACAATATGGAAGTACTTACTGGCATGCCTGTATTTGTGAACTTGGTCTGCAGCACTCACTGCTTGGTGAGAGGAGAGAATTTGGTCTCCAATTCCTTCAGTCTTCGGCTTCCATAATAAAGCTGTCCTGGCTTTGTTAAATTTACTGCAGGAATTGAATTCTGATGAATTAATTTCATGGGCAATCTATTGTGTAATGAGAATTTCCAGTCACTTCCAACTCATTGGGCAACCCAATAATATAATGTATTTCTCACTGTCAATCAAGTCATACAGTTCGCTAGATTTGACTCTTCAAAATATTGGTAAAACTGTTATAGAAAGTAATGCTTTTCTGTCTTTCATTTTAGATCAATCCTAGATTTTCTATTTACCTGGAAATTTAGAAGAAGAGAAATTCTTTCTGTTTTCAATTCCTTGTAAGCCTTACAGGCTAATGTACATTGATCTGTGTTGTCTTGGCAGTTGTACAAAGTAAATGTTTGATCTCTGTTTACCACCTAAGTTACCCATGGCCTAAGCAATATTTAAGTGTATACCAAGCTAGCATTCTCTACAACTCTGTGGTCCGTAGTGTGTTTCCTTAGAAAAATCTGGAAACCTCATCAAGCAGGCTTCTAGAGTACAAGAAGCTAATTTCAGTTCAGGTTGAAAGAAGTCTGACTTCATCACAGTTGTAGTCTGTGTGTAATCAATGCTATGTGAAAGCCAAGGTCTGGACTTATGTATGGTTTATTTCAGGATCCTGAAAGGCATTCAGGTAGCTCTAATTAGTGTATTACAATTACCATACCTTAAAAACATTGCTTAGTGTATTGAAGTTACTCTTGAGTTTTCTGGATTCATAGATATGGAAGAGAGAAACAGAGAGCTCAGTAAAGCTGTGTAAAAATAATAAGAAAGTCGGCATAGGAGTCTGGAACAGAAACCTTTTTCTTTTGTTGTTGTTACTCTCTCCTGTGCCACAAATGTGTTCATGGGATTTTTATCCCCTTTATTTCTTACATTCCAACATAAGCTTTTCAACCTCACCAAGTAGAGTAGAAAATACATTTCAAATGGAGTCAACATACATCTTCCCAATAGAAAACTTTCCCAAAATATTTAGTAACTCAGCATGTGGAGCCGCAGACACTAGCAAGCCGTGTTAATCAGTTCTGCTTTATAAAAGCAAACAAGGTGGGGAGGAAGTAATGAGACCCTGAAACATCTGTTTGGGGACTTTAAATCCCCTTAGAAGGTTTTGAGTTCTGCCTTAAAGAAACACAACTCCAAAAATATTGCAACCAACTGTGGGAACATTTTATGGCTCTTTACAAAAAATTAATTACATAAATATTAGTCTATAAAACATAAATTCCCTCTGCCCTCTTCTCCAGATTTGCTTCTAGTATAAAGGTGTAATCTTGCCTGACATTGTAAGCATTCTTTAGGCAAAGAGAAGCTAGATCAGATTCATCCTAGTTTTGCTGAAGGAAGAAAACCATCTTTGATTTTTATGAAGCTAGATAATAATAGATATTGCAGTATTAATAAACAATCTTAGAACATTATAGGAATGCTGTCATTTAATAACAATGTATTTCACACTATTAATAGTTACTTAATTGCTTATAAAGTTATGTGTTAAAAGGCTACATAAAATAGTTTCTCTTTCCTACTTAGTGCTTACAGCAATTGTTCTAAACTGTTGTCTAACATGAAAATAAAATTTGGAATCTGTGTTCTTACTCCTGTTTATTTAGCATACTTGAACAGAGAAGTTCGCTGTTCTGGTCCATTTTAATTCTTAATCTGCTTCTGGTTTTCTTTTTAGATAGTTTACTGCTGAGTTCTGGATAATATATTTTTCTTAAGGAGTGGGGCATGGGGAAAGAAATACTAATGCTTTTTCTTAGCATGTGGTGTTTGCTTTATTAAGTGTCTTTTTTATTTATTCTTACCTGTTTATATAATTCTTCTGCTTTTACACTTGAATGTGGTAGTAATTTTGTTCCGTGTTCTTGGTAATCAGCCTGTTATCCAGCTGTTAAGTCCTACCAGGAAGAGAAATAAGGAGAGGGAAGGGATTCTGTTCTAAACTGATGTCGCTTTGCACTCTCTCTGGATGAAAAGCTCCAGAGTAGCATAATTTTGGACATAACCATCAGTCTCTGTAGTAAAATTTTAAAATAGCCTGAAATAGAGTTATGGCTGTTTTCTTAGTAAATGTAGTGCTTCAGAGAGCTCTAATCTCTTTCCTAGTTTGCTTTTTAAATTGTAACGTAGATTTTTTTCATCTTAAATATTTACAGAAATATTCTGCAGTATCTGTTTTACAGATTTTTTTTTTTTACTCACAGAGTAGAGTTTTAGGGCCATTGGTTTGGCAACAAGTCTGTAGTTCTAAATCCCGTAGCTTACACTTGGAGTAAAGTACAGGGTAGCATAAGTGTGAGTATGTGCAAGTTTGTGCTTATAATCTTTCCTGTACACTGTTATTTAGTCTAGGAATATCGAAAAGGAAGTACTGACCTGCAGAGTGAGATTTGTTGGCATTTGTTAACAACAGATAAACACGAGTTATTTTTGGTTCATCCTGAGATCTATACCTCCAGAAGCTTGGTATTCCTTCAGTAGTTAAATAAGGTAAATAATACAGTAACTAAATAAGGTAAATAATATTATTTTATATTTTCATAGCAAGTTATTAAAACTGACTTGTCTGTATATCCTTTTTGCTATTTAAGAAATCTGTAGCAAGAGTAAAATAGCCCTTGCCCAAATTTGTGTATTGTCTTCAGCTGTGTTCTGACTCTGAAAGCTTCTAAAGGTTCCAATTAATGAAAAAATGAATTTGTTTTAATTGCTCTACCTCATAGATGCAAACATATACTCTTATAGTTAATAATTAACCATAGGGAGATTGCAAATGAAATTTCTTTCTGGACAGTTCAAGCTGCTGCAGTTTCTTGAAGAAAAATAAGATTTAAAAAAATCGTATCTTTTGGGCCAGAACTCTTGAACTAGATGTTTTGGTTAAGCATGTTTCCTTCTGGGGTGGATGGGGACCTACAGGATCATTTCCTAGTTTTAGGGATTGAAAAAGTATGTTTATATATCCTAACAGAGAGTTGGATAAGTCAGCATTTTCATTTCCATTTTTCTTCTAGCATTTCTGTCTTACACAGAAATGGACAAGATGAAAACTTGTACAGGACCTTTGTTTTAGAACAACTCATCTGTGAAATTCAGATACCTGTGTATAACAGTCTCATTCTTCCTTTCAGAGTTTTACACTGTGCTAGAAATTAACCTAGATTACTGATTGTAATAAATTGGCATGGAAGTATACTTTTATGTGAAAATCGTAGTCATTTACTTGTATAAATTATATTAGGTTTTTTGGATGACTTGGGAAGGTATTAGTCTCGTAGGGTTCATGACTACTGAAATTCTCTATCTGATCAAGTGTCTCTAATATTGATGTTAAAAAGTGACTTCTAAGTTTCACCTTTTAGGTAGAATGCTTTTATTTGACTATTTAACTGCACTGTGGATTCCTTTGCCTTGGAAAAAAATGGAGTATAACAGCAATTTATCTTGTTCTACAGTCGTACTGCTTTTGACATTTTTCAGGAGGATAAGATATAATAAAAGTGTGAAAATTCTTGATTCCTTCAAATATTCTCATTCTGTTTATTCACTTGCAAAATAATGCTGCTGCTTCTTTTTATTGGCTGTCAGTCCTTTTAGGGGGTGGAGTTGAGTTTGAAGCCTTCAGGCTTTATGGAAATACTCTATCTACAATAAACATGCCTCCTAATTTAATTTCCACCTGACATGTAGACTGCATGGAATAGATTGTGCATGGCAAGCCAAAATTGATTATTAAGCACTGGATCTGTGCAATGTAAAAGTGAATTTTATTATCTTTACAGGCAAGGTGGTTTTGGGAAGCATATTTTCGATCTATGAAAGCAATTGCTCTCGCTACTCTTCAGATTATCAATGATAGAATTTACCCATATGCTGCCATTTCTTATGAAGAATGGAATGATCCTCCAGCTGTGGTAAGTTGATTCGTTTCTTTTACTCATAAAACAAATAGTGGATTTATTTTGTTTTTTTCCTCATATAAAAGGTATGTGCTATAAAATTTGGTAATAATTCTGTGTATGTGAGTTTGTGTGTGTATGTGTTGTGCTGGTAACTTGCACAGATGAAGCTAATATATTTTATGACAACTGGCAAAATAACTAGCAGTTCACTTTATGTCCTGGCACTAAGATGAGAACTTTTAACTTTTGCTATTACACACGTTAAGTTGCTTCCTTGTTTAGTTATTTATTTTACCTTGATGCATACACGTACACACACACACACACACACACACACATGCGCACACACACACACACACACACACTTTCCTTTATTCCTATTGAATTCAGGGAGAGTTTGGAGCACTGCATGTATTTGGGCACAGTCTGTATGGCTGCAGAGAAAATAGTGGTACTGCTGAAGATCTCAAACAATCTGCGAGGATCTTTCACATAATTCTGTTGAAATAGCTAATTATTCCTATGCCTACAATTTTCTTAACAATTTTTCTTATACAGAAACTGATGATCGAAGTTTTGCTGACATTTTTTTTTTCTTTTGCCTTTTTTTGGTTTTTGGTTTAATTTAAAGTTTCACTGGTTGAACTCACTTCTGTTAAGAAAAAATGGTGCAGTGTTAATTAACCTCCTGCACCAAGCAGCTGGTTCTGATTTTTGACTATATAAAAGCCTGTAGATGATTTTCACTCATAATCAGTTAATTTTCTCTGTGTCAAAATATAAAAAATAGTTTTGTTTTACTAATAAAACCAACTTGTTAACTGTCTATGATAGTTGAGAGATGGAAAACTGGGTAGGAGCACTCAGGAGCAGAATGTGTTTTACTTCAAACTCTTCAGGCCGATGGAGTGTGAACAGTTGCTGAAAGAGTTAGAAGCTTATTGCTGTGCTTCAGAATTTGTGTTTCCATTGCCTAGCCAAAGGCATTAATAATCTCCTGCTGTCATTTCTTGGAGAGGAAATGTGGCCCTGGTCAGTATTTAAGGAAGAAATTAATCTGCATGAGTGTGTAGTCCACAAGAGGGGAATCAGAACAATTATGCAGAACCAAGCACCTTTAAACACAGTTAAATGAAGAAAATGCTTAAGGATTACTCAGTCATTAAAGGGAATGTAAAATCATATCCTGGATTCTCTCCTATACTTTTTTTTAAATAAAGGCACTAGTCAGAGTTCCAAAGTTGTCTGCTTGTTGGGCAGTAATAATCTGCTTGAGCCTGAGTATGTGTCTCATCTAGCTCCTGCCTAACATCCACTCACAGCACTGTTACAATTTCTAGTAAGCCTGGATGAAACATTATAGTTGGAAGGACTTATGTATATTTGAGGTAGCAGAAAATGGCAACTGTTTCCTCTAACTTTGATAAGAAGGCAAAATAACTAATGTCCTTTTTGTTTACAAGAAAATTGCTGTATTCTTCTCTAAATAAACTCCATGGCTGAAGCTTTTAAAGAAAATGATTTCAGATCAGCCTCAGGGCCAGGATATAGCTAATATAAAATAAGCACCTGTGAGTTAACATTAATACCACAGTAAAAAGTGTTAGTAACTGGATGTCATAAATTCTTATGTTACTGGCCAGAACTAATCTCCAGAACTTGCCATGTGTATTCTGCCTTCACACTCAGCCGACTCAGCACCCAGTACCTTTAGCTCTGCTTGTTGTTCCACGTGATGTTGTGGTCAGTCGGGATTAAGTGCAATGCTCTTCTGTATGCTTTTGTTCCTGTTACGTGGTTTCAATAGGAACATAAAGGTGCAGAAAGAGTATGTAGAAGCTGTAGGCACATTAGCAAGAGGTGCAGAGGTGCAATCACTGTTCTAAGGGCTTACTGAAATTAGCCAGAAATTTCTTTAATCAGTACAAGACTGTTTAATAGAGCTCGGATCCCTGTGCTCTGAATAGTGAGGTTTTGAAAATGAGAGCACAGATTTGCCTATGGAATATCTGCTCAGGAAAATGCCAGCTTTAAGGGGTTTATGAACTTACTTGCTGGGACAAATTCACCTTTCTAACAGAAAGAAGAGCTTGCTGTGCAAGATCATTATGCAGAGAAGGATACTTAAAAAGAACCCTTGGCCGTGGTTGCTTACCTGCCTGCCTCCTTTGTTTAAGATGGGGGTTTTTTTGTGTGTGCTTATAGGGGTTAATTTTACTTAATATGTCACTAGGATCCTGAGCAGTAACAGAAAAAGTTTGGTAAAATGTCCTGGCTACTAATTGTTGTGCTGCTCAATTGTTATAACTGCTTCAGGTGTTAGATAAAGCAATATAACCATTATTTCTACTTTGACAATTAGGATGGCTCATCACCAACTCTCCAAGTTGCACATTATGCTTTGTATTTTGTTGAGCTATAGTAGCCTCATGTGTTTGCTTCCAGAATTAGATTCATCATCTGATTTCAGTCTATTTTCTCTGGTTTTGTATAGATCTGCCATTTAGTATTTTGATTATAGTGTAGTAGAATAGATTCTATTTTGAGTTAGCAAACACTTAGCAGATGGCAGCATGTAAGTATGCTAGATAAAAGAGATTTTTAGAGGTCTCAGATACTCAGTTAAGTTAGTTTGTAACTGCAGCACATATGAGGAAAAAACTGAGAAAGCTGCATCTTTCACAGAAAGCTGCCCCAAGTTTGATGTCACTTGCAAAGCAGGATTGGTAGGCTTCTCTTTGCTTTTCTTTGAGCTTGGATACTCCAGAATAGGAATTAAGATGTATCTGCAAGCATAATAACGGTTAAATTGTTTTTACTGCAAAATTGCATTGATTTTTGTGTCTGAGGGGTTGGCTTTTACCTTGTACAGTCAGCGTGAAAACGATACTCGCTTAAAATTAGTGAGGCATACTCATGGCTAGATCTGCACGTGGATAAGCTTTATTCCTGTTCCTGAGATATTTCTCAAGTCTCAACACAAGGAAACATCAGCCCATCTTGTGTTGTTTGTAGTTTCCCAAACAGTTTAAATCACTATAGTAGGTACTGCTGCCCAAAGAAGTCCTGCACTCTTCTACAGTTGAATAACAGTTTCCTCTTTCATGTGCAACCTTCTTTTTGGAGAGTGGGGGTGTGTGCAAGGGAGGGACTGGGCAGCTTGAAGTGCAAGGGAGGGACTGGGCTTGCTTTTCTTGGCGTTAGTTTGACTTATATTGGCTCAAAATATTAGTAAGAGTGTTGCCTGAGTATCTTCACCACCGTGTCGATCCAGCAGTGGTACAGGAGGGTGTTTTTCCAGTAGGGAGTATAAGGTATGCAGAAGATAAATGCATATACAGTTAATTCCATACTTTGTACATTGCACAGGAGAAGTGATCCAAGCAATTTTATGTGCTTTTATGGGCTGACTGAAGACTGTTGGCCTTTCTCAAGCAAAAAAAAAGTTATAAAGTGGATTATTTTTCTACTTGTTCACTGTCCTGTCGAGGAAATGTAAGACTAGTAGCATATAACATGCTAATATGTTATGGAATAATACTTTGAATAAAAATGCACTATGAGATAGTTCCTCCTTTTAATGAAGAGGAGCAAATGATACTTTTGGGGCTTGAAATTCATTGCTGGACCACTTGAATCCTTTATGTCTCAGACAGTCTTTTGTTGCAAGCATGGGAGTTTAATCTCTTTTGTATTTTTTGGCCCAACCATTATCCATTAGGCAGAGGCAATCAGTTACGTCCAAGTAAGCCAGAAAATGACTGATTCTATGGTGTGCATTTTGATGGTTACCAGTTTGGGCTGGATTAGAAATAATGACTTGGGCTTCAGATGTGATCTGTTACCTTCAATTAAGTACTTTGTTATGCTCTAATAGAGGTAAATTACTTCCTCACTTATGCTTCATTGTAGATTGTTTGAATTCTCCTCTTTGCCTTATACCTCACTAACATACATGGGTTTCTGAAAAATGAGTAAGACAGGGTTTTTTCAGAATTCTTCAGCTGCTTTTGTTGAAATTCCTTCAAGCTTGTTTATAATGTAGACCTATGAAACATTAGATGGCTTTTTTGTCAGAGGCTGCTTTTGAGCTCTGACCTTGGATGATACAGACCAGAGTTTAATAATCACTTGAGAATATCAGTATGTGAACAATAAACATACCAGATTTCATTTCTCCAGTGAGGCAGAAAACAGCACCATCATTTGGTGTAAACTAAAATAGCAAAATTATCTTAGTGCCCAAAATACCATTCATTTAGCAAAGCCTGAGTAGGATGTTCATTTACAGAATACTTTGTGGGTCCTGCCAATTACTAGGCACTTGACACTCATTAAAAAATTAAACTATTCCTAACCTCTTTGACTAGTATTTTATAGTCCTCAGTCTACAGATAATGCTATTGTTATAACTGTGCTTCCCTCCTAGTACCATTTGTCATCTCCAAAGCACTAAGCAAATATTAGCATACACTTTTTTATCTACCTGTAAAGGAGAACAAGCTAGAACTTTTCTGGGCAGTGCATATCTGGTATTTTTTCCATTGAACAATATTAGATTTCTGTTCCTGCTATACTTTCCAGCTACTTGTGTGATAGTTTCAATCAGCTGGATGAAATCTTGCTTTATTTATTATGTTAGAAGATAGGTATTCTTTTTTATATTAAATAAATTTCAGTTTATTGGTTCTTTTTGATATTCCTATTATGTACAGGTTGAATATCCCACATGTATTCAGCTGTAAATATTGGTATTTTTATATGAGTGTGAAATATGATTTAACAGTTGGTTCTTTAATTTACCTGCTCAGAGGTTAGGATACTCTTCTTACACAGTGGATTATTCTACAGTAGATAGAAGTTCCTGTCTGTCTAGTGGCTAATTATTTTCATGAGAAGGATTTATGATCTTCATTAAAACATGAAATGATGACCACTGCAACTTGGTTTGTATTTCTGTTGAGTGTAAGCACTTTGGTTGGCTCAGGACAAGTAGGGAGGGTTAATTCCTTTGGTTTTGCCCTGTGACCACTTGAGGATGGGAAGCATGATGAAATACTTTCTCAAAGTATTGACTAGAAACTTACCATAAATAATTGGAGAAAAATAGAATAAATCAAGGCTTTTTTTGGTCTGGTAACTCATAATTGAAACCACATTGAGGTTAGATTGATTTTAAGAACAACTCAGCTGAAAAACCCTTAACCACAGTGGCAGGGCATATATCTCTGTTTTGCTTAGATGTATAGAAGAACTGCTTATCTACTAAGTTCAACACACTGCTGTCCTTACCTCTGTGCTTTTAAAAGATAGTGAATTGTTGTTCAGATTGTGTGGTTTCACTAATACGTAGTGTACAACAAGCAGGCTAGGTGTTGAAAATAAAATACACAGGAGGGAAAGCTCACTGTCTTATTCATGGGAGCAGTGAAATTTTATTCTTCTTAAGTGCTGTTGCTGTTTTCACACTAGATGATAGCTGGGAAGTTCTTGATTCTTCTTTAATATGGAACATCTTACACAGTCTTGTTTTCCCAGAGACCATTCTGTGATGTAGTTTCTAATGTGTCTACTATACCTTTCTTTAAGTCTCTTTCTTAAGTCTCTGGTGAACAACCAGTTAAAAAGTTTTGGGATAGGACTGAGTCTTTGTTATCTCTGATATTTTACAAATATCTTTGAAGCTCTGTAGAATTTAAATATTGAGCTTGTCCATTTCTCAGTCCAGTTGTGTTCACTGATGTCCTGAAGCTCGCACCTATCTCCCTTCTGTACCCTACTAAGAAAGGTCTGTTATAAATTTCCCTGCTAAGTTGAACCTGAAGACTCCCCATAGAGTCCAGTCTGAAGCCTTCCACATAATGAGAATTCAGCTCCCTTGATACCTTGTCCGTAATGTATTTATTTTTCCTAAAGTAGAATCAGGTTGTTTTTAATGTCCAAGAGGGAGGACAATATTTGACCGAGCTATAGTAAAGGAAGGTGCCTTCTTTCTAAGGCATTATTACACATGCACACTTGTAGAAAGAATGCACAGGACAGCTGCAGCAGTTTGAATCCTTATGTACATACATAACCATTCCTAACTTCTCCTCTCTTCCAGCTTCAGGCTATTCCTAAGTTCTCACTGTCACTCATGTCCCACTACTTTGGATTTTCACATGAACTGCAAAGATCTGTCAGACAACTCAGACTGTGAGACTTAAGTGACATGAAATTATTCTTAGGAAACTAACATTTGAATTTGATCCTTTTTGCCCATAAAAATGATTCACAGCAAATAACCTATTAATCTTGGACTAATTATCCTGGCTCTTCTAATGATATTAGCTGGAAGGGCGATAGTGAAGGGTTGTCTTATCCATAGCTGAGTGTCAGCACTTTGTCAAAGAAAGGTGATGGATGATCAATGTACTGTTACTGTTTGCTCTCCTCTCTGAGAGTGAAAGTTCCTGTGAACTTCCATCAAGAATGTTAATAAAGATGGGAATGGAGCAAATGTGCCTTCATCACTTGGTTGCTTGAGCAGTGACTGGGAGAACCCATCCCTATGTCATTAGCCATTTCATGCTTTGCTGCCATAATGGAGATTTAATTAGGTTGCTGTTGTATTAATTGCCTGTATGGTTTACTTTTCCCAAGCAGAAATCTGGAAGACTTTAGCAAATTATGGAGGCTTGAATTTGCCTGATTTCCTGCAGAAAGTGGGGTCAATAGGTCTCAGACTGTAGACACACTCTTCAGGCAGGCAGCAGGGGGTTGGCTCTTAATGGCACTTGAGAGATGCTTAATTGCCTTTTTGAAATGTTTTTCTCAAATAAGAGGCATGGTTCTCCCATCCATTATTGTGTGTCTACAGGCTTTTCCCTCCCTCTATCATCCTTTAGTAGGTACAGGAGCAAAACCTTCTTAAAAGTTGCCTTATTTTTCCTAAATTATGACCAGCAGGGGAGAATTTTCATGCCTTTCTGAAAGTTGTAGAAGTTGGGATTTAAGGAATGTACCTAAAACTTAAGTTTATAAGAGAAATTCATGACCATTTTAGGTACCTAGGCATGTGCTTGCACACATATGCATGATGTATTTCTTTCTGTAAGTACCTAAAATAGTCGTAGATTATGGAAAAGGAATAATCCTTTTCAAAGGATATTGTAGCAACCAATTTGTTAGGAAGTGCTGTGGACAGAGAGAAAACGTTTCTAGAAAAACTTCAAATGAGAGCCATTAATCTAGGTGGCAATTCTCACCCGTAAGTAATAAATAGAACATTGTCTGCACATGGCTCTACCAGTTATTTCTTCTTGTAGGACAGAAACATAATATTTTATTGGCACTCTGGTTATGATGTTGAACCTCTGTTTCAAGTATTAATGAAAAGAGGGTTCTGAGAGTTGTGTTAAGAAGCTGCTTGACATTACCAGGGTCATTTGGATAATAAGAGTCTTGGGGTGGGGGTTGTGTGGAAACAAGTCTGTAGTAAAGCTTTAATGAGGTGGATTATGCTCTGGTCACATTCAGATTGTGATTTGCTGTAGGAATTATTGAAGCTGCAGCAAAATCAGAGGGCTGTCCCCATCTGCCACTAGTCATCTTGTACAACTAGCAAAGTATGTACAAAAGCTTTAATTTTAGAAAATGTAATAATCTGAAGGCAGCTTTTTCTCTGCACATAACAGTTGCTAAAGTAATGGATGTATATTTTCTGAATTACTGAGTGTGCTTTCATGGGTAGCCATGTCCCTTCCATGAACCAAAGTTCCATATTGTACTGTTACTGTTTCTATATTATCCTGTTACTCCTCTTGGGTAAAAACTAGAACTTTGTGTTTTCCATTAGGATCCTCACAAGCAGTTTAAGATGAATGCTGCTTTTACCAGACCTGATAAAGTGTGTGTAGCTGAAGGCCAGTCTGTCTTTCCAACTATTTCAGGAAATCTACTAAAACATTTTACTCCTACTGACAGGTTCTTGCTTGGAACATACTCTTAGACCATCCTGGACAGAAGAGTGTGCCAATGCTGTGCTTAACTTTTCTGCCTCACATATTTATCCTCTCTTCAGTTTTGATTTGTTCATAGAAGGAAATCATATTCACATAATACTTTTTTCTCCTTTACTGAAGTGGTCAAAATGTTATGATGTCTTCCAGTAAACAGGCTCTTTTTTCTGCTCATCCTAGAAGTCATTCTAGTTAGAGGTGTCTAACCATTAAACATGAGGAAGGTGATTGCTGGGTGTATAAAGTAACCCAAAGACTAAATAGGGAAACAGAAAATTTCAAAGTTTACTTCCTACAAATATGACCTTGTAACTCTGAGTCTGTAAAACGTGCTTCACTCCTTATACAAGCAGGCTTATGATATGAGTTTAGCTGGAGAATTTAACAGTATTTCTGTAAACTGCTGGCAGTTGCTAATGTCTTATGAGTGTTCATAGTTTTTACAGGCTAGGATTCAAAACTTCCTTGCAAAACAGCATCACTCAGTTTCTGCTTTCCCAACTCCCCTTTTCACCTTGTCCCAAGCGGTTTGGTTTTTCCCTTTGCTTCTCTGTCCAACCCCTGCTTGGAACATCAGTTGGAATGGAAAATTTGAGACTAAAATCCTGGTGCTTTCTTTCTTGTCAAATGGTCCCTTCACTGCTTCCCTCCCCCACATTGTCAGCTCCAAAGAAGGTTGGCACATTCAGTGGGAATTCAGTTGTCTTGTCTTTTGCCATCTGGGCTGGCTTCCCTATGCTGACATTGTATTGAAGTAAGACCTTTAAAGTCTTAAAAGGGATGCCCTAGTTAAAATTCTCAAGGAGCAGATAACTCTCTGAAATTCATCTTTGCATCTCATGTCTTTTTCAATTTTTTTTTTATGTGATAGGTGGATTTTTTCCACCATTGAACAAACTTTGTGGAAGCTAGTACATTGTTCCTCTTTGTACCTGCTTTTTCCCTTTTTGCTTGGGTGCACATTTTATGCCAAGTTTATGGGTTTGTTGCTTTAATTTTATTGTTGTTAACACCTTTTCACTCTGAAATTGTAGTGCTGATTAAGTTCCTCTTTGTTTATTGAGTCCTGACTATAAATTTAAATGTCTTGAAATAATGGTTAATAAATGAGAATTGAGCCATCCTAGCTAGGTTCAATTCAACTTGGTTTTTCTTTTCTACAAATCTATTGGCCTCTTCCACTTTATTTTTTACCTTAACCTCTACTTGTTTGCAGCATTACAGCTAGACAGAAATGAAAAATCAAACAAGAAAGAGATTGGAGTAAAGGTTTTGAGAAATTACTGAAGTCAGGAGAGTCAGCATGTCATATCTGAGCAAATTACAGATCTGATGGTTAGGGCCTGGCTATATGAATTACTCCCTACTGTGATAATTTACTTTAATCAAATTGATCTGCTGTTTTCTTGTTTTCCTTCACAGAAATGGAGTAGTGTGAGCAACCCACTCTTCCTTCCACTGATCCCACCTCAGTCCCAAGGTTTCACAGCCGTAGTTCTGACCTATGACCGGGTGGAGAGCCTTTTCCGAGTCATCACAGAGGTGTCTAAAGTGCCTAGTCTATCCAAATTGTTGGTAGTCTGGAACAACCAGAATAAGAATCCACCAGAAGGTAAAAACCCATGGGAGGGGTGGTGGAGGAAGGTGAAACTGGGCATAGCATTGACACCTGTTAGAGAATGACCTCTCTTCTACATCATTTATATTCAAGTATTTCATGGTTCTTTCAAAATAATCGGTTTGGATTTTTTGTGACAAAGTGAAAGTGAAATAAGAGAAGCCAAAATAGATTACAAGAAAAAAAGCATACCAGTGGTTGTGCTGCTAACTTCTGAATCAAAAAGTTACAAATATATTATTACAGGAACATTTCTGTCCTTAACATTTTTGGGGAGAGTAGTAAGGAGAGGCCTATTTTTGATCTGTCAATACTTGGTTTTATTTCTCCGTAGACAGTGTCTCATCCCAGTGTATATACTACTGCTACTGGACAGTTTCTAGAGCAAATGTGGTTCAAAGCAGTGAAGTAGTTTGAATGCTTGGAACTATATAATAAGTAAATATTTTGATTGATTGATGAAATGAAAATTTGGGGCATTTCAGGTGTCCAAAATGGAGTTTCCATACCACTAGAGTATCTTGTGAAAATGCTAATGCTTGCCCAGTAACACAATACATAAGTTTAAAGTATTTCTCTTTCCAACACATATGATATACTATGCTGCTCTTTATAGTATTTGAGTGAGTCTGGTGTCATCTGCATGGTTTTAAAATAGTTTTTTAATTTGTGGTTATTTTAAAATGAGGATACATTCACAGGCGTTTTCCCAAGTTATTTGAAAGTGTAGATTTTTGGAAGAAGGTTTGGTTTCAAAGGCATATTAATGACTCCAGTGTGAATTCAGTGCTGTAAATCTCTCAATTATTTGTTTAATTTTCAGTAGCTGAGTTGTGCTTTGCCAGCCTGGCATACTGCTGTACTGTATCCCGTTGTGCCAGAATCTCAGTCCCAGGCTGCCCAGTCCTCACAGCTTGCTGCCTACATTTTCAAACCCAAGATCCTTATCCCATGTGTTTTTGACTCCTTCCATGCAATGTGGTTGCACACTCCAATGGGCTGCTCTGTGTCCGACCAACTCCCTTCTTTCCCATCCCCAGGCTGCCTGCCTCACGAAGCATGCTGCTCCTAATCTTCTCCCAGGTCCTCAGCTGGAAACACAGGTCCTGACCTTAGTGAACTCCATTATGAAATCACTATGGAATAAATGGGAGGTCTTGCCCCATGTAAGGGAAGCTAGCTAGGCTTGGCCTTTGGTAATCCGCTCCAGTGCTAGACAGACTCTCCAATGCTGCTCACTTTATTTCTGTGGTTACTGTTCCCTAGTGTGACCTTCTTCAAGTTCTGAACACCAGTACTAAAATCCTGAGCATTGTGCTAGGCAATTAGAGCCTCATCTTCTCATTCTGGATTAAATACTGTAGCTATAGTAGCTGTATATGAGCCTGGTTCCCATGTGCTGTGCATATGGATTTGTCATTCGCATCTGAAAATGTGATGATTTTGTGGGACAAGAAATGTTGCCTTCTAGGAATACGAGTTCAAAAAAAATGTTGTGTTGTGGATTCTTCTGTCTTCTGTAGTGAAGAAGTGTGTTGTTAGGACTCCTCACTTTATAATTCTCTTTTCAGAGGCTTTAACTGCTGCTGTGTTCTACTCTTCAAGGTTAATCTGCATAGCAGCAAGATGCGACGTAGATGTTAATCCCTGACCACTTGTCTCAATTTACCATCTCCTAAGAGCTCATCAGAGCCAAGCTATTGCTACCATTCACTTGGCTCATTTGCTATTTTGGCAACTTGCTCCTGTTTAAAGCAGAGTAGCTTTATTGTTTGTTTTAAAAAGTGTTCTTTATTACTTCTGGGCTAAATACCTCAAGTTTAGTCATTTTTTTACATGTTTTGCAGCCCTTTAGAGTAAAAATCATTGTGTATAAATTGATAACAACTGGAATTTTTTCAGTAAGCAGTTCTTTTCTAAAAGCAAAAAGCCTTAGTGATATATACAGTTATGTGATCACTGAATGTGGGTGGATTTAACCTAAATGAATTGTTTCCACATTTTCTTCAAGTGAGTCTGAGATACAGGAGAGTTGAAGCAAATAGATCATTACAATGACCTTTTCTTTTCAATCATTGTATTAATCTTGAAAATCAAACTGTGTTTAATTTTTTTCTGCGTCTACTACCACTAAGTCATAAACTAGTTAAAGAAAACCAACAATTTAAAAAAAACAAACAACAACTTGTAGAGCTTGAAATTGTGGACTTGAGAGCACAGTTGAAAGCATAAGCAGTTTTGTCCTTGCATTAGCTTAAGCATTGCATTGAAGCGAATAACTATTTGTTTTTAGTGTCCCTTGTCCATTTATTGCTGTTACAGCCACTGTAATCTCTTGGCCTATGGCTAGAGAGAGGTCAGTTTGATTAAATTAACTTGTTTTATTCCAGATCCATGCAGGGCATTCCACTTGGCTCTTCAGCCAGTCTCTCGTTCAGTCTGTCTATTAGTGATCCTAATCCTCGGACTTCAAAGCTTCTGCTGTTTATAGCCTGTTAAAGCCAGGAAGTTTCTGATGGATTAGAACAAGGAATGAGTTTGAAGTTTGTAATGTGCACCACTGTCACTGATAAAGTCTAGTTTATTACCCTACAGTAGTATCTGCACTTTTATGGCTATTCATTTTTAATTGGTTGTAGTAAAGCAGAGGTGCTTAACCTTCTAGAACATCAAGTGCTGTATTTCTAGGTCCTTTCCACCTAAGGGGCATGTTTCAGTATAGAAGCAGATCTTGGCTTTTGTCATTGCAACCCCTTGTGTGTTCATTTTGTTTTGCATGTGTAAGTGGGAGGACTGGGTGAAGAACATCCAAATTGCCTTCCTTAGTGAGTATGTGCACTAAATTGAGAATTGGGTTTAGGTTTCCTGGGATGCAGCTGGCAAAGTGCCACACAAGTGACATGTGGCCTTTCCTTTCTTTCGTCCATCAACACCAGAAAATTATTATAACTGAAAATATCATTGTTATCAAAACAATATGCTATGCACTTCCAATAATGCCTTTATGTAATGATACTCATGACTTAGGAGGAAAACCGTAATAAAAATTTAATGCTCTAAAAATTGTACAAAGTTTAAGATTATGAAATCACAGGTGGTCACTGCCATCAGTACTGCTGAGCATCCCAGCTAAGAGGCTGTAGCTGATCTCGGCTGCTGTGCAGTGGTAACAGGTGTGGGGATTCTACAAGGGGTATGGAAACAAACTCCTTTCAAACTTAGGCCTCTCAAGGCAGATACAGCTCTGGTGCGACAGAAATTTTTTGTTATGCAGGCTGATAAAAAAGGTAAACAGCTGAGGGTAATGGATTAATTGAACACTTGACTGGAAAGTTTTCAACCAAATAGCATGTAAAAATATAAAGCTGGAGAACTACATGTATGTAGGCTAGATATCAGTAGCAATTTAAAGTTTGTTTTTTCCTTAGTTTTAAGAGTTTGCAAGAATCGCTTTAAATTTAATGTTTGAGAGCTATCTGTGGAAGTCTGAACTCATGGTTCTGTGTTTTCTTTAGAATCAGTGAAAAGAAACAAGACAAACCTATGAGAAACACAGATGTCTTGTGCAAAGACAACACAGTTTGAAGTTTACACAGTGTTTTTGATGGTAAAATATTAAATCTTATCTGTGAAATAGCAGAAAGAAAATATCACATACAATGATGATTCTAATCTGGAACCTTAAAACATTATGGAATCAGCATGTTATCTTAAGTACTCGCCGGATTTAGGGGATGTCATCTCTGCTCTGTGTCTTTGGCTGAGTTTTGCATATTTTCTCTGCTATGCGTTGTATGCAAGAAGCCCATCAACGCAGCAGTAATGTCAGTAGGCCCATTACTGTGTGTATAATACTAATCAAAATATTAAAAGCTTTGAAATATTACAGGCAAAAATGAGGTGTTTTTTTCCTCACTCACTCTGCATCAATTAAAATAAACATTGTGGCCCAAGTGCTGGGTGCTGGGAATATTTGTGTAGAAATCATGATTTTCTCCATCAGCCAAATATTTTTTTCCTTTCATTTGTGTTTTTCTAAATTGCTAGTTCTGAAATTCAAGAAAATAATCTGTGATAGAAATTTCCACCAACATTTGTTTCAGACAAGTGAAGAAACTTTATGTACCACATAAATTGTATTACAATGTATAAATTCATTGCTGTTATTAAATGTGCAACAAGCTACAAATCATGTGTGGTAGCTTGATTCCTTTTTAGATTCCGTTTTATAAAAATGAAAAGTATGTTTTAAAGAATGTGTATTTTCTGTGTAGTTGTGGATCCTGGAGCTAAGTTGCTGATAAACTTTTTTTTTTGTATTACTGAAATAATAATCTTTGTATTTCTGTTTGATGCTGTTAGTGGACAATGTTGATATAAACTATTGGGGATAAAGAAAGTGAGTATCCTTTGGATTGCTGTATCTTAAAAAAGTGTTAACTTAAAAAAAAATTAATAAAAGACATCTTCAGTGACAGGTTTGGGGTTTTTTGCATACTGTGCCGTTGGTAGTCAGGACTGGTAGGAATGTTTTTTTAAACTTCTCTTTAAGTTTTGAATTAATTTGGATTCTTGATGATGGACTTAATGCCATTTTCCTTGATTAGCTTGAGAGCTAAATCATGGTGATTTTAGTCTTTGATAAGTCATTTTACAAACATATTGCAATATTATTTCCTAGGGAAATTTAGAAAGTTAGCCTACCAAACCCATCTTAACAAAACTGGGCCCTAAATAGTAACAAAATAGGGCCCAAAACTGGGCCCTAGAAATAAATATTCTATTTTGTTATTGCAAGAGGAATTCTGTTCATTTCTGTAGAACAATATAAACACTGTAATGTGGGTAGAAAGCTCCTGTTTTGAACTCTGAACAGCTATAATGGAAGGAATTCTCATAAGTAGAAGTAACGTGCTTGATGTTGTTTCTGACAGTTTTTTGAAACTTCAGACTCCAGCTAAATTCTGCCATTCAGTATTAGAGATTAAAAAACTATTATTTAGGTTTCATCAACAATGTTCAATTAGTTGCATTCATGCAAATTACTATAGACCAGCTAGAATAAGCATCAGATGAGAGCTTGTACAGAAGTTCAGGTATGAGAATTGAGTGTGCTGTATGGGATTCTGTGCAACTGCAGGTACAAACAGAGTGTGTTTAGAGATGTTTGCTGCCAGTTTTTTATTGGTCTTTGTCTACCTTGCACAACTTCTGGAAAGGTTTTTCCTTTTTGTATTTCCAAATGGGCTCCATAGAAGTTTTGGGAAGTCAGAGCATAATATGAATTAATATTCTCGACCCAGGTTATCACTAGTCATGAGATATTCTTAGCTGTTGTTGCTGAGGCAGTAAAACAGAAAAAAGAATGTTTATACAAATGTCTTTGTATGAGTCATCAAAATGCCATGATTTTAGCCAATAAGTGTATCTTTTTTTAATTTGTCATATTGATTTTAATACTAGCAAGCATTCAATTCTTGCCATCAGGAGTGTACACTGCATTGCCAGCTCCTCATTATCCTTACCTGCTGCCCTGCTGCTTCCAGTTGCAAATGCAACAAACCATTTGCATTCAAGTATCACTTGCTGTTTTTTGAACTTGATACTACTTAGAAGTGCTGTCCCAAGAATATTGGTTAGCTCTGTACAGCAGCTGTACTGATTCTTATTTTCCCAGGTGTTGAAACTGGGAATGGATGATTGATACATAGAGCAAGTAATGTCCTTTGTAAATACGTTTCTGTCTTCTGACAAGATCGACAATAATGCATGTGCTGCAAAAGGACTTCTTCAGATGTTATTACCTTCCAGTTTCTCAGAAGCAAAGATACAGAGAATGGCACTATTTAACAACATGATGGTGTGTCCTGGTTCTGGCCGAGACAGGGTTAATCTTTGCGGTCTGTACCGCCTCACTATTCTGTACTACCTCACATCATTGCAAGGGGGAAGGAGTCTCTTCCAAGGGGAAGGGGTTCCTTCTGGTCAAGAAAACTTAGTGGAAGGAGCTGTCTGGTATTGTCTATTGTTGGGGGTTTTTCCATGTGAAGAGTTTCTTTTGCTGTACTCTGTTGTTAGTACTGTTGCCACTACTGTTCGTTTTCTTATGTCATTCTGCTTCCAGTAAGCTGTTTTTACCTCAACCTTCGATGTTTGCCTTTTGTGCCTCCAATTCTCCTCCTCTCCATCCTTCTGCAGCAGGAAGGGGGAGGGGAAAGAGAGAGGGAGAGAGGTGTGTGGTTTGGAAAGTCTCGGTAGGGGCACTGAATTGGGGAGTACCATTCCCAAACCATGACACGGTGCCATTTCTCTTTGAAAAGAAATAATACATTCCATGGAAATGTTGCGCTCTATTATTTTTAATGATCCCCCTTTTATGTATGATGTAACAGTTCATTCAGTACTGAGAAACAGGGCTGGATTTCAGACTAAGAAATCCTTTTTATATATAAACAGTGTGCAAGCTTATGTTAGTTACATTTTCATTACAAACATCTGATCACAAGCCTAGGGAGGTGTGGAAAGTGAGGATTTTTGTGGCAGAGGGTATTCCTTAAGGTTATAATTAAATTGCTTCTTTCTCATGACTGTCCTCTCTTATTTACATCTCATGTGATTCACTGGCAGTTGTAGCTGAGAAATGCATAATTAGAGGATGGGATTTTTTGCTGGGATGGGATCTTTTATGTGTGAGTGTTTTAACTGGGAATTTAACCGTGGCACTTTTTTATGCTACAGTTTAAATCATCTTGAAATCATGCTTGAAAAATTTGCTGTGAGATGTGGACTTGCAGGACTTAATGGTGGAATTGTGTGCTGACCATGAACACAGTCCTGTATGTGGTTGTGAGGGTCTATAAGCCCATTAGAAGAGGGAGCTGCATTTGGCAAAGGTGGGAAACTACCGATTTCATTTGGAGAACCACACACTGTTTTCTATGGACATCTCCAGCAATCAGTGCATCAATAGTCCTAAATACCACATAGTGCCAATCATGACCTGAGTCATTACCAGAGAGCAAGTGTGTGTTATTCACTCTTCTCTCAGGATTATTTCAGTATGATGGACAATAGGAGCTGCCTGTCATTCTTTTCAGAATCTATATTTACATAGACTTGTATACACTCCAGAGAGCTTTATTTCCATAATTTGCTTCTATTTTCTACTGCATCACGGACTCCTCACTGGTTTTTTAAAAAGTAAGAGTAGTCCCCAGTCCAAGCATGCATTTTTACTTTTGTATGCCTAAAGAATCTCGTGCCATGATGTAAGATTCTTTGTCATACTCTGTTAAAAGATGCAGTGCTGTCTTACTGTAAGAATAAAGCCTGTGCTTTTACCTTGATTATAACAAAGCCTGGTAAACTGAGAATTTCCTCCATATATTCTTTCCTAGTGCTGAGGTTTCTCAGAACTTTCCAAGCAGTATCTGAAAATTCAAAGTCTGATTCTGATTGCTCTTTAAATACAAATACTTTACTTTTGTGGTCCTTTAAAATAAATATAGGCAATTTTAACCTTCCTGGTGGATCCTAAAACTTTGACTTCTGAAGTGACTGTTGTTTTTTGTATATATGTATTTCTTTTGGAGTTCCTGTGGCAGAGCTACTTTGTAATACTTGGATCTCTCAGTGGAGCTTGCTGTCCTTCATGATAATTAATTTTGCCCAGGCTGCCCAAGTTGTTGACACCATGCTTCCATCTCTGTAGGGGCAGCAACCTACAGTATTGAGACAGCCTCTAGGCAGCAAGTAGCTTTGTGCATTTTGCATGCTGCAGAGTAACTGGTACCCTAATGTCTTATTCGAAGTTTCTCCAAAATGCTTATATTTTCTTTTCATTAATCTCAGGCTAAATTCAGAAACTTCATATTATGTTTCTCAAAGCACAAATATTTGACAGTAACATACCCGTTGTTGAGAACTGGTCATTTTGAGAGACTTTCCAAGACCTCAGTAAATCATGTGGATTTAAGAGGATTTGCTGACATCTGAGATGCGTGCTGATTATAATTAGATTACATCTTCATTTTTCATACACTTTTCATTACTTTTTCTTGTGTAACCATTCTTTATGCAAGTGGCATGTCTGTTAGTAAGCTATCAAATAGTTGATTTTTCAGAAGAGCTCTAAGTTTAATGCTTATATGCATGTTTGTTTTTCTGAATTATTATTTTTGGATCCTAGTTTCAATTTTTGTTTCAGTATATTCCTGCACTGTGTTGCAATTTGGTTGTCATTTTTTTAACATGTAGTAGATATGAAAAGAAGAAAAGACTGAATAAAAGAGTATTTAACATGTATCAAATGTAAACTTTGATGCTACATATAAATACAAATTTACAAATGCATGCATACCTATGGCAATTCTGATTGCTACTGAAACACTTATAACAGTATTTTTGGCTGTTCAAAATTATTTTATACCAATCCTGGGGTTACATTTGGATAATTACAGTCAATTACCCAAAGGTCTTTAGGTAGCTTGCAAACATTACACAGTCTATAGTCTTTATGAGGCAATGATATGTGTCTTTGTGAAGTACCTGTAACTGTTTTATAAATGGGTACTTGCACGTTGTATGGTGAAGCAGTGAGTGGAATCAAGAGTACTAATTTGTAATAAACAGTTCCAGTCATTCAGTGTTACTGCCTCCTGAGGTTACATTTTGGAATTTCAGTGGTGTCCTACTGGAATCGTCATTTCAGATTATGATTCGTGCAGGGCTCTCAAAGACTTTAAAATGCTGAGAATAAAATGAGCTCAGAACACTGTAATTGGAATCAATGCTCTTGAACGTTTCTGTAGCAAGGAACTTGCTGTATCTCCCCAGCTGGTGGCTGACCGTGACTTCCACTGGAGCCCATCAGTAATGGAAAGAGTGCAAAACTGTCTTGGAGGCAGACTTGATTCTGGGTTATAATGGAATTGGAAATGTGTGCACATAATTGTATCCAATTATTTTTGGTGTTGTCTGTCAGCCAGCATTCTTCAGATCCTTCTGCTAAGAACAATTCCAGAATTTGATCATATGTTGTTTAAAAACTTAAACCATTTTCTCAGGTTAGAACTTCTCTTATTTTGGTCATTACAGTGGCTTTTTTCATTGACACCTATGTTAACTTCCACTTTTCATTCTCAAAACACAGAAACAAAGATCTCATTTCCTTATGCTCTCTTCTGAATTTCTGTATTTGCTCCCCATGTCCTATTAGTTTATATTCAAGCTTCATATTCTTATCCTGGTGACAGTCAACAATCTCACTACTCATAGAGTTTGAGGCACAAGATGCAGTAAGATCATCTGTGTTGACCTGTAAGTCCTGAGTCACCACTTTGTTTTCAGTCCAGTGGCTTCTAACTTGACTGCATCTTCTATAATAGTACCCAGTCTTGTTGAAAGACAAATTGTACAGACCCAACTGCTGTCCTTTTTAACTTCTGCCAGAGGTTAACCACTGTTACTATTAAAAATGTCTGCCTTATTTATACTTTGAATTTGCCTGGCTTTAGATTCTAGTCATTGTTTTTTGTTATGTCTTTCTCCAGTTTGTTGAAGATACATGGCATTTTTCTTCTCGTGTAGGTGCTTGTACATGTTAATCAAATCCACTTTTTGTTCCTTCTTTTAGTAAACTAGACAGATTGATCTCCACATTTTACCAAAAGGCATTTTCTCCTCACCTCAAATAACTCTCATGGTTCTTTCTGCACCATTTTCACTGTTTTAACATGGTTTGAAACATAAAAACACCAGAACGTAACATCATTTTAGCATCTGTCTGTTTGTGTCTGCATACAGGTAAAATTGCCCTACCCTCTGTCCTCATTTCTTACTACATACCCATCTATATATACAAAAATTACATTAATCCATTTTGCCCCAGCAGCATGCTGAGAACTAATGTCCACTCTGTCCCTTTAATCCTTTTTGGAAGCTGCTTTTAGGCAAAAAGTTGCATTGGTCCTAGTGTTTAACTGTGTATCAAGTTTCATCGATGTGTTTTTTGTTCAAATGCACCTAGTTTACTCAGCAGTCCGGTCATATAGACTTTAGTAAGCTCTGTATGACTTTATTGTCCTCACTATTTTTCATGTCTCCAGACTTTGCGTCACTTGAAAATTGCTCTGGAAATTTATATGTATTTCAGACATGAAAATTTTAGTGGCTTTGGGCCCAGTATCAGTTCCTGTAGACTCCACTTAGCACAGAATCAGAGAATGGGAAAGCTTGGAAGGGACTTCTGGAGATCAGCTATCCAACCCCCCCTCTCAAGCAGGATCATCTCAAGCAGGTTGCAGAGAACTACATCCAGATGACTTTCAAGTATCTTCAAGAGTGGAGATTTCACTACCTCACTAGGCAACCTGTGTTAGTGCTCAGTCATGCTCCCTCTGCAAAAGTCTCTCCTGAAGTTCAGCGGGAACCCTCAGTGTTTCCGTTTGTGCCCATTGCCTCTGGTCCTATCACTGGCCACCAGTGAAAGGAGCCTAGTTCTATCTTGTTGGCACCTTCCCTTCAGGTATTTGTACATATTGATGAGATCTTCCTTGAGCCTTCTCTCCTCTAGGCTGAACTGCCACAGCCTTCTAAGCCTTTCCTTGTAGTGGAGGTGTTCCAGTACTGTCATCACTTCATGGTTCTTTGCTGAACTCTCTCCAGTTTGCCCATGTCTCTCTTGCACTAAGGAGCCCAGAACTGGACACAGTACTCCAGGTGTAGCCCCAATATTTTTGAGTGCAGGGGAAGAACCACCTGTTTTAAGGTGTATCCTTACACACGTTTGCATTTGTCACAGAGAACAACTTACAAATTCTCTGAGCAGTCCTTTCGTACTTGACTTAATGTGGTTTTGCTTATTTTTCTTACCATTGTCACCCCCTCCATTTCACTAGTGTGAGAAACTCAAGTGGTCATCTACTCACAAGGTCTATAGACTCATCTTACAATGCTCTCTTTTCTCTTGAATTTTCATTGGAATATATGTTTATGTGAAAGCCAGAAGAAACCATCATGTGGCATTTGTACTTGTTTAGTTATTTGTTTAGCTTTTCATTAAAATACTTTTTGATGAATAGTTGCTTTTGGGATGCATCATACTCTAATAATGACTACTGTTAAGCTTTGTGCTAGAAACTGTACAGGGTTACATGCATTTCAAATTAATGTTTAATATTTAGCCCTTACTTCCATTTCCTTTAGCTTGGTGCTCTATACTTACACTTACAGTTATTCTTTTGTAGGAATAGAATAGGGTTTTGAAAATTTTTGAATATATGCAGAAGCTGTTAACGTGACACGTAAGGTGCTACATGTAAAACACTTAGGAAAAAATTGAAATTAATCCCATTGTAGAGTGAATTGGATCCACTTTTGTATCTATGGGGGGGTTTGTTGCTATTTAAATCCTCATTTGACTTGTGAATTTTAATGTTTGTGTATTTCAGTGCTCTCTTCTACTTTTAAGAATGCTGTAGGGCACAAGTTAAAATCCATTTGTATTTATCTAGTTTTAAATTATCACTGTGACTTAGGACTTTGAAGATGAAAGAAATTGCTGAGATACAGAATCTACCCCTTAGCAGTAGTCAATAGTGCTAAACATTTAATTGATATAATAAAATTTGTTTTTCTCAGCCCTCGATAGAACTAAAATTCTTAGTCAAATTCTTCATGACCCTAGACTTGCAGTCAGTGATTATATACTGCTGCTTCAAATTATTTTAGTTGCAGTTGAGTGAAGTATCTTTTCATGCTGTGTGTCCTAAACCAATACATATTATGCCTACTCTTGCTCTGTGAGTGTTCCAAGTTGCTGTTTTGGGCAAGCTATCCCCTGTGTAGCTGTCCATGAAGCTCTTTGTAGAGAGCTATAGAGGAAAAAAAAAGTAGTTGAACTTCTGTCTCTTGTCTTCATATGCTCTTGTGTTTGCTACTAATTTGCCATTAAGAAGTGTTTCTTTAGATGCGAGGAAGAAAAGAGTAAAGAGCAGCTAAGATGGCTATGCAGACTCAGAAGTAAAGTATAATATTGAATTCTATTTCTTTTAATTTTTATCTCTAGATTCCCTCTGGCCAAAGATTCGTGTTCCCCTGAAAGTTGTTAGGACTGCAGAAAATAAACTTAGCAACCGCTTCTTCCCTTATGATGAGATTGAAACAGAAGCAGTGTTGGCTATTGATGACGATATCATTATGCTAACCTCAGATGAGCTCCAGTTTGGCTATGAGGTAAGAGAATTGTTTTTTTCCCCATCTCTTAGGCTGTCCACTTCGACATTGTATATGTATATGAAGTGGAGGAACCATTGCACAGTCTGTTGATTCAGATTGTTGCATCTCTCTTTACCGTAACAGTTCAGTGCTGACTGAAATAGTTTTACAGATAGTCATTACTTTGTTGAAAAACCTGCCAGCTGAGAAGTTTTCAGTAACTGGCATGGGAGTGCCAAGAGACTCCAGAAAATTTTGTGCAATTAGTGTAGTGGAAGCAGTCTGAAGATTGAACTGCATTCTTCTTAACAGCTTCGGTTTTCAGGTAAATCAGAAGTGCTAGCCAAGTGAATGTGTCTTGATGGACAAGACAAGTTTCAGGGATTAAGTGTTGGGAACAGAGGAGGCCTCTTGAGGACATGCCGAAATAAGGTGGAGTGCAATGAAAAGAAGAGCTGAAGAATGAAGGGGGACATGTGGATCATGTGCTTGAAATGGCAAAGCTTCAACAGCTGCTGTTGTAATGAGGGTATGGACAAAAAGAAAGTTTGTCCAAATCAGTTACCCATGGCAGTACAAAGAGGTGACAGTCTTCATAGGTACTCGAATTGTTTGTTAAAAGTATACTTAAAGCAACATTGTTGTCTTCCTTCCAGAACTCTGTTTTGAATTAGGTAATTTTTGTCTTCCATTTGTATTTGATTTTATGACACAGTCCATAATCTAACATTACTGTTGTATGTGTGTATTTAAGACAAAAATGCTGTATTTGTAAATAAATCAGAAACATTAGAAAATGTAATACCATATTTTAAAAAAGATTTGAATTATTTAGTCACACTTGTATATGTATTATCAACAGCAAAACAACACTGGGCTTTGTATGTGAGAGCTAAAACATGAAACTGTTACCTAAGTTGAATGAAATTATGAAAACTGCTTCTCTAAGGTGGAGAAAGCTAACGAAATGTGATAGTTGTCCAATTTTTAGCAATCTTAAGTGCAGTTAATACAAGATGATATTTTCAAAAAATATGTTGAAAGTATTTCTTTAACATATGGACATGCACAGTAAAATATTGCTCTTTCTCCCTCTCGAGTAAAAGAGGCTCTTAGCGAGCAACAAGCTTTTGGACTCCAGAAATGTCTTGTGACGATGTAGGTATGCTGAAGTAATAACAAAGATGTTAAATAGTGGAAACAGAGGTTTAATCTATCATGTGTGTCTCCAGAAAGGAAATACTTCCCTTGCCAGGTTAAGAGTAGCAGGTTAATACATGAAGTGTGAAGGATGGAATGAAGAGAGGACAACTGAAGGAAGGAGGTTTTGACTACACAGACTTTCTCTATACTTTGTTGTCTACTCTGAGTATTTTAAGCACTGTATTGCAACAGCAGAGCAATCAAGTGCTGGCAGTTCTGCAAGCTGACTTACTTTTGCCTGTGTTGGTGCTTATAACTACTAGTTTTGAGGGTGATCTGATGGGATGAAAGATATCAGAACCATAATGTGCATGCTGCATAAATCCTTGCTCCATTTGCAGTTTGATTTCCATTTTCATAAAACTGTCTCAAAGTGACTAAGAGTAAGGAGTGACTTACTGAAGTCACCCAAGTGACTGTGTAAGTAGTTCCAAATGAATTGCTGCTACTGGCAGAGCAGGCTTGAAGGGCTTTGAAGCGGAGATTCAAACTGCAGCTGAGTTCCAGCTGTGTCAGCCGCAAGTTGTGCAAAGCAGAACCTTGATGTTTGTGTGTCTGAACTGTTAATTTGAACACCCTCAATGGACAGTATCTGTAACATCACATATATTGAGTCTGGTCACTCACACAGAAAGGGGTTATCCTCATGAAAAACAAAAATAAGGCAAAGAAAATTTGATGTGAATTCCCCTGTAGTTGGTGCAATTAGGGGATAATTGGGACCTGCAACTGCTCATCCCCTAGGATGAAGTCCAACAGTTTGACAGTGCTGGCTCATTTACTGGCCTTGTGGCTATGTGCCTTGCTTGCAGGGACTATCTGAATAATAGTCCTTATATTCTGTGTATGAATGTAACTGTTTGGACATGAGATTGTTTAGTTTGGCAGACTGAAAACTATTTCTTTTGCAGTTTTTTGCATTTTATTATAAATCCTATTCCATTTTGATTCTGGGAATTCAGCTTACTCAACAGTAACACTGATGGAAAATTAAAGTGCCATATTGAGAAGATAGTTGAGACAAACCTATGAAAACTTTGAATCCTTATGTTTTGAGTTTGGCTTACCTCGGCCCCCCCCTTCCCCCCCAGTAAACTAAATGAATAGAAAGATCTTTGAATACAGAAGCAGAGCAAATAATTCTAGAAATATACAATTTTCCTCGTATAGGGGGTGGGTGATGTAATTCCTACTCTCTGGCACAGAAATCAGGGGCTGAAGATTGATCTTTCCTGTCCTTGAGTGTCTGTGACTTGCTTGACAGGCCTGAGCTGGCTCCCAGATGTTTAAATTGTCCTCAGCCTGTGATAATTTATTTATCTGTTTATGTGTGTTACCAGAAAAGTATCTCTCAAACTCTTGACTCATTTGCAGGGGAATCCAGAGGGAACAGTAGCAGCATATAATGTTACCAGAAAGTTTTCTTTTAAAAGTACGTCTGCTTCTGCTTTGGTCATATGAAGGGCTGGAAACGTGACATTCAGTAATTTTCTTTTCTCTCCTGACATCCTTGAGATTTTACATTTAAACATGTGGCAAAACCCCCTCTGTCACAGACTTGTCTGAATGTATAGAGCAAGCCTAAAAAAAAACCCCAGAAAACTTTGATCTCTGTACACTTTCAGCCATAAAAAATTATAGTAACACTCCAAGTGTCAGACATTTTTTACTTGTTAAAAGTGAACTATTATGGTACAGTGATTTATGACCTTGCATAAATCTATTGGAGCAAGCAGAAAAATAGTCCCTGTGTGCTGCTGTATTAAGGTAGCAGAAGAATACTCATGACATTCTGACTTTGAAAAAAATACTTCTGTTAAGTTACATGACTTGGGACACTGGAAAAAACTGTTATGTCTAGATAATTTTTTCCCACTTACTGAACTTTGCTGTTCACAGAGAAAGTATCAGAGAGACCCAAGAAATGGAACAAGTATTTAGTTGATCATAATCTTAAAAAATTAAAGCAGAGCCATTGGCCACCTCTGAAGTGTTTGGTGTTTGAACACAAGACTGAAGTCAAGCATTGTAGCATTCCCACCTCTGTGTCTCAGCTAGCCTTGAGGCAGATGGCTTAGCATTAAGTAATTTCATATCACATACTTATGCAGCACTTTGTCCTTACAGAGACAAAATATTTTTATTAGAGCAATAATAGAAGTAGTCTCAATGGGGATTATTGCTCTGAGCCTATGTTTTTCGTTCATAAAATGTACTGTTTGGTGCATTGCTAAGTTTGCTTTTTTTCTATTGAAAACTTTTGGCCTTCTCTTGGTAGATGATCTTATTCTGTCTCAGAATTGTTTTTCAGTGCTTCATGACTCTGGCATTCTTCATAAAAATCTACTCTCAATTGAATTGCATATTTTACTAGGCTGAAATTTTCATGAAGTTTGAATGCCTTCTTCAAAGGAATTCTTCCTTGCTCATTTTGACTTTAAAAGTTTAGTTTTCAGCATTCCTTTGTAGGCACAATACTGTTACTGTTTAACAAAAGAATTATTCACTACTGGCCACATTCAAAGCTCTTCTTCAAATTGAAGGTATTTTACAAAATATGTGTGTGCAAAGCATCGGGCTTCTTGTAATCGACTGTGTTTATATTTTGCTTTATGTTTTTAGTAATAGCACAAGCCATTCTTTTGAGGACTGGAGGAGAATTAAGAGTGGATGGGGCTCGCGAAGGCAGAAGGAGTACTGATGGGTTGTGTTTGTTTTCATTTGTAGAGGATAGTCAGTGTTTCATTCTTAAAATGTCGTGGTAGCTTTGGAAATGCTGACTATTTTTCTGTTCATTAAATTGCTGAAATTGCATGTGACAATATAGTCTACTGAATTTAATGCATAAATGTTTGAGAATGTTTTGTAGAGGGAAATGCTTCTCAGTCATTCTGGCTACATGAGAATTTGCTGTTCTGATGGCACAGCAAATTGCACAGAATAGTTGAGGCTGTGAGGCAGAAAGAGCTGTGGAGAGACAAGACTGCAGGGTGTTTTAGCTATGCTGTTTATGTCACTTGGGAACCTGACTTGGAAACAAAATTACTATCATTTTCTTTTGGTTTTCCTTACAAGGCTTTTAGTAAAACTACTAAGTCAGAACTTGTATTTGACATTTCATCTGGGAGATGCTTCGTCCAAAAATATTTGTCTTCAGGGTTGACTAGCAGAGTCTTGGAATGACTTGTCTGCAAAGAAGCATACCTCCTCTTCACTTGGCAAGATGTTTTTCCTTGGATGTGTCCCTTACCAGTATTAAATCAGGCCATCCTTCTTAGTCTGAGAAAGCTAATAAGATCACTGGCTAAAATGGAATGTATTCCTAGCAGACTAATAAATTACAGGCAACCATCAAACAAGAAAATGGACGGTAGTACAAAATAGAGAGTAGTATTAGAATCATTACCACTGTTTTTATTCTGAAAGCTTCCTTATAAGCTGTAGCTGTATATATTAATTTTGGCACAAAGCATATGTATGGATTTGGGCAATGAGCTGGATGGAGCCATTGGGAGCCTTTCCAGGAATTACCATTGAATGAGATAGTGGTGAACATTATGGAGAAGCCAAGCTTTCCCACTGACTTCGAAAGCATTACTTTTAAAAGGAATCTTTGTTCAAAACACCGAAGTTATTTTTTAGATGCATTGAACTGACAATTTTCAGAGGCCAGGAAATTTTTTTACAGGGTAGAGCTGGTGTTTAGAGTGACACAGAGAAATCTGTATCAGTAATGTGCATTATAGGTGACTTTTATTTTATGTCATTTGGAGTCTTGAAGATGACACCAAGGGCAAAAACTAGAAAAGGTATGAATCCAGGGTTCTGTGTTGAGAAGGCACTGCAGTCCCGTGGGAAGCAGTAGCTGACTTTAATCTTTCTTTCAGCTGCTGTTAATATGCATGCCATTTCCTCTACAAGAATTCTTAGCCCAGTATGGCGCAGATCTGCAGTGGTCTGTCAAATCCTTTGTTAAGCCTCAGTAGCTTATGTGGTGGTGCCTTCCAACAACTGGGAGATAGACATTTTAATATTCAGGTTTAAAACTAAATCATTAATTTTTTGAGTCCTGGAGTGCAAGGAATAAAATTTCGAGTGTTGTACAGTTAGTTTTGTGTTCTTTATTAAGGCTTTTACATCATGTCAAAATAGATATCTCAAGCCCTCACTGGCTTGCCTGCCAAAAGTCTGTATTGTTTTAATTAGCTTATGGCACCAACTTGTAAGTGTCCTATGAATTCTCTTCCTTCAGTTCCAAGTTAATGTCTGCTTTCAAGAACCCTCTGTGTTGGAGCATTGTCATATCTAAATACTATCCCAATACTTGTGCCCTAGAACTGTCTAGAAAGATTGATTTCTGGATAAAATACAAGTCGAGGAGTCAGAAGATCTGGTTCCCATTCTTGTTTCCTGTATGATTTTTGGCAGGTTTCCTCATCTGGACGATTGAAATAATAACTGCTCTCATCATGGGATTCTGAAGCTGTATTAACTGACAGCAATAAAACGTGTTGAGCTGTATAGATGAAAAGGTATATAGTAATGCAAAATCACAGAAATCTAGATGCAGATGCAGTAACTTAAAGCTGATTGTTTTATCATATTTACTTTGACAAAATACTTGCATAGAGTCCTTGTAGTCCAGGCCTCCCAACTGAAATGCACTGACACATAAAAAGAGCCCAAAGTGAACTGCTGATGAAGTGATGTTTGCAGGATGGTTGGAATTCCAGATAACACTTTCTTTACTGTGTATTCAACTGTAGGGTTCCCTTGTCTGTTGCACAGACAAAAGAGATTGTGAAGGGATCCTTGGGGATTTTTGAGATACTTTGTTCTTGTTGTTGATCTTGCATACAAAAATTTCATAGTGTATGCATCTATTTGTTTCTGCACTACCAACCTAAACCAGAAACTCTTGTAACTTAACTGTGTTAGAGAGTCAAGACTCGTTCTTCCAACAGACCTAGAAGTTACTTGGATTAAGGGACAAATTTTGAATAATTTCTCTGCACATAATGCAGATAAACAGTATCTAGCAAACAAATAGCATTCAGACCCGTCAAAATAATTATAACCCTTCCTCTCTTTTTCTGTAATGCAAAAATTGTCCATTATTTAATGTGGCCAGCCGTGTGGAGAACTGGGGTTGTGTTAATGATGCCCTTCTCCGTGTTCTTGTCTACTGTATTTGATCCTGTAGTCAGCTATAAAATAATGTATGGAGTGACAAGGATGGTATCTTGATTGTATCCAGCTGTCTGGAACAAGTCAAGGGCAAAGCGGCCTTCCATGTAGCCAAGCACCCACTAAAGAATACCAGAAATATTAAAATTTAAGCCAGTTCCTGACAAAGGAAGCAGGTTGGTTAGATCCAAAGACAGCTGTGAAAGTAGTTAGGTTGTAATCATATCTACTGAAGTTAACATCAAAAGTTTCATTTTAATCATGCGTGGGTTTAGTTAGAGTTAAAATCTTTTTGAATAGCCATTTGCATTTCTCTGTAACAATTATTTTAGTATTCCATTAGTGGCCTTTTGCTCTGGTACATGGCTTCTCTGAGTTGTAGGGTCCTTCCACAGCAAACTTGTGCTTTTTTGTACTTCTTCCTGGCAACTTTTTATTCCAGGAATTTGGACTTAGAAGAATTTAAGTGATCTTTGCCCCACTGAAACTCTACCCTCCCAAAGCAGATGTGCTGCATTTGCTTACTGTGCAGGCCTGGTTAACAGCATGTCATGTTTTTTTCTCTTCAGGTCTGGCGTGAGTTCCCTGACAGGTTGGTTGGATATCCAGGCCGCCTGCATCTTTGGGACCATGAGATGAACAAATGGAAATATGAATCAGAATGGACCAATGAAGTCTCAATGGTGCTCACTGGGGCAGCCTTTTATCACAAGGTAATACACAACTTGTACTGTATTAATGTATATTAAAAAAGATCTGTATGTGTTTCTGTCATTGTTCCATCAGTTTTTGTGTTGCTATGATTATGTTTACAACAGTCAGAGAACCGATTGCAAACTTTCCCTAGACCTCCTTCAGTTGCTCTGAAAACCAGTCATTTGTCTCTGCCTCTAAAATAAAATTATTACTTACCTTTATGAACTTACAAAACTCTCGCTAGTTTGCATGACCTGAAAGTACATAGCAAATTTTACAGTGAATGTAGCTTTGTAGCTAGCAGGTTCAGAAAAGAAAACCAATTTAAAAAAATTTTTATTCTGGTTAGGAGAGGAATAGTTACGCAATTTAGCACCCAAAAATTATTTTCTATCTGCTGAAGTAGTTCTTTTCTGAAGGCAGTATTATTTAACTGCCTGCCATTTCATGACTGAAATGCAGTTACTGTATCTGTATTTAAAATGATCTTCTTTCTCTCTCTCTCTTCTCTGCAGTATTTCAACTATCTTTACACCTATAAAATGCCTGGAGACATCAAGAATTGGGTGGATGCGCATATGAATTGTGAAGATATTGCCATGAATTTTCTCGTAGCAAATGTCACTGGCAAATCAGTCATTAAGGTGAGACTTTTCTGCTGTTTATGTTTACAAAATTAAAAAACATGAGATACATACTTAAATTTATTCAGTAGGCTTCAATACATTACTTAATCTTCCTTTTTCTCTCATTTTACCCCAGTATGGTATCTAGTTCTCCTGCCATGGTAGAAAAGCCGCTCTAGTAAAATTTTTATGTTAACTGGGAATAGAGAATTGTTTTTTACCAGTTGTTTCTGGTGGTTATTTTAGCCATGTAGATGAGCTATAAAAAAGGTAATTTCAATGACACCTGTACGTATATGTATGTATATGTACATGTCCACATACATATATTTTAACTATTTGAGATCACTAGAGGAAAGAAATTGCCAACTGTCCACAGCTCGCTCTATCATGGCCTGACAACAGCTGATTTATAGGAATGTTAATTGCAAGAACGTTAATTGCAAGATCAGCTTTAAATGAACTTTTTATCCCTGAATTAATTTCCTGACATGTTTCGACACGTTTTCAGGTCTAGACATTCACTCCGTACATTCATTTGAAAGTGTGTCAACTTGGAATGAGATTTAGAGGCCACCAGGCATTACTTCAATTAGCAGGGTCCATTTTCCCATCTGTCCATCATCATTTACTGGGACTGGTGGCTGCATTTCCTAGAAAAGTCTTTAGAAGATAAAGTGTGTGCTTTTGCTGAAAATGTTTTTGAGCTGTATGAGGGCACAGCAGAGTAATTTGGCACCTCTGTGCGATTCAGAGAGTCTTGCAGAGTTTGCCAGTCAGCTCTTAACCAGGGAGAGCAAAAGAGCGCCTGTTGGATTAACATTACGGTGAAGTATGGGAAGCTATATTTCATCGCTGTTATGGCTGCAAGAACAAATGGTGTTTATACAGGGACCTTGGCAGTGAGAAAACAGTCATTAAACAGGAATTAAGGAGCTTGTCATCGCCACTTCTTTTCAGTTACAGAAGGAAAAAACCCTCCAAGCCGTTTTTATTGGGCCCCTGTGAATTTTGCAGTCAGCCGGGCCAGATGGAGCTGAATGGAGGAACAGAGTGGCTTTTTTTTTTGTACACCCCCTCTTTTTGAGACAGCTCAGCTTACACTGCAGGCATGTTCAGAGGTATTGCACTGCTCTCTGTGCAAGGAGATTAATGTCCCTTCTGTTGATATTTGATAATATCTGGCGTGCCTTTCTGCAGGTGACCCCACGAAAGAAGTTCAAATGTCCAGAATGTACAGCAATTGATGGGTTATCACTGGACCAGACACACATGGTCGAAAGGTGAGTGACCACTCTTTATTTCTCTGATTGCCTTGTTCTGATCCCTAGAATCTTATCCTGTGTCTCATTAAATTAGGATCAAAAATGATAATGTTTCTATAAATTACTAATTTTGAAAGAGTGTTACATGGATTTGATCAGCATAAGTCATTCCTACAATGGGTGGTGTGTTACTCAAAAGAAGACTACTACAAAAAAGGACTTTAGAAAGGTACAATTTTTAACAGCTTTGCTGTAAAGCTTATAGGACACATATGAAGTTCAGGTTCTTGGCAGTATGGTCAGTAATACCACACTTCTGTTTGCTGTGGAATATCAACTGTAATAAGTATGATTTTTTTTTTTTTAAATCAGGTAATTGGTAGCTTACCAAAGAGTAGAAAGGATATAAATTATTAAAAAATAATTTGAAGTGATATTTGTACATTGTCTTTTCTCCAAGGATTGTGAAGCACATTGCTTCCACTAGTGAAGGGCGTTTGCTGCACAATTCCATGTTCCATTATTTAACAATGGCAGCATTATTTTATTTTTTCTGAAAATTTAGTTTTGAAATTAAGTATGCATTTGGAAAGGCAGTGAATGCTTAGAGTGAAATACTGGAAATTTGTAAGTATGATATTTCCGTTCCCTGCTTTGCAGTGAAAGGGCTTTCCAGCCTTGACCAAGACACCAGGCTTCTCTCTGCATTGGCTTCTGGATGTTTGAAATAAGGGAAAGTTTCTTCGATTTTGCAAAGCTGTTCAATACCTATGTTTGAAATGGACTATCTGATAATAAATGTACATACTAGTTATTAGGTGGAATTAACCTGAGATTTAGGACCGAAAAAGGCATCCCACCTTAGGCATCTTGGGCTGTTACATCTCTCTTGCAAACTTTGGGAGAAATAATTTGCAGCCATAGAACTGATGGGGTAGGTAAGCAGGGGAGGGGGTCACCAGAAGAAACAGACAGTTGGACTTGATGGTCTTAAAGGGTTCTTCCAACACTGATGATTCTATGATTCTAAGAGGTGACCAAAAAAAAAATCTGACCTGCATTTAAAATAGGCCATTTCAGATTTGCATGAAGAGGTATAACATGGTTATCTTACTAGTTATCATTTTAACAGTGAGCTTTTTTCTGTCCTTCTCTGCAGAACTCAGAAAATTTGAAGTGTTGTATGGGCTTTAACAAGACTGGATTAAAAAAAGGAGTATGCAAGTCAGAAGTAAAACATACCCCATTAATATGGTAAAAATTACTCTGCAGGAAGATAGTTGAGAAAAGGGTGGGAGGTTTTGTAGATCTTAAATGTTAGCTGAAAGGGAAGCACAAGAGGTTCCCCCATATCTAACAGTTCTGCACTGGCTTACAGGATGGACTACCCTAAGCCAATTAAGCTTTCCTATGGTCCTAGTAGTAGCACTACAACAACACGTGGGAATTTTGGTTATGAACTAGGTTCTCGTTAAGGTAAATGCTATAGAAACAGAAGATGAAAAGGTACTCTTTGCCTTGAAGTGCATTATGATGCTGAGTAAAGGTCATGTTTCCATGTCTAGTGCAGTTCTTGTATCCTCAGAGTAAAGTGTCATTGACAGTTTATTGAGAACATGTTTAAACTGTGGCTTTGCTTGTCTGTAATTTTGAAAAGTGGAGAATACTGGCTTGTGGGAAGTGTTAGATTGACTGTAAATCTACATACTTTTATTTGCCCAGCCAAAGAAGTACGTGCTGAGATAGAGTCTGAGTGCAGGAGAATCTGGAGAAATAGACAGTTTAGGTATATTCAGACTTGATTTTGAAAATCCATAATAATATACTGAAACTGCTTGCTACATCTAATGCCTTCTTGCCCTGTGTTATCATCTACCTTCAATAGAAGCGAGTTTTTGAGAATCTGAAAGGGTTTATTTTTTTGAATCTTCTAAGCTAGATATTCATTTAAAGTGGATAATAAATGGTAACAACTCCTAGAGCAAATTTTCCTAACCTAGCAGTGGGTAAGGCTCTCATATATATCTGTCTATCTATCTGTCTGTCTGTCTGTATACTATCTATTTATCTGTAAATTCATATATAAATACACTAACTATTTTCAGGCTCATGGGAGAAGCTGAATGGAAAAAATGCATGCATCAGAGAATCTTTGTCATTATAAAAGGATAACTTTGTACTGGTAACTTCACAGTATTGGGTATCAAGAACAATACCTGTCAGGCAAAGAGCCATTATCAGCTTTACTTGCAGCTTCCCCAAGTGCCTGACTCCTCGCTTTTTAGCATTCAGAAATATCAAAGAGGTAGTCTGAGCTAATTACTTGCTAGATATCCAGGGATCAACCTACCATTTGTGAAACAAACAGTTTATCGGGGTTGTCACGTACATGCACAACATTTAGTGTTAGGTTTCTGGTTCAGAAATAGCAGAGGTGCCCAGCAACTGCCTGTTGGTTTTGTAAATGGAAAAGGTTTGAGAAGTCAGTTGTGGAGATCTGTCCAGAAGAGATGTGTAACTAACTGGTTTTGTTGGGCATTTTGACTCATTCAGCAGAGACAAAGGAAGATGGCACAGTTGAACTCTGTCTCTGGTTAAGAAATTTTTTTCTTTTAGCAGTACACTGAATCATGGGAAAGCCAACTCTGCTATTCTTCCTGCTGTGTAATTTATTTGAGATAAATAGAAGACTTTAGTCCCCAGGGTTATCAAACTCCATCATTAAAACACATTAACTGAAGAAAGCTTTGAGGCAAGAATCCCCTTCTTGTCCTAGGTTAGCCTGTACCTCAGGTCACAGAAGAAACTGTAGAAAGGTCTCATAATCCCTGTAATATACAGGTGCTTAAGTAGCAACAAATTTTCTGCCTTTAGCATCTTTGCATCGGGCTCTCAAAAATGGAGAACTCCGTAAAATGCAGTCTAGAGGGCAACTGCCAGTACAGTAAATTTAGCAAAGGGCTGAGCTGCTTCTGCAGCCACAATAACAGCAGTGTTTTATTTAGGACATGTAAGTATTTGTTAGAGTCAAAATAGAAAGCCATTCCCTTAAGAGGCAAACTGACCAGGTCACAGCTGGCCAAAGGTTGCAGGTACAGGGCTACCCTGCCAAAAAGTTGGATTATAACAGTGAGGAGCCTGATTAAGAGAGACCTTAACAAACACCAAGTCCATCCAGGGGCAATGGGGCTCTCAGTTTCTGAGTTCACACAATCTCAGTTTCTTGTTGAGCTGAGCACAACTGCATGTTAACAGCAAAGCAAGGAAAAAAATTCTTGGAAGCAAACATGCCTCTGTTACTTTGAATTTGTGAAACTATTGACACAACCAAGAGAAACATCTTCCCTCCATACTGAGATGACATCACATTCTCTTGGCTACCTACCTTTCAATGTTTAATGTTCTAGATAGCCTTTCTGGTTTATATTGTCCAAAAGTGGCAAGGACTTCAGAATTCAAGTGATTTAGTTCAGTGCTAGAGATGAAATTTTTGGAAAGAAGTGTCTTTCTTTCAAACACATTTTGTGGCTTGTGCATGACACTTCTTTCCTTTAAAAAGCCTGTTTCTGATCTTTGAATTTGATATTTATTTGTGGAGGGCTAATTTCTGCCTCAGCCAGTATGAGTTTACTGTTCTAAACCAGTATGTTTAGAACATAATAATTTTTCCATTTTTCATTTTTGCCATTTCTTTAACAATGAAATTGTTTCATGGTGGTTAAAGATATTGTACTGGCATGCTTGAATGGACTTGCCACCGAAATAAGCCTGGCTGTAGAAGGATCCCATCTTGATATTTTCTTGTAAGACCTCATTTTTTATTTGGGAGTATAACCTCTGGAGGGAAGAGGTCAATTTTGTCTGCCCTATCCATTTAGTTTTGTTTTTTGCTCTGAGGGTGCCACTTAGTTCCGGTTGTGACAATGGCTGGTCTGATGTGGACACCTGCCTACCAGGCAGCAGGCTGAGATAACTAATTCATTTCACACCGGCCACCAAGCAGCTGTTACATTACAATGTCTTTCAGTCATTACTGGCAAAGGCAGGATTTGAACCAGTAGACTAAAAGTATTCTTGTATTCCAGAAACCAGTGAAGGCCAGCAGCTGTGCAAACTTCTCACATGCACATCTCCTAGTGCATCTACCTCCTTGCCTGTGAAGTTTGTGGGTTTCCTGGCATGAGACTTCTCCAATGCACATCATGGATTAATTAACCACATTTCTTACAAGTAACAGATTATTTGGAAGTCTGACTTTACCTGAAAATCAGATGTATTTAAGGTATCTCATGGTGGGCATCTTGTGGAGGCAACAGAAACTGCTTAATGTTCCTGGAAAAAACACTCAGTTCCTGCAGTCTGCAGAAACTACTGCAGCCTTTTCAGCAGCTAAGGCCCAAATCTCATTCTCTCAATGGTTCCCCTTTTTATTGCAGATATTGAACAGCTGCCTGGGTGTTCAGTCCTCACTGGTGGCTCCTTTGCTGTTTCAGATCTGTGCTACCCCGGAGCAGATAGTGCTTGTCACAGGAGTAGAGGCTGTGTTTCACTGTACAAGATTTTGTGTTACACTCTGAATTCCTTTTCCTTTGTTTCTGGCCCCAATGATTTGAATCTGAAGATAGGAAGGTAGGAGGTAGGATGATGTATGAGAGGATGGGAAGGTAGCAGAAAGTGAAGCATCTGCACTTATCTGTATAAATATTTTATTCAAGTATCACTTTGTATGAAGTAGTTTTCTGACACTTTTCTCAGGGCAGAAAATGGCCTGAATTATTACCATTATAGCTTGAAACAGCTATGTGGCTGAGGAAATAATTTTGAAAACTGCTCTTGCTGTCCCGTCTACTTCAAAAGAGTGTTTGGGGCAGTGTTGAGCAGTCCCCATCACAGAACTGTCACACTCAGTTGGTGTGATTGACCAGGTCCTGATGAGGAAAATTATCCTGGGGCCATAGTGACCCTCTAACCCTTCGAAGGGGTAGGGAGAGGATGCAGTGGTTGGAGAGTGAGAGACCTGCTCTGCAACTGCCTGCAGCATGTCAGTCTCTGTAGCTGAGTCAAAGTACTAATTTCTTTTTTTGTTTTCCCTTTTGAATGGCAAAAGAAATGTCACCTGTTTTCTTGTAGCTCTCTTCTGTTATGTGTAGGGAGCTGTTGTCATGATTCTTGGTATCTGAATTTCTTAAAAGTTGTTTTATACAGCAGGCAGCTAATGTTAGCTGAGCCATTGGCTGAGATGAGATGAGCCAGGTTTCCTCTGCCTTGCTTCCACAGGTACAGTGCCCTTCAGTGAAAGAGTTAAAAGAGCACTGTAGGGGTTAAACATCTGTTTGCTTGTTTTTTGAAGAACATGGCTATTCTTTCCACATTACTGACATCTGAGATTATTAAAACTGGAAGAGTCATCATTGGTCCAGTTTTTTTGTGCTAATGTGATGCCTTATTGCTCAATAGATCTTTATTTAGACAAGGAAAATAAACTAGTTAGTCTCTTTTCATTTTACAGTTTTAATTTAGCTTTACCTTTAAGTTACAGTACAATCAGCTCTGCCTATTCTCTGAGGCATGTTTATATTTTTGTGGGAAAAGATAGAGCTTCTGAAGAAGCCTGATAAAAGACAGACTTTTTTTTAGAACTCTGTTTTCACAAAGCCTTGTTTTTTGCAAAACCTTCGTTATAAACGAAATTGACCCACAGTGGCCCTTTAAGAGACATGTTGGCAGTTAATCTGTTCTGGTTTACAGCATGTACGTTGCTTTAAGAATGACTGGAATTCTAGGGGGAGGGAGAAGGGAAGCTTTGACCTCCATGTGCACATGTGCTGCTGCCAGCATCCCCTTGCTCGTCTCTGTGATTAAATGGATAAATCAAAGAACACCAGCTTCTTTCCTGTTCTCTCTGCAGTGAGTTTCTCTTTTTATTTATTAGTAGCCAGCATGGCTGAAATACTTCCAAGTGCAAGAGGGAAGGTTTCTACCAGTTATTTTGGTGTGGCAGTTGGTAGCCAGCCCAGTTATTGGAGTTCTTAATTGTACTGCTTTCCTTTCCATCAGATCTGAATGCATCAATAAGTTTGCCTCTGTCTTTGGGACCATGCCTCTCAAAGTGGTGGAGCACCGTGCTGACCCCGTCCTGTACAAAGATGACTTTCCTGAGAAACTGAAGAGCTTTCCCAATATCGGCAGCTTGTAAAGAATGAGACAAACCTCAGTGACGAACACGACAGCTGAAAAGGTGCTATGAGGAATATAAAGCCCTGAAGACAAAAATTGCTGGAGAGTGGGTTACATCTGAGGGAGATGGGAATTAATGTTGTCTTCCTTTTACATTACACAAAGTTGTAATTGAAATCTGGACAACTGCTTCTCTGTTGCCCACAGAGAACTGAGTCTATTTGTGGCTTCTCCCAAAAATGTCAAACACACTTTTTTCCAAAGGAGGCTATGCACCTGGGACAATAAAACAGAATCTTGCTCTCTGCGGTCTGACTGGCATGACTGACCTCTTCTATCAAGTATGCTGCAGGCTCTCTGGTTAGTGAGCATCCATCCATTCAAAGCAACTGTCTGCAATGTAGAGCTGTTCTCTTTCGGGAGGAGTTTATTTCCTCTGTGGCTGGTGGGCCTCTGTCTTTTGAGCTTTAACTGTTGTCTTAAATAAATATGTAACAAACATTTCCTTCTGTAATGTGAGACAAATGTTTATTTTTTTACAACATCACCAACAAAAATCTGTTTTCACCTAGTTTAAAGAAAAAAACATTTTGTGTTATTTAAATTATTTTGATGAAGATGGAGACACAGCAGCTGGGAGGACAGTCTCCTTCAAAGCAGAGACCTGCAGGACAGAACTGCAATTGCTGCACTTCCTGCATAAATCTCAGGTTTTATGCTGCACTCATGCAAAAGACTCTGATTCTATATCAGAACTAGTTGTATTATACAGAAAATGATTTGTCTTTAGTCTTCTTACATTTTTTATTCTTATTATCAAACCAGCAATCAGGTTACAGTTTTACATTGTAGACATCCACAGGGATGAAGTATGAAATAAGTTTTTCACATCTGAATCCTCTTCAGCAAGCAGCGTACTAATTTAGAAAATATCTATATTTGCAGGAATTCCCAGTTTCAGCTTCAATGTGCAGGCAAATGTGTATGTATAAGACACTGTTGACGCACACTTACAAACTCCTGTAAATTACCATTGTTGGAAAAATGGTTGTGTCTTTGCTTGTAATTGAAGAAACCCATTGCCACAGGCTGAAACATACAGCTTGGGAAGTCTTTTGGAGAAGATCTACGTTTCTTAGGAGCATTTGTTTCTCCATACTGAAATGAACCTGAATGAGAAAATTACATGCCACAAAATTAGAAATAAAGTTGCCTGGACTGTTACTCTTGCCCTTCAGTATTAACGAGGGACCTAAATTGGGCTGAGAAAGCAAACTCTTTTCTAGCTCCACTGCTAAAATGTTTGTTACTAGATAAGTGTGATTTCAGTGTCTTTTGAAACCTCTGTTGCTGCTGGTCACAGACACATCCTACTTGATGGGCTGTTTTTCTGTTACAGTGCAAGCAACCTTATTCCTCAGATTTGCCAAACAATAGGACAAGTGTTAGACATCACAGTTCACCCCCTCTCCTAAGCTGGATACGCAGCAATGACAGAAACCAAATGAAAGTCAGGCTAGAAACAGGAAACATCTGCTCCTATTTGTCTCACCCCCACTAAGACTTATCTTATTGCCCAATGCAGTGGATGTGCTGTGAATGAAAATCATATTGGAACAATAGCTCTGAGGGGATGCTTCATTTCATAACCTCCCTGGGATGTGCCTGTAAACTGTATCATCTGACTCTCTGGGAGTGTTTAATTACTAGTAAATGTTTTTCGCTGCACTCTTTGTTTCATTCCTGGGTTGCTATGGGAGCTAAAAGGATAGCTGTTGCAGTGACAACTGCTGTCTGCACAGTGGCTATCACAAGAGAGAGGAAGGTTTGTTACTCATTATTTCTCCTTTGCAGCCTTTCAGGTTCATTAACATGAACCTTCTTATTGAATCTTCCTGTTGATTTATGTCCTGGTGCTTAAGCATCAGGAGATGCCAGCATATTTCCTTTGAGAAGTTTGCTTTAAAAGGGTAGCTGTGACAGTGCAGTAGTCACTTCAGTTTTGGCTGTCCTTTTGGAGCTGATCTCAGCTTGGCAGGCCCTAGCAGTTTAACTGAGTTATGACACCTTCCTTACAGAGTTGTGAAGCTGCTGTGATTTCTTGATTCTTTCTCAGTAAGTTCTTTTTGCACAGAGTCGTAAAAGACGCTAAGGATTTGAAATATTTGGTTGAATATTTTTAGATGTAGACAGCCAAACCAGCCTTGCTAAGCTGAGCTATAATCTCCAGTCAGTAAAAAGGTAACAAGTCCTCATGTCTGCATTCAGCAGCATCTGAGTAGTTTCCCCTTGCACAAAATGTCCAGTGACCCCTAAGAATCATGTTTTATCCTTTGGCCTTTTACAGTTGCTTTTATAGGGCTAGCTCATTTACAACCCCATTTGTCTCTGTTTGGTGCCATGGAGAAAATTGGGCAATTGACCATAAAGAAAAATTGTAAAATTGCCTACTTGCCCTCTGTATTTATGATTGTGATGTTCTTGATGCAAAATCTGTAAAGGTAAGATGTAATTGTATGTCTGATTTGGAATGGGTTTGTTGACAGTCTTTAAATTAAGACCATGTTTAACTTTTCATTGTATATATGATATCCAAAAAAGCTTAATAATTGTATATTAAAAATTAAATCAAACGAGTGTTTATTGTATTTCACTTCTGGAGTGGCGCAAGGAAACATGAATTAATTCAGAAGGGAGAATTTCAGTGACAAGCTGTTTTACTACATAAATCTGTGTTGAACTTGAATATCCACAGTGCACTTTGGAAAGACCTGTCAATATTTTGTATTTCCCATACCTGGAGTTTGATGGTTGTCTTGAGAACAGAAGTTTGCTCTGCATGAATTCATCCCAGTCACCTTTTGGGGAGAATAATTGTTACTCTAATTTTCTGCCAAGATTTGACGATAGCATTTATCTTGGAGAAATATGGAACAGATTTTTTTTTTTTTTTTTTTTTGCAAAGAGAGACAGCAGACGTTAAATAACTGTGCTTTTGAGAGGAGAGCTTTGGCTGAGTCACTGAGATTGCGGAATCCAATGCGGTGGCAACTTTTTGTTTCCAGAAGCACTGCAGCACAGTCCCTGCGGATCATGCCACAGAAGGGCAGTGTGTGCACGGCACACCTTGCTGCTTGTGCATAGCGAGGGGGGACGTGCTGCAGGGCCTGCCCTGCCAGTCGTGGGGAGTCCTAAGGATACACTTTTACAATCACCAACTCTTCCTATAATGCATGAGTTTTTCCTTCTTCATAGCTCCACCATCTTATTAGAGGATGTGAAAATTCAGGCCCTAATGTTCCAAATGACTCTCTCCTTCCACCTCCAGCTCCTGCTCTGGAACCTCCTGCCATCCATAATGCTTCTGCTGGCGTGGTTCAAATATGCTTTACTCTAGCAACAAGTTTATCCCTGTCAATTATCCATTCAAGGGCCTTTTAAACTCAAAGACCTTGGAGACACAGGTGTCAAAGTAATTGTGAGGTGGGATTTAAGTGATGCTCAGTACTTCTGACTCATTTTGCTGTTAAGGCTGTATTGGTGAGCATTGAGCATTCTAGAAAGATGCTATACTGAGACACATGAAAATGGATTTAGGTGGGCAATTTTAATGTTAAATATACCTCCAAGATTTGGTATGAATGCCCTTCATCATAAATGTCTGATACCTTGGGTACTTCTCACAGGTAGTGCATCTTTTGATCAGAAAAGATCTCAGAATGGTTAATGGGTACTGCATAAATCTGTCCAGCCCTCTTACATGGAAGCTGCTCCCACAACCAAAGCATGTTACACGGAAGAAAAACTAAAATCGATGGTGCTGATGAGAAAATGGATAGTAAATGCCCTAGCCAGCGATCAGACAGTGAGTATGAATTTTTTCATTTTTCTTTTTGAAGATTTGCATACTTAAATTTTACTACAACTGCTGCAAAATATGTTCTTTTTAAAACTAAAATGTAAACTATGTGTAGTTCTCGTAGTCATGGATATTCTTATCCATTTACTTGAATCAAGAAAAAAAATTTTGCAAACTTGTGTTTGATTAAATCTGTGCTGGAAAATGAGCATCCAATTGGTCCAGTTGCTAACTTCAATATGATCCTGAAGAACTGGGAAGAGTGGAGCAAATCCTAGACAAGTATTCTACCTATACTGCCTTTTCATTTCAATTTTTAGGCTGAAAATAATAATTTCTGTCAAAACCTGCCAGAAAATGCCAAACACAATGCTCTGTAGGATCTGCAAGTTATCCCATGAGCAGGTGGTCACTTCAAACCTCCTGCTAACATTGGCATGTGACTGAGATAGTGTTTGCTTTGCAGAAAATTCAGGTAGAACACTTTTGCTTTGCTGTTGAGTCATAGGTCCTTAAGTTGTATCTCATGCTGTTGGGAGTGCCTGTAGGACGGTGTAAGTTCTTTTTATGATGCCTGCCACTGCTGTATCTAAGTGCTAGAAACTGAGCTTCATGGTCCTCCTGCATGGGTAAGATCAGCCTCTTAACTGTAGCTGCAGATAAGAAAACAGAGAGAGGTGGCCGGATACCCTTTGGAGATGTGTGGGTAAAAACAGGATTCAACACCGGTATCCCAAGCCTGGGATTTACAGAACAGCTACACTTTTGTCTAAATTGTTGTTTGTTTGGCGTTTTGGGTTCCTCACTACCAAGGTAGAGGACTGTTAGCCTTGACTTTAGGAATCAGCAGGCTTCAGCAGGCCTTGGCTTGAAGCCATTTAGAGACATTCCTGATGCACTCTGTGTAATTTCAGCCTGATGGAAATGGCTGTAATGCAGTTCCACCTCTGCTGATCTTCAGGATTCCCCTGTCTGCAGCTTCTTGTGGTTGCTTTGAAAGTGAGTTATGTTTCCCATTAAAGGATAACAGGGACAATTGAGGCAATTAAGCGGACTGGCTTGGAGCTAGCAGCACGAAGGGAGTTTTCCGACTGAAAACAGTGCTGCTCAAAGGTTCTTCCTGCAAGGTTGCCTGTTTGCTGTCTTCATTTGTCTGGAAAAGGATCCAGTAATTGTCCTGCAAATTTCCTTTAGTCATGCTAAATGCCTGTTTACTTGCATAAACAGGAAGTGCTCCTACTCCAGACAAGCATGGCAAATGTAGTGACTATGGACAGAGATCAGTGCAATTTGGTTATGATTTTATTAGGTCTATAAACTTGCATCAGTGCTCAGTATCAGACTCTATGCAGGGGGGATGTTGTGACTAAGAAAATACCAGCCTAATTATTAAGTGACATCTATTAGATTTTTAACCTGAATTTCAGTTGAGGGCGGGGCTGGACAAAGGTCAAAGCTGGACCATTTGACCAATGAAGGCATGAAGAACTTGGGATATGCAGACCCACATGAGGTGTTTCCGTATGTTATTATGTGGTTTCTGTTGCACCTTGTGCTTTTAAAGATGAAGCTTATCTCTTCTAGCCCCTCCCCTCCATTCTGTGCAGTGATGGGAACCTGTACAACTCAAAGCCAAAGCTTGGGACTCACTGAACAAAGTGCCACTTATGGATATCCAGCTGCCCAGTGTGAACATCTCATGCTCATCCAGGAAATAAGCCCGTAATGCCTTGGAAATATACCTGAGCTTTTCAAGCCACTGGCTGTGTTCCCTCCCATGTGTCCATGTGTATATGTGCCATACACTCAAGAAAACCACTGTTTCTCACCTGCTTGGCTGGCTGTTTGTAAACTTACAGGTCCTTCTTTTGCGAAACTTCTCTTTGAAAGCGAGGGCCAGGTCTCAGTTGGGTGCTGGGCACAGTTAGAGCTGGGTGCCTTCAGCTGAGGACTGATGGGAACAATAACTCCTTTGCCACACTTCATACAAACAGGGAGGGGAAAAGGTTTGAAGGAGAAAGGACCGTAAAATGAGATCCAGGAATTCAGCAAGGCTGCAGCAAAAGGAGCAGATTGCTAACTCAGAGCATCTGTCTTTGCCCTGTGAGTAAGTTACGAACTGAAAAGCAGGAGAAAGTGGAAGATCTTTTCACAAATAATAAACACTTGTTTGTCTCAGATTAAATGCAACACCTTTACATATGGGCTCCAGCTGGCTGTAAGTAGATGCACCTTGCATGGCTGTTACCTTCCTTGCCAATGAGAAGATTATTGAACATCCATCTGCTTAAAGGTTAATAACCTGCTTTTAAAAAGAGGAAGAAAAAAAGGAAAATCTGTTTAGTTTACAGGAATAAAAAATTGTTTTTCATTTAAACTGCCCGAACTTTGCCCTGCCTCAAAGTCGTATTCTCCAGCAGAGAAGAAACGTGTTAACCTAGGAGCTGTAGCCACATCTCCCAGAGAGAAATTTTTCCATGTGTTTTGAATAACTCCTGTAACTCCTCTAAGAAAAGTGCAGCTTCAAGAAAAAATGCACATTCTAATCTGGGTCCTGCCACTATCTCGTTTAGAGAGAGACTTTTTAGTTCTTTGGCATCATTCAGGCCAGGAGCAATTTCTGATGTAAACCCATACAAGCAGGATGTTACTGAAACTGGCTTTAGGCTCTCAACACTCTGAACTCTGCCAACATCTGGAGAATCTGGCTTTGAGCGCTTGGGGAGGGAAGGAATTTTTCTCCTACAAGTGAGAGGAATGGATAAGCTTGCAACAGCACCTGCATTATCCATTTTTTTGTGAGATAGAAAACAGCCATGCACCATCTGAAGCAAGCTGATGCTCCCAGACAACTGATGGAAAGGCCAGAGGGGCTCCGTGGGTCTTGGTGGGTTGCTGGCAGCTGCTAGACACCTTCTCAGTTCTGCCTGAACAAGAAGGCCCCTTTCCAATCCACCCAGCATCTGGGTACAGGGACTTGAGCTCTTACTGGTCCCAGTGCTCTCTGTGCAAACCTGAAGGACAGGTTTGCAGCTGAGTTTATTGATGGAGTGCAAGCAACAGAAAGGGCTCTCACAGAACCCAGATTTCCCCACAGCAGGACAAGAGCTGTGCCCTGGGAACTTCTGGGGCCGAGACAAACCCTTCCCTTTGTGTGGGGACAAGTGAAACCCAGAGGGCTTAGTCTGCCCCACAGCCCACTGAGCAGCTTCTGGCTGTGGGCAGGCACGTCTGGGAAACCCTGCAGAGCCACAGAGGAGGAGAGAGTGGGTGAGGCCTAGACATCTCTGCTAAAGCGGAGCTAGGAGGGGAGGGAGCGCGATGGCCTGTGGGAATACGGGAAACACTGCCAGCCCCATGTATCTTCTCACTGGGCTTCAGGAGACCTTGTGCTTGGTGCCCTGAGCATGACTGTGCTGTGTAAAAGGGGTTGTGCCACAGCATGGGGAGCTGGAGAGCTGAGGGTCCCCAGTTCTGTTGCCTCTTGTTGCCAACTTCTCCCTGTGTTATCTGTGGTTACCTGCTGCCTCATTAAGGACTGCCTGACAAGGGCCGGGAGACCTGCAGGAGCCCTGTGAGGCTTAAGCTCTGCTGCGAGCAGCAACTCCAGAGCAGTAAGCAAAGGAGACCATCCTGCTCTCTTCCCTGTGGCCAGGGTGCCCTCTGTGCTGGCTAGTGCGGATGCCAAGCGATGCCAAAGGCGCTCCCGAAGGCAGAGAGGCCCCGTTAGCCGGGAGCCGGCTGGCAGGACGCTCCTGTGCCCGGCTGCTGGCTCTTAACCATCTCTTTGTACTGGGAGAGGCAGCAGCCCGTGAGCTGCCACCTGTTGTTAATCTACCCCCGGCTAATCCATTCTGGACTGCGTCAGCAGTTCAAAAGGGCACTGTTAGTATTTTTTGCCAGCTTCAATTAACGTGAGATTTTGGAGGCCCCTCTGATCACATTTCATCTGTCATGAGTCAGGAACAAACCAGCCAGATTGCAGTTGAGAGGAGAGAAGAGAAGGAGTTTATTGCAAACCAAAACAACAACAGTAGTGTTTGTGCCCCCTTGGCCAGGGTGGCTGGGAAGCAAGGGACCTTCCCAGTCATGCCACTCCTTTCAAAACCTAGAAAAATAAAAATTGGTGACTGGAAATTCCAGCCCTTCACCTCCCACCCTCCACCAGAAAAAAAAAAAAAAAAAAAAAGCTGCAAGTGCAATAACTTACTCCAAAAAAGTTAAAAAGAATCAAGCTGCAAGACTGTTTGTTCTTTTTTAATATTCCACTGTAATGAACTGGTAATACATGGTTGCATAGGCAATAACATTGCATGGCACAAACCTCACGTGGCAACATTTTAAATGATTTTTTTTATTCTTTTTTTTTTTTTCCTGAACATTTTTAAAACTTTTTTTATTTTTTTTAATATATTCTACCCCAGGCCGTTAAGCTAAAGAGAAAAAAAAAAAAAAGGTAGCATTCATACAAGGTTACAATATTTTACAACAAAAAACCAATAATATTGATTGAGGTTTGTTTTCTTTCTTTCTTTCTCCCAGTCTCTCTTTCAAACACTGCACACCTAAACTGATATATTATTATACATTGAAAACTGTCCTTCAAAATCAGTAGTATAAAAGTCCTAGCTCTACCTACCTACCTAGCTATGTGGGGGGAGTGGGGAACCGTGTTACCAGCAAAGAGTTAGAGGGGTGTAAGTCTGCTCCCTCACCTCCTCCCGGCTCCCTTCGGGAAACTGCAAAAGGCTGAATGACTTTCCATCTGATTCCACCCCCTTCCCATTTGGGTTTAATTTCTCCCTCGGTCTGTTTGCTTTTTGCTGTGTCAGTCAGAGCAGCAAAATAAACACGGGGCTGTGCCTCTGCTTGATTATTTTTCAATCCTTTTCCAAGAAACTACCTTTTTGCTTTAGTGTTTTACAACGTGCTGCCTGGTCTGAGTATACTCTGGGAATCAGGGGAACGCGCCTCCCCACCCAAAACACCTCTGCTGCAGGAGGAAACCAGCAGGCAGCCCTGCTCGGCAGCACACAGGGTACACCTGGCCCGGGCTGGTGCTGCGTCCCCTTGGCTGATGGGGCAGGTGAAGCCACGTGTGCTGCAGCTCTGCAACCTCAGTGTGACACACTGGCACTGCGTGTGGCCTTTCCCTAACACCCTGCCCACGCTGATGGCTCTGGCCAGGTGTGGTCCAGCAAGGATGTGATCTGGCAGAGATGTGCATCCTGGCAGGGATGGACACTCGCCCACATTCTGCCGTGGGCTTTAGAGGAGAGGGAGGGTGGTTCTCTTTTGATTTTGGTGTCTTGGTCTTCCTCCCTGTAGGCTCTACTTAGGTAGGTACTGGGGCAGTGGGGCCTGGACTGGGTAGCATATTCTGGAGGAAGCAGCCAGAGCCTGGCTGGAGAGCCTGCTGGGAGCAGAGGTGGGCGGCACTGCTGGCAGTAGGTGACGTGCCAGGGGGCTGACCTGGCCCCTCTCCAGGAGCTTGTTGAGGCACGGCCCTTAGAGTCTGGACCCTGCAGGGCCCAGCAAGTCCAAGCCTGGTCCCCACCCATTTGCAGTCGCTACCAAAGCACTAACTGCTGCTTGTAGGCAAGAAGTGCCTCCAAGTACTTGGCAGCAAATGGTACCCAACTACTTTTAAGCCAGTGCCAGGAACCCATGCTGCTCTCGCTATTTGCATCCTCCTGGTCTCAAAGCTCTGGGACATCTCTGGGGTTCCCAGCTGTGGGCAACATAATGGAGCCCCCTTGTAGGATACCTGCTGCATAGCCAGGGCCAGGACTGCTTGGGAGAAACATATTGCTACTTCCATGAGGCTGGAGGGAGCAGCTGGGTGAGCCCATCTAGCTGGGCTGCACCCACAGAAGATGCCACTATGGGCATGGCAGGTGTTGGGACGGCTGACGCTTCTGAGACATTTTGGTGGTGGATGGGGACAAAGCTTGCAGCTTTGAAGGCAAGTCCAAGCCAGGGAATTGTGACTCAATGTACAGACAGGACTAAAATACTAAATAAGAAATAAATAGAGAAGAAAGTCATAAATAGAGTTGAAAGGTATTAAAATAACAACAATAATAATAATTAAAAAAGGTATCATCATGGTAACTTGAGATTGCAAGGACAGCACTGACCCTGTGACCCTTAAGAAATGCAGTAGCTGCAGGCTGGCTAGGTTAAGATACACATATATATATATATATAAGTATACGCAAATATTCTGCCTGATAAAANATATATATTTATACAGTTTTTCATGTTAATTTAACAGCTAGTTTTAAAAACCCTTTTAAATTAATTTTTAAAATGTGTGTAAATACAGATGCATGTAGCTTAAAAACTACCAGAACAACTGCTTTTGAAGATTTGGGGGGTGAACCCCTTCCAGCATTACCCACAAGTGTGGGTGCAAGGGACTGTGCTGGAACGGCAGCAGCACCTGGAGAGGAGAGGCAGAGCCCAGTGAGCAGTGGGGCTGCCTGTAGCTGGAGGTGGGAAGGGAGCCCTGCAGAAGGAGGTCCAGGGAACAACATTCCCTTGCCTCATGGTGTTTTCAGGCAGGCTGAGGGCTGGGTACGCGCAGTGGTGTTTAAATTAGACTGTGTCCGACATGTGCTTTCCACATGAATTTTAAGGTGAGAGAAAGTGGGGGCCACGCTTCTCTAAAGGCCAAGTCTGCTGCCAGGAGACTCTCCTCTCTCTCTAACAAGACAGGGATACAGCACTTAATCCTCTGGGCTGTTAAATGGCTCAGATGAAATACTGACCCCGTGGAAGTCTGTGAGGAAAAGCTACCCTTTAACTTCAGTAGGGAATGCAGCTAAGCTCTTGAATAGATGCANGGTATCATCATGGTAACTTGAGATTGCAAGGACAGCACTGACCCTGTGACCCTTAAGAAATGCAGTAGCTGCAGGCTGGCTAGGTTAAGATACACATATATATATATATATA
>VYXC01002949.1:721910-763313 GCA_013397175.1 Platysteira castanea
TTTGGGGGGTGAACCCCTTCCAGCATTACCCACAAGTGTGGGTGCAAGGGACTGTGCTGGAACGGCAGCAGCACCTGGAGAGGAGAGGCAGAGCCCAGTGAGCAGTGGGGCTGCCTGTAGCTGGAGGTGGGAAGGGAGCCCTGCAGAAGGAGGTCCAGGGAACAACATTCCCTTGCCTCATGGTGTTTTCAGGCAGGCTGAGGGCTGGGTACGCGCAGTGGTGTTTAAATTAGACTGTGTCCGACATGTGCTTTCCACATGAATTTTAAGGTGAGAGAAAGTGGGGGCCACGCTTGTCTAAAGGCCAAGTCTGCTGCCAGGAGACTCTCCTCTCTCTCTAACAAGACAGGGATACAGCACTTAATCCTCTGGGCTGTTAAATGGCTCAGATGAAATACTGACCCCGTGGAAGTCTGTGAGGAAAAGCTACCCTTTAACTTCAGTAGGGAATGCAGCTAAGCTCTTGAATAGATGCAGCCCTCCACTGGAGCTGCCTTCAGAACCTACAGGCTAAGCGAGACCTGTCCCCCTATGCCTGCCCACCCCACCGCCCTCTCCTTGGCTCTGCTTTTTGCTAATTTGCCTTGTCAGCAGTGGCACTGGGCTGTCCAGGCAGCAGCCCTTCACAGATTGCCTGCGGACAGTGGGAAGCATCAAGAACCCCAGTGTACCTGGGAAAAGGCTCTCAACACTGTCCTCAGCTGCCTGCACAAAATCTGATGGACAAATTCCTCCTGCCACCAGTCCCTGGGTGGTTGGGAAGCTCAGTGGATTCTGGGGTAGCCAGTGGGGTATATACCTCCAACTGGTCAGCATGGTCCTGCCTGGTTCAGTGATCAGCATCCCTTCCAGCATCTAAGCCACCATGCCCGAGGCCTCAGCTGAATGTTCAGGCTGGGATGTAAATCCTGGCTGCTTGTGGTGGGAGAGGCCCTGGTTATGCAGATGGTGTAGTGAAATACATGCTGTGCGTAGCAGGGAAGGCATCCCTTAGCATTTCTGAGGAGAGAAAAGAAAGAGTACTACTGGTGTTTTCTTATTCCAGTAAATATGGTAGTTTTGACCTACCCATGATATATAATTAAGGTAGTGTATGACAGTCTAGGCACTATGGAAATACTTGTACGGCCCATTAACCTGAAGCCTGACATTTGGTTGTAGCTTATTTGGAACCTTTTCCAAGACCACTAGACATTCCTGGACCTTAAACTACAAGATCCCCTGACACTGAGCGTGAGGAAAGAGGGCAGGGTGACAAACCAGTTTTTATGGGAGTAGTATCCTATAGCTCCCTTGCAAATCTCGGAGATGGCTACCCCAGCTCAAGCCCAGCTTGCATAGCCACACTGTGTGGGTAGTAGTGCTCAGCTTACTTTCAGCTTCTCCTTGGCGTGGGGTAGAAGGATGTTCCAAAATTATTCCAAGCACTATGATAATTGAAAAAATTGTAAAATGGTTAGCCTTGCAAAGGAGATCTTACTTAACAGCTCTGTGCAGGTAAGAGCACTGGGAGGGAAAAGCAGAGAGGCACATTGGTTCAGACAAATCAGGGAAGTTCAGGTCTCTCCTGTTTCCTCTGCAAAGTGAAGAGGATCTGAGCTGGCTGGAGATGAGGCAGCATCACCTCGTCCTCCCTTGGGCTCCTTCCCAGCCTGTTCCCTTTGCTGTCCCCTGTGCAGAGATGCTCACAGCCATAGGGTGCAACAGGGCACTAGGATGGAGGGCTGAGGGAGGGCCTGTCATCGCACACGTCTGACCCAGGGTGAGGTGTATGAGGCATTTGGTGGCCTTGTGCCACTGCGGCTGTGTGCTAGTGCTTGAGCTCTTTCTTAGAGCAGTCTTTCTGGGGACTTGTGGATTCACATAGCAATTGTGCTTCCCTGCCTCTAAATTGAGGTTAGTAATTCCCGACCCAGTATAAGCTGGAGGAAACCTTTTCCTGTACCACCATGCTTGTGAGCCTCAGCACAGACCACGATCAGGGAAAGCAAAGCAAAGCCCAGGCACTCTCTGGGGCAGTGGGCCATGCTGGGAAGATTTTGTCTGCTGGGGTGTATCTCCATCTGGGTTGATCTCCAGAGGGCTGGCAAAGACTCTCAGCATGATAACACTGTGCCATGGTGGGCAGAGGGGCATGCCCTTCACAGGCCTCTACAACTCTGTGCTTCATCTCAGAGTACAAGATGGAGAGGGAGCAAGGTAGAAGGAGGTGGGCCACTGCTGCCTTTTTTCTGATTATCTTCCCAGCCCTGGTCCCTGCTCAGCTGTGGGAAGTCGTAGGTCCCGCTCAAGTGATGTTAGCAGTACAAGAGATGTCTCTTTGCTGGTGCCAGAGTCCCCATCCAGTCCCCTGCCCAGGGCAGAATATGTGTGTCTGAGTGTGTGTGTGGGCGGGCGTGGGATGGGAGAAGCTGCTGAAAGGCCAGTGGGCTCTTGCTCTTTGGAAAGGCAGATCTGGTATCAGAAAAAATAGCAGGAAGAAAAAATGCCCAGGTTATTGGGGAGGTGGCAGTGAGAAGGGATGCATCCCATCCCAGATCTTGATGGAAGAGGTGCTGCTCCACAGCCTCCCTCTCCCTGCCTGATCCCAGGAAGCCGGGAGCTGCCACGTTCATGCTGGAAACACTCCACTTACATTAACGTATGTACTTTATATGCCTAGGGTAGCTAAAAGTGCTGCATTCAGATCCCCGAGGAGGCAACTGCTGTCTGGAGTCCAAGCGGGTGGATTTTATCGGGCTGTCCCCGTGTGCTCTCTCCGTGTCTCGCGGGCGCTGGGCTGCAGCCCTGTCATGTCGCCCAGGAGATGGCCGCGCTGTGCTCCTTCGCTTTCATCCTCAGGGCAGCGATGCTGGAGGTCTTGCGGTCCGGCTCGCTGTTCAGCTCGTAGCCATTGAGGCTGGGGCTCATCCCGGCTGTGCCGAAGAGGCCACCCATGTGAGTCTGTCCCACGTGGCTGCCGGGCGCGGAGACTCCGAGGAACTCGGAGACGCCGCCGGCCGCATGGGGGTGAGCATGGGGGGACATGCAGGAGGGCACCGTCTCGCAGGGGACGACGCAGGCAGGCACGGGGGAGGCGGCTCCGTTGTTGCCAATCCAGGAGGGGTTCTGGATCTGCGGGTGGGAAAAGAAGCGTCAGGGCTGCCCCGTGCAGGATACGTTGGGCAGCTGGCCCGGGGGAATGGAGTGTGTCCAGCCCCAGCCTGGCCGGGCAGCCTAGGGAGGGGCAGCCAGTGAGACGGGCACGCAGTTTGCCGGCCCCGCCAGCTGCGGCACTCTCAGCCCTGCCGCAGCCAGGAAATCCACTCCAAAACCGGTATGCCAGCCTGGACAGGGGCAGGGAGTGCAGCAGGATAACTCAGGGGAGCAGGATTGTGCTCCTCCTCTGCCACATCATCTGTTTATCTATTCCTCTCCCAGACACTTCTCTTACTTTTTTTATACCATGAGCACTTTTCTCGGCACAGGAAACTTTGTGTCATCCATGGTGTCTGTGTGGTACTACTCATTACAGAGGGATCAGGCAGAAAGTGTTGCTGTGAGGCTGCTGGTCCACCTTCCTTCTCCAGCTCAGGGCAGCTTTGCCTAGGCAGGGGCTATTTTGTACCACGCCAATATGCCTGTTGGAGCTGAGTTGCCCACAGCCCTCAGCACAGGCAGATTCATTGTCCCTCTGCCCCAGCAGTGCCCACCGAGGCAGCATCACTCACCCTGCTGCAGAACAGAGCCCTGCAGGGCCACCTCGGGAGACCATCTAGGATCCTGCAGTGTCACTCATAAAATGACATAATGACATTGCAGGATAAGGGAGGAGGGCTCAGTATTTGCCAGTGGGAATAGGTGTGCTGCAGCAGGGGGCACATGGGCATGCAGGATGAAAGCAGGGTGGAGGTGAGCAGCTGGCTGGAGCAAGAGAGCAAAGGGCCCTTCATCCCACTGCCCTTTTCCACTGCTTGCCCTTGGGCCCTCTCTGATCTCTTACCTCCTGCAAACTGCTTTTCAAATTTTTAGTCTCTTGTGCAGGGAGAGGAGGGCAGTATGGAGGGAGAGAGCAGTGTAAGTTACAAAGGCAAGAGAAGGACATGCTGAAAAGGCTGCCGAGAGTGTTCTCTGCTTGAAAAGCTGCTTTGGCATCACAGCTGTTTCAAAAGAACTTCTTGTTCAGTTTAAGGGAGATGCCAAGCAGGAGAGAGGTCAAACACTCCCGTCTTGGCTGCAGGCTAGCACTGGTACAGCGCTGGCTGGGGGGGCAGCTGACAGACAGGGTGTCAGGGAGGAAGGACTTCCAGCAGATCTGTGAGGACAGTCAGGTTCAGAGCATCATGCCTGCAGAACTGCGCCCTTGGGCAAATTCTGGGTGGTGGGAAGAGGAGTGCAGGATGGAGGGAGTGCTTTCTGGGGCACAGCCTAGCCCTGGAGCTAGCAAACCCCAGTCTGCCTGGCATCATCTGAAGTGTTGTGAAACTGGGGCTGGCCCAGTGTTTAGGAGGCTATTGTGCTGACAGGTTTTCCAAGACAGGAAGCCAAGGAGGGGAGGAAGCCCTGTAACTTGCTTCCAGGGTCAGGACAGGAAGAGTTTCAACAGGACTCAGAAGCAGCCCCACATACCCCAACCAGGCTGGTCCCTCCCTTCCTTTGGAGCATAGATCAACTCCCTTGGGAAGTATCCCCAGATGTTACCAAGTGTGCTGTGGGTACCACAGCCCATCACTGGGAGACGGCTGTGGGAATTTGCCAGGGGAAAAATGCTTTTATCCAACCACCATGTCCAAGGGGCATGGAAACCAGACATGGTAACAGGAAGCCTCCCTGGGAACTACTATTCTTTGGGCATGAATTAGCCTTTTGGATCTTTTTCAAAGCAGTGGAAAGTTGGTGGGCAGCGGCACCTGTGATAGGATGTGCTGGGCAGGGTGACCTGTGCCCAAGGGTGCTCTCTATGTCACACAGCGCTGGGCTTGGTACCTGCTTTAAAGAGAGCTGCTCTGGGCCAGGGCATGAGTGAGCCAAGCAGGGCACCTGACCAAAAAGCTGCCAGCCCTTCAGTGCCTGACAATATAGCCCTGGTGTCCTTGCAGCCTTGCCTAAGGGCAGGTGGATGTACATGAGAAGTGAAGTGTGACTTGGGGAGGACTGGGACAGAGGCAGCGTATCCAGCAAGCCTTGTGCCCAGGCAGGGGAATGCACTCACCTGGGCGTAGTTCTCAGCACGGGTGAGCAGGGGCAGCTCGTAGGCAGTGGAGAAGTGGGTCCGGACCTGCTGCATCTGACCGAACCGCTCCCGCTTGCGCCATTTCGCTCGCCGGTTCTGAAACCACACCTGGGGAGAGGTGACAGCAGGGCTGTGAACAGTGGCTGGTAGCCCAGCAGCCCTGAGGAGCTCACCAGAGGGCAGGGCCTCACAAGGCGGGTGGTTTTGTATGGCAGGGAGGTGGGCACTGCTCCACACACATGTTCTGCAGGGGAGAGATGGTCCTTCCCTGCTTCTCTTGAGGGTCTGGGGCCAGCCTGTGCTCCTAGGAAGGGTGCACTCCAAGCAAAAGGGGATACCCATCTTCTGGTGTGCTGTCTCTCTGGGGACATTCCCAGCTCCTGCTTCCCACAGCCTGATTTTCCCTAGGATAGCCCATCTTCCTCTCACCTCTAAATCTGTGTTTCCCAGGCTCTGCCTGCAGCTCTCCTGCTGTCAGCCAGTCTCAGATGAGACGTGTGAATACATCTATGTGTGCTGCTGCCAGGCTGGAAACAGTAGTGACGGGGCTTTCCCCAGGCCCAGTCCTGGCTATGATGATGCCATTTGACTGCAGCTTGCATTTCTCACCAAACTGTCTCATTTTTCTTAACCGCAACAAGAAATAAAAAGCTGAACACTCCTCCCCTCCTTAGCTGCAGGAAAGGACAGGTGTCCTTCTACAGCATCCCTTACTTTTACACTGAGTTTTCTTTGCAGGGTTTGCAACTCTTTGCTTCACCAGGCTGCTCAGATCCCTTCAAGGCAAAGACCAAAACTCTGTTTCTCCTCTTATTTTTACTGGCTTGACATCAGTGTGGATTATTGCACTGTTGTCAGCACCATTGCTCCTGATTTGCATCAGCCTAAGAGAGATCAGAGCCTGGCCCAGTGTCTTCAAAGCCTCTTGAAGCTTGTGAGTCAGGGAAACACATCAATCAAGAGCTTCTTTGAAGGCACTGAGAGATGAGGGCGATCACCAGGGGCTGGGTTGTGCAGGTCACGCCAGTGCATGAAAGGAGCAGTCCTAAAACCTCTCGGCTCTGCTTCGAGTTTTACACGGTGACTCGCTGTGGGGGGCAGAGGGGGTATTGCTGACAAGCAGCTTGGCCCTTCCCACGCCTGGCCGTGGGGCAGCTTCGCTGCTTGCCAGGCAACCGGGGAAAGCAGACGCCAGGTAGGAAGCTCATGTCTTCGGAGGATAGGAGGACAAGACAGGTGCTTGGCACACGGTGGGATGGCAGGACAACTTTTGCAGGGGCAGGAGAGCCGTGGCACCTGCAGCCTGAATCGGTGCAGCTAGAAGCTGCTCCTGGGAGGGGTAAGGGGCTTGGGTTTCTGGTCTGAGCTGACCTTCCTGTTTGTGCTGGAAGAGTTGTTCCAGACGGTCCTGCTTCAGTGTCTGCCTTCCACCCCATAGGCAGCCTGGTGCTGATCTCTCACAGCCAGGCCTGTGGTGTGAGTAGGCAGCTGAGGGTCTGGCCATGCACTGTGGTCTGCTTGGGGCAGGGAGCCGATAATGCAGCTGCCAGGCATGTGCTCCCCGCGTGGGCTGTGGATAGCACAGGATTTAGTGCTCTGCCCCACGCCCATGCCAATGCCACTGGCATGGGTCATCCACAAGATGGCCTGAGTAGCTATACCCAAAGCAGCAACCTGTTATCAACCCCCTACCCCAAATCAAAAACCCTATGAGTGTTTTCAGTAGGTGCAAAAAACATCAGCAGAAACGTGCTAACGTTATCCCAGCGGAGCACACGCTGCACATGCAGAGCGTCCTACTGGAGCAGGTTTGATGCCTCAGGCATCTGTCTGTTTTTCTTCTACCTCTTCTTGGCACAGCCACTCCAGCCCAGCTGCAGGCCAGTCCCAGGGCTGGCCTGGATCACACTGCTTTGATCTGCAGATTCAAAGTTAGCAGTGGTGACCCGGTTCCTCCTCAGGCGGAGGAGGCCCCGCTGTGCACAGAGGGGTGGAGAACAGGTAGGGAGCAGAGTGCTGGCTGTGCCTGAGGCCGGGATGAACATATGCCAGGCATACACGGCCATTCCCTGTGTGGTGAAGGCACCGGCTGCCTTGCCCGCCTGAACATCCCACCTGGAGCAGGGCGGCTGAGCTCAGGCCCCACAGCAGTGTGTGGCTCTTCAGTGGGACCTTCGAAACCATCAGTACAGGGTCTGTGCCTTCGGCTTCCCAGGACAGCACAACAGCTGCCTTGACAGAGCGGAGTGCGGTCTCGGCCTCTGCTCTAACACATTTATGCATTGTATTGAACAGAGCAAAGTGGTTCAAACTGGCAGTTCCCAAACTGCCATGTGGCTGGTGGGCTGGGAGGATGTGGCAAGTCATCGCATTAGGCTGAAGAGGAAGAGTGTCTTCAGTTCAAGTGTTGGTGTCACAGGCACCAGAGATGCTCTGAGAGCTGACAGTGAGCTCTGAAGTACTTGTGGCAAGGTTTTGTCCACTTTTTAAAGTTCTCCTTTTTCCTCTGGTCCAAATCCTTAAAGGCCTGCTTGATATCTTGCAGTTGGATTTCTCCAGGCCTCCACAGTGCTCCGGGGAAAACAAGACAGGCATGGCAATGTATAATGTGAAAATGTCAGCAAAAAACCCCGACTAATCCTCAGTATTTCCACAGTCTTAGAAGACATTTGCTTTTAAAAAGCAAATCTAAACCCAAACAGAAGTCCATTTTCCTTTCATTGCCTGTCACTCCTTGTCAAGAGCAGCTGTTGTGGGATGGGGATGTGACAGCGGAGGTTGCAGTGGCTGGTGCAGCATGTCCTCTGGGGTCAGAATGGGCTACTTTGTGCAGGGGCCAGCAGTCGCTGTGGGCTGAATCTCAGTGTTAACAATTAGAGTGGGAGTGTATGGTAATGTCACGTATCTGACTCCTGCAGACAATGCTTTGATAAGCCCTGATGTACGAACTCAGCCTTGTAAAAAGCTACAGAACAGAGGATGTTTCGTGTCTCCATAAACATTCAGCCATATGCTGGTACCTAAACTCATATACATACACAGCCAGTGTGCTGTTGTGGGTGGAGAGGCCAGAAGTGGCCTGAGACAAAGCAAGGAGGCTCCTGCTCACTGTCTTTCTGCCTCTCCCCTCACACCCAGTGGGTACTGCCAGTCTACCCCTGCCACCAAGCCCCATGTGCCCTGCACAGGGCACAGGTGGATGGGCTCAGTTGGGACCACACCCAGGCCACTGACCGTGTCTGGATAGCTGGGGGCTGCATCGCTGATATGTCCTTCCTCTAAGTTAAAGAAGAAGGTGTTTTTCCCTCTCTCCTACTCCCACCACGGCAGTGGTGGGTGAGGCTGACCTCTGCACGTGTGGCAGCAGGCTGGTGGCAGCTGTGGGGTTGTGCTCGTGCCCTGTGCTCAACACCCCTGCTCTAATGCAGGTAAGAGCTGCCCACCATGTTCAGGTCTCTTGTGCTTTTGCTGTCTTGTGGCAGCCTCACAGCATCCGTTCTCCCAGTTCCTGTCCTCTTGCCCTGCTACCCTCCTCCCTCTGCTCAGCCTCCATCTGTCTGTGTTCAGGACCCTATCCCTCTGCAAAAGGCCAGGCCATCTCCCCTCTTGCCAGAGATGGCCACCAGCCCTTTGCTTTTTAGACTGCAAGAACAGAGCCAGAATTCATCCCTGAGCGCTGAAACTGGACACCATTTTATCAGTGGCCTGGAATGGGAAATTGGAGCCTGGGATGAGAGAATTGAATAACTCGAGCTTGTTTTCATTTCATGTTTAATTTCCTGCAGGCTTAGCTCAGTCTTTCCGCTCCTTCCACCAGCCTCCCAGGGTTTTATGGGGGAAAAGGGATCAAGATATATTACATCTTGCTTTGCTTTGCTTTTTTTCTTTTCTTTTTTTTCCAAGGCAGTGATTTTGCTACAGCAGAGTTTGACATTTCCCTCTCACTTTCAAGCCCCTGCAGCATCACAGGGTCACCTCCAAAAACATTTCATTAATGGTCCCAGCAATCATAAGCCTGGCTCTGATGGGGACTGGCTGAGGGGTTTTATTCCCTGGCTGTGAAGCCTCCTTCCAGCCCCATCCCTTTCTTCTGTCCCAGAGAGCAGTCCGGGAGGCAGATACTGATAACCCAAGAGAGATAAGCACCCAGGGCCAGGCTGGCACGGGCTTGGGATGTGCCTGTGTGTGTGTCTCTGTGCAAGAGGAAGGAATCATGTCTGAATACATGTCTACCTTGTTTTTCTAGTGCCACTGCCCCAGACATCTGCTGCAGACCCAGGTGAGCTGGAAGAAGCTCAAGCAGTTGCTGATACCAAGCAGAAGCTCTTTCTGGGGCTCTGCAGCCCCAGACATGGAAGAGGAGAAGAAAGAAAGGGGATATACATGTGTAGGACCTACGTGAACACAGCACCCCCTGTGCACCCTTGCAGGTTTGTGGCTGAGCCATAGCAGCCTCTTCCTGGCTGTGTGGCTCTGTCTCTTCACAGGGCTTATGCATGGCTCCCACTTTGGAAAACAAGGATGTGCAGTATCTTAATAGTACGTGGAAACAAGGGGCAAGGTTGTGGGGGGTAGACAGAAAAATGTTGTATTGCACCGCAGGGGGACCTAGCTTTGACATTGTCAGACACCAGTACAGATGGCTGGAAACTGAGGCAGGCAGGGAAATGGAGCAGGAGAGGTGCCAGGCCATGGAATGCCACTGCTTCACAGACAGTGTGGTCCACCCCATGTATGCTGCTGGCGTGGGCTCTTCTCCAGGCACTGAGAACTCTGGCAGCTACTTCACTAATGAAGCGTGAGCTTGGGAAAGGGATGGAAAAATCAGAGCTGCCACTTGCCTGTCTGGGCTCTGCATCTGCTCCTGCCTGCAGTGCAGCTGGTTGTGCTCCCCAGGAAGCCAAGCCTGGCCAGAGGGGATGACCTCCAGCCAAAAGCTGTGGGAGGGAGCATGACATCTTAAACCTGCTGTGTGCCTTACCTTTCTGCCACCTTGCTTTGCTTAGTTCAGCCTTGCAGGCAGCTGAAGCTGACCTCCAAGAAATCATGCCAGGACAGGATTATCCCTTAGATTACCGTATCTTCCTTGGGAGAGGGGCTACTGTGCTTCTCTCAAAGCCCATGGGGCTGCAGTAGGTGTGTGCCCAAACACCCCACAGCAGCCAGAGCCTCTCCCAGCATGGTGGAGGGTGTCTGAGTACCTAGCAGCTCTTTGGCTTGCAGGGGAAAAGTAGTTAGGGGCTCATGGCTAATTTGTGATTTCCACCCTCTAGCCCTTGGTTCTTGGTCCTTGCAGCAGGCGTTTGCTTTGCCATCAGTCTCCTGAGCTGCAGCCCCATGCCCGTAGCCACTCCTGGGCTGTGAACCCCACAGAACAGAACTGCCCAGGGGGTGACCAGAGTCAAGCCTAAACAAGCTATAGCACAACCCAGAGCTGGAGACAGGCACTAGGGTGATTCGCTAGGGCTTTGACTCCAAAAGCCTCCTCACTGGAAGCACAGCCCTGTGCCATCAGCAGAAGTGCCCTGTGCCACCTCAGACTGCACCTCCACGCCTCCTGGGGGCTGCCACTGCCCTGCCAGGGCTAGCCAGCTCACTAGCCAGCAGCCCCAGCCCCCTGGGAGCACGTGTGAGATACTCAGCACCTGGGCTGCCCCTGAGCCTGCCCAGCCAGCACCCACTGCACTGGGCACAAGGCTGCTGGTTCTCGCTCTCCAGTGGCAGGAGTCTGCATTGCTACCAACAGCACGGCAGTCCTTCATCACGAGGTGGTGGCCTGGTGCTAGCCCATGGCCCAAGCCACCGGCTCCTTCCCAGCAGAGCCGGGGAATGACTGAAATGCAAGTGCTTACCCCTTTCACCATGGGGTAAGTGCTCGAGCAGCCAGGCCACTTAGACAAGCCCTTCAGCAGCTCTGTTACACGAGCCCTGTCATCACCATCCCAAGTGAGAGGTGTGCACTGGAAGTTGCAAGAGTAGGGAGGCTGTTCCTGGCACGCTTATCTCAGAGCAAGCTGAAGCCCTTCTTTGCCAAATATACTCCTGGCTGCCTAGGGAGTTGCTTCTGCCCTCTGCTGAAGTGTTATCCGGTGGTAAAGTGGGGAAAAACCTCAAAATGAAGGGTCTTATGTAAGGAACTTGTAGATTGCATCTGCCTTGCCTGCCCTGGCTCTGATGGCCAGGCCTTCACACTGCCTGGGACGACACAGTAGCTGCAAACCCTGGCTCAGAAGTGAGCAGGAGGAGCTCGCCACCCTCCAGCACCTCATTCTCATTCCTGAGCAAAAGGAATTTCATGCACTGTGCAGCCAGTAACCCGATGCTAAGCCTGGCCTCCCAGGAGACCCCATTAGCACTTGTGGTGTGTTCTTGGGAAATCAAGAGCTGCATCCAGTGGCACAAGTAAAGAGCTGACGTTTGTAGCACTGCCTGTCCTGCAGAGTTCAGCATGCTACACTCGGGACCAATGGGAATTGCACTGCTGCCCACTGAAATGCAGCCGTGTCCATCCTGAAGAGAAACAGCTGTGGGGAAGAAGAGCACACCAGCCCTGCAAACCCATTTAGGCAAGCAGACAAGAAAAATCCTGCTTCTGGTTGAGTCCAGAAGTGAATGTACAAACTAAAATGGACTAAAGCGTGGATGTGGGCCTTATTTGTGACAACAACTTGTAAAGGTTAAAGCAGAGGGTAACCTGTGCTGCCTGGGAGCTGGGAATATTCCTGGTATAAGAGAGAGAATCAGGTGTCTCCACGGGCCAATTATTCTTGATGCTAATGCAGGTTCTGGGGGTGGTGAGCTGACAAATGCCTGCAGACGGAAGTCACAGGATTAGTTGTGCCAGAGAAGGAGCTGGCCACCAAGGCGCAAGCTGTGGATGTCTGCTCCATGCAATGGTGCTCCTTTTTTGCACATGCTTCTGAGCCCTGAGAGGCCTCCTGTTTAACCTTGACTCAGAGGAAAGAGCAGTAGTCGGAGAATCATTCCCTCCTCTGAAGTGGATTTCGGCTCTGCTGGCCCCCCAGGTTAGTTCAAGGGAGCTAGTTCATGAGAGCTGGCACCTGTGTGGGTGGAGGTGATAGACACTGTCAGCAGAGTGTGGCTGTTTGGCTCTCCTGCTCCTCCCAAGGTGGTGGGGGCACCTTTTGCCTCCAGATCTCCAGCTTTCATGCAGTCTCAGCGCCTGCCAAGCAGGCAACAAGAGCTGCCTCTGTTGTGTCACCTCATGCTCTCTGGTACTGAACTCCTGGTCATCTCTGCATCCTCATCTGCCAGAAGGAGCCCATCCTGTGGAAAAGCTTGCTCCCACTCAGACTAATGAACCTGCGTCCCCTGCGAGTCTCCCAAAGAGAGCAGGTTTTGTGCAAGCTTTGTTCTGGGTGGCGGTGAGGCTTACCTGCCTGCAGTCCCGTTAGCTCAAGGGCAAGAGGTGTCTCTGTGAACACTGAATTGCAGAACACCAGACCGAATAAAGGAGCTGACACTAGTGTCAGACGTGGACATACCTCCTTGTCCTTTCCCTGTGCCACAGGCTCTGATTAGGGCTCGGCTGCCTGCAGCTTATGGTGGGACTGCAAGGGAACCTTGGAGGTTTTTTGTGGCTCATCCACCCCTTACCCAGCTCCAGGCCTTCCCGCATACCTGTACACGAGCCTCGGTGAGGTCTGTCCTCATGGCTAGCTGCTCCCTGGCATAGACATCAGGATAGTGGGTCTTCTGGAAGACCTTCTCCAGCTCCTCCAGCTGGTAACTTGTGAAGGTGGTGCGGTTCCTCCGCTTTTTGCCCTTGTTGCTCTCCGAGTCGGCCTTGTCCATGGGGCTGGGGAGGTCTGTGCTGGCCCTGTCCTGGGGCACTTTCACCCCGGCCTCCTTCACGCTGAGGTAGCTGCTGTCCATTGCTGAAGGGTCGGAGCTTGGCTGCAAGTCAGGCTCTCCCAAACTGCTCTCCTTACCTATTTGGGGGGAGGTAAGGGAGGGAAGAGGAGGGCAGGTTTGACCAGGGGTAGGGGGCAGGGAGAGAGAGAAGGAAACAGATGTAAGTCTTTTGGCCAATTTTGCCCAGCACGGAGGGGCAAGAGGAGGTTGGGGCAAGCTCTCTCAGCTCCTGCTCCCTCTCAGAGACCCAGGTGGGAGGATGAGCCCTGCGCACTCACATGCACACACCCCAGCAAGGCCCTCCTTCAACCTCCCAACACCCTCGCCAGGAGTGAACATCGTGGAGCACTACATTCCTTGGTCCTGGCCACAGGAGAGGTCTCTGAGAGGCACCCATCTGCTCCCTGCACCATGCAGGTCCCCTGTCACCAGCCCATCTGTGCTCCCCTGCTGAACTACACAGAGTAGAAAACCAGGAGTGCACAGCAGCCACGTGTGGTGCCTGGTGGGATCTGTTTCCTGCTCCTGCATCCTCAGGCAGTGGTGGTGGGTCAGCAGAGGTGCTCCCGACTGACCCCCCCAGTCACCCCCACAGCCTTCTGCCAGGACGTGCCCTGCTTTTGGCCAGGAGGCCGTGAATGGAGCTTAGTGCCATGGAAAAGGAGAGTATGAGACCCCTGTGGAAACAGCACCCCCTGCGTGCAGGGCAGAGGGAAATGAGAGGGGTGTGACAGCAGTCTGGGGGGCTGTTCCTGCCTGACTGCCCACAATAATTAATAATTAATGAGATGTGACGTATGACAGCAGTATGGCAATGCAGGAGGAAGAGGTTTCAACCACTGAACCAGTGAACTGGTTCCTTTCTAAGGCTTAGCAGCTACAGTAAAACCACCTTTGAGCGTTATAACACGGCATGTGCATCCTCAGAAACAGGCACTGTGTGTGTCCTCTCCTGCACACCTCCTGCCTCCAGTGACAGTGGTGTCCCCTTCATTATCAAGAGTGATGCTACGCCAGCAGGACCCTGGTGGGGACCCATGGCTCTCCCTTATCTGATGCCACTGCTCTGCATTTCTGTCCCCAGGAGCGACAAAGAGGGATCTGTGTGAGCAACTGGCCACCTGGCCTATAGTGCACAGTCGAGGGTCACACCTGGCCACATTTCTGGCCGGGATCTTTGGGCAAAAAACATGGTAACCCTACTGCAGCTTTTAACTTTCAGCCACTATGCTTAGTTCCTAGATGTGTGGGAAGGGGTACTGTGGTATTTTCTATCCATGCTCTCCTTACCAAGCCAAGGGCACATCAAGTGTCTCATCTTTTTTTTTGAAATGTCACATTAGTCTATTTTCAAATGTTACTAGGCCAGGATCAGTCTTTCTGGGAAACAGCTCCACCATTCAGTGATGTCCCCAGTGGAAGCTTTTTCCTGGCAATGTCATAGCCAGGGTCATTAATGCCAGCTTAAGCATCTTAGCCCCTGTCTTTGGCAATAGCCATTTTTTCCAGCACTCAGCTCTTGTTACAAAATCCTTCTGTGAACTCACTGTATATTTACGGTTCAGCCCTTCTGTGATCAGCTCTGTCACATCTTCACAGCCAAAAGCCCATGAAAGGGCTTGTGAGAAGGTGTGCAGTGTACACGCCCTTGCCCACCTCTCACTCTCGCAGCTGAAAGGCTGCACTGAGGTGATTGGGATGAAACTAGAAGGATGAAATGTAGCTGTCACCCTCAGGCATGAGGGCAAGGCTGGCACAGGTGTAAGCTTGGGAGGATGAGCTATGAAAGGGATTTGAGAAGAAAATTGCCCAGGTGATACAGAGGGCTTGTAAGCAGACCTTGGATGACAGCAGTGGAGTTTCCTGCCACTTTCACCCTACTGTGATTTCAGATTTATTGCTTTCTCTAGTATTGTTCCCTCAGACTTTTGAGGAGCTCCCTGTAAAGCTTACCAAACTTGATGTTGTCTATCTCAGCTCTCTTTGCTTTGATCCTTGGGAATATTTTGCCAAAATTTATGCTCCCTGGGTGCCAGGACCAGTGTCTAGGCCAGTGACTGACACACTGCCTCCTCTTTGAACCTGCCTTCTCCAACTGGCTGACCTCTCCCACTGCTCCTGGGGCATGCAGGTGGACAGAGCTGTCCAAAATGGGCTGGGACAGCGCCCTGCCCCACAGCCTTGGTACATCATATGCTACAGACATGATATTTATAGTTCTCACAACTGAAAATAAAACAGTTCCAGAAAGTCTGCAGCAATGGACTACCACCTATGAGAGTCAGTAGAGGCAGAGTAATAAATAAAGTATTCCAAGAGGTTGGGGTTTTTTTCCCTTTCTCTCTTTCTTTTATTATTTATGATGTCAGGAAGCTCAGTACATTTTCCCCCACGGCTTTGTGCTGGCTGCCTCCCTAACTCCCAAGCCCCCTGCAGCTCCAGCAGCAGCAAACACAAGACCTGAAGCCTTTCCTTGGGAACTCCTCTGTTGTGTTTTATCTGCTTGAGGAGCTCAGGTATCTGGGCAAGGGTCTGCACAAACACACAAAAACACAAACACACACAGAGGGAAAGAGAGAAAAGCTGTGTCTGTTCTAATTTCATTGACAGCATAGCTCAAACTGCAGCTGAGAGCTGGGCCCTGGACTTTCAGCAGTGATAATAAATTATCTCCATCACAAACCATCAGCCCCAAGGAGCAAGGGCTGTCCCTGCTGCACAAAGAGTGGGTGTTCCCAAGCCTGCTGTGCCAGGCCAGAGCCCTCCTTGCAGCTCAGTCATACTGCTGTCATGCTCCTGCACTGCAGCAGGTGTGGGCTTCCTCACCTCTAGCCCCTGAGGGCCCGAGTAGGGATGAGTGGTTTCCATGAGAGGGACAGGAACTGTGGGATGGAGGGCAGGACGGCAGCGTAGGGAGGGCATGGTGTAAATCTACCCTCAGTTGAGCATCCTGAGAAGTAACTCTCATTCCCTGGAAACAGGCTCCCTGACCTCGAAACAGTCACACTAAGTGCTGAAGTGAAACAAATTGCATACATCTGCATATGGATATGCCCAGACTTCCTGTAACTGGAGATGGCCTCAAAGTTTCAGTGCAAAGTTTGGGGTGTCTGGTTCTAATCAAACCTAGAGAGACCTTGAGTTACATATTGTGAAGATCTCCATGACAAGGAGTTAATGTGAGCACCACTGCACCCTTACAAGCCTGACAGGACCACTTGGTGCCTCCTTCACTGCTTGCCAATCCATCCTTGACCTCGTAGCAGTAGAAGGAGGATATTTTCTGACTTCCCACAATTATACCCTGCTCTCTCAGTGCCTTGGCTGCCTGCTAGACCATCAGCATTCCCAAGACCTTCCCTGAGTCACCCTGTGTTAGCTGCCAAGGGACAGGGACAGTCCAGGATAACTGGGTATATGAGCTCCAAGCATCTTGCAGCTCCTTTTGGGCAAGAGGGATGCCTGCATTCCCACTTCTTCCGCAGGGGATATGCCTTTCAAATCTCACCATATCTGTCGTGGGAACCCTATGGAGGAGAAAGGGGGTGCAGGAGACACAAGACCACGTTCACTTGGGACCATGAAGTAAGGCCCTGAGAGAGCCAGGCATTGTGCTGCTCTGCTGACACGCTCCTGGAGGGAACTGTCATCTTTATCATGCTGTCAGGATGTTTTGTTCCTCAGCTGTGCTGTTTTGGGAGGCTGATGAAATAAAATCTTCACAATGTACAATCTTATCCATAGAATTTAATTTAGAGCAAAGTCAGCTTGGTGCATCCACAGGGCAGTGGAGAGTGGGACATTTCCAACACACAGCTTTGGGCCCAACTTGAAATGGTGGCTCTGCTTTGCACAGCACATGCATGACAAGTGACAGGTCCTGCACGACAGGCTCCCTCACACAGATCCTGTGAGGGCAGCCCCACAGCCCATAAGATTGCATGACAGCTACATGGCCAGCACATGCCAGGGACACAGCCAGCACAAGGTATTTCCCCTGGGCTCCAGGCAAAAAAGTCTGCTGGAACTTGGCACTGCTAATGTACTGCTCTGGCAACACCTTGTCCAAGCTATTGCAGTCTCAGTGAAGAGCTGATGCTACCCCAGTCCTGGGAGGCTTCAAGGATAGCCTGGAACACCTACTGGCATGTGGGAGCTCGCGGAGGCTGTCTGTCTGTGGGCAGCCCACGCTCAAAGAGCACGGCGCAGGTGGCATGGGGCTGCACCAGGCTGCCCCTCTGCTCCCACAATAAATGACATAGGGGTCTTCCTGTCCAAGTGTGGGCACAGGAGCGTTCCCCCCTGCCCACCTCCAAGCTCTATGGCCTACAACGCTGGCTACTTCGTGGTGCCTCTCCCTGCCTGCACAGGTGTGGTTTGACTCTTCACAGCAATGATGCTTTAAAAAAACAAAAGCTCTTAATGTCATTCTCTCAGCTCTTGCTTAAATACCAGTGCTAAAATTTTGCCTAGATAGGGTTTGGGCAGTGTATTTTACACTTCTTACCAAGGCACAGCCAGCACACCGCAAGGACTTGGCCAACCATAGGAACCTTATCCAACTCTTGTGATCTTGCCTTAACACATGCTGAAACCATTACACTTGTTTCTAAGCTGTCTGTTGCAGACTTCTGCCTCCTATCTGTCATTTAAGTCTAGAAGTCAGCACAAGACTATTATTTAAAAAACCTCCACAGTTTGGGTTATATAGGAAAAAACAAAGTGACTGGATTTTAGACATATAAAGACCCAAATATTAAGGTTTATTTCTGGTCAGGGTGTCCTTGCTCTAGCAGTCTGCACATGTAGAGAAGATTTTAACACTTTTTTAGCTCTATGTGGCATCAGTGATTTTATTAGCCATGCTCAGATGCTTAATCATACTTTCACTCTTGTGCCCAACTGAAGAGTAAAACTGGGCAGCATTCATCTCTTAAATGCAGGTGGTAGAATTCTACACAGGGCACAAACCATTGGCTCCATTCTGGAAGCTGCAGTTACCCTTTGCTGCTAAGCAGAAACTGGTTGGAGCATCTGCATTTCAGCTCTGGATGAGGATGAGTACATGGCCTGCCCATCCCTCCCAGACAGGGACCTCATTTGGTTGATTGTGCAGAACGTGAAGGAAGGCTGGATATGGTCTGTGCTGTTCCTCTGCTCATGGTACAGCAGTCACTGACTTTCCATTGTGCTCTGGACACAACTGCATGAATGTTCTCATCTGCATGGACACCATCCATCTCCGCTGAGCTTGTCAAAGCTGCTGGCACTGCTGCTCTCCTGCCTGCAGCCTCCTGAGGCTCTATAGCAAAGGGGGCACACACTCAGTGGCTACTCACGGTGGAACTCACAGACTGAAAATAGCTGTGAAATACCTGATCACTTTGGGGAGCTAATTACAGACTGAAAAGTAGTCTGGAGACAATGCCAAAGGTGTCACAGAGTGGGTCCTTGGGTGGTTTTTTGGTGGTCCTGAAACCAGTGTACAACTTGAGTCACTGGCTCTACCTCCACTGTGTGCCTGGGAGATGTTTCAGTGGGAGTCAAATTCACCTCAGCCCTGGCTGCACTTAAGTCCTCTTGTTCCTGGCTGGCTAGCTCTCCTGGAGTAAATCACTGTCTGAGTTTGGGGACAGACATCTTGATAAACATTAACTCTAGTGCTGCTGAGAAGTTCACATCACAGCAAGCCCAGGGAATATGCACTATTTATCTGGGGAAATTGCCGTTCCTCTCACTTTTATTCTGAACTAGCTTTTTTCGCTCCTATGCAAACATCTGTTTTTGAGGGCATGTGTTGCTTTACTGCCTGATTAGCTGGATTCACACACCCTGTGGCTACTTGGGGAGAGCTCAGCATTGTCTGTACAAATGCAACATGTGCTGCTCGCTCCTCTTTCATGTTTTTTAAAGGACGCAAACAAAACTGGCTTTTACATAAACAAATCAATTCTGAAGACTCTGCATAGAAGCTGTGGCTAGACAAAAAGGCACAGCTCATTCTCCAAGTCTTTTTTCATGTGTCACATTCATCTGAAAAGCAGGAAAGTGCTGACTAGTAAATTTTGAAGGCACAAAAATGCTCCTAGCAACCTGCTGCAATTGCAGTTGACTTTCTGGCTCCCAGAACATGATACAAGGAAAGAGAAAGAGCAAGAAAATGTACTGCCGTTGCATCCATGGGGAGAAAATTAAATTGCTCTATTGAATACCATGGCTTCCTCACTACTGAATGTGAAGGAAGATTATTGCTTATGCCAATATTCTGGAGTTGGGCATCTCAGTTCTCTCTGATGAACCCATTCCCAGTGACATTGTTTTGTCCTCTGTGACACCTGAAGGTCTTCAGTATTGTCACCAGTGACACAGTGCCTTGGGGATATGCCAGGACCAGCCACAAGATGACTTTTTAAGTGACAGCAGAGGGAAGTGACAGCCACATCAGTGGCATCAGAGCCTCGTTAGATCCCACACAGGCATCCCCAGGCACAGGACTGGGGGTGATCAGCTACAGGTTTGCAGCATGCCAGGCTGTCTGCAAAGTTTGAAAGTATGACAGACAAGATGGGTCAGCTACTGCATTTTGAAATGTCTCATTTCCCACTGTAGGCATGTCATAAACAGCTAGGAAAAAACTGTGAGTTTCTGCTCTATCCTACTTGTGTGTCTGCTAAAATAGTGCATATGAACCAAAAGCCATCTAGAACCTCTGAACTGGTATATCCCTGATGTGTACCAGCTAAGGAAGATGGACAAGGCAGGCAAGGATGAGAAGGGGACTTGAATGGGCTTTCAGCTTCCTCTTGGCTCTGGTATTGATACCTTTTGGATAAGTAGTCTCCTCCTTCCCAAGCAGTCCTGCATTGCCTTGCCATGGCAGTGATCGCCTGAGGGTCTTGGTTTTTCCCAAGCTCCTCAGAACCAGATGTAAGCACCTAACTGCTCTGAAGACTTGGCTCAATGCTGAATAGAAAAATATGTTATATCATTAAGAAAAAAAATCAGCGTCACTCATATTGGACAAAGTATTGAATGGGGTCATCTCAGTCATAGACTCATACCTACACACAAGCTAGTAACTGTTTATTGGGATTTCAGTCCAAAAGAATCCACAGATCCTTGGGCCCATGAAAGGCAGAACAGACAGGTCTGCAGTGGTGTTTGCTGAAGACTTTTGTTCTCCACAGACAGGCACTGTAGGGTTTTGCCCACCTTGATGCTCTGTCCCGATGTGGGAATTCTGTTCTGCTCCTGTCTGAGCTGAGTTTTCATACTGGGACATCCCTACTGGCTGTCAGCAACTGGAGCAACATCTGCCCAACCCACCTGGTCTACCTTACTTTGGGATCATTCAGTCATCCCAGAGGTGTGTTTCTTTTTGAAAAATCTAGATCCAGCAAGGTTGCTCCTCCCCTGCTTGGATGCTACCTCCAGCTGAGTTAGCTACAGTAGCATTTAAGGTAGCCAGGATTCAACCCCCTCCCTGTGCTGGGGCCTTGTGAAGTCAGGCCCTGCACCTGGAGCAGGGAAAGGTAAGTGCTGGGCAGCTCTGGGGCTGACAGCAGGCTGTGCCACGCAGTGCCTGCGGTAGCACTGAGGGTGCTCAGATGTGAGTGACAGATGAGGCTGATGAAGGGCTTAGGCCTAAGCTCTCACTCTGAAAGGAAGAGCATAAGAGTTCCCATTATGTGCAGATTTATGTAATCATCTTAACTTCACCTGTGCCATTTGGCCACTGCAAGGATCTGAAGAGATCCCTCACCTGAGCACTGCAGGAGAAAAGGGGGCTCTTCTCTGCAAGCTGTTATCTCCTCCAGAGGTTTCCCCTGCAACCAGTCAGTGCCTCTCTCTTCCCCACAACATACCCCGGACATCTCCCCTACGATTTCCACCCCAGGCTGGGTGAAGGCTGAGCAGGACGTCTGCTCTGTCAGGGCAAAAGGGAGGCACGAGGCGGTGGTGCAGCCTTCCAGGCCTCAATGTGTGTGTTGCCTTCCATGCTAAGCACACACCGAGCAAGGCACCACCAGCCATCACCTGTGACAGAAGCTATAAATCAGCCATCCAGTTAAGAAGGGAGTGGGGGACTCTTCCTGCTGGTGAGGTAGGCTGGTGAGGCAAAGCTGCTTGAAGGGAGTTGATGCTTGTTCTGATGTCTGGCTATGGCACGGTTTAATTCCCTGCTGCCAGCTTGCAGAGTGATTCACCCCACCCTGTGGGTCGGTGCCTGCCTGGACACTGTTCACATCATTTGGTTGGTTGTTCTGTCTGCCTCTCTCTGCAGTCTTCTGTCTGTCTGCTTTGCAAAAGCAACCTCTCTGCAGCAGAGACAGCAATGCATTGCTGAAGTTCAGCTGCCTCCCAGAGGTGACTTCTAGTTGCCTGTTCTGTGCTGCTGGTAGCAGGGCTGTACCTGCAACCTGAAATTGCCAGCAGAGAGGAGGGGCAGGAGGAGGGAGATTAGGGCCATTTTGTAATGAGCTGGGCAAGAGCTCAGCTGCTTCTGCATTATGGAGTCCTGGTTCAAATGAACGACAGACGAACTTCAGTGGCTTGCAGGCTCCGGCCAGGGCGGTGTCCGAGCAGGCTCTGCCCAGCTGGAGCAGCCAGCCTGCGGCCCTAGTCCAGCAAGGCACTGCAGCATGTGTGTGTCCCTGGACTACCCTTCTGCTAAAGTGCAGTGTTATGCACTTCAGATGGGCAGTCAGGCAAGCCCAAACAAATCCTCCCAGCACTGCTCCCTGCTGCTCCTTGTGCTTCCCAGTTTGGACCCCCAGGTGCCCCCCTGGAGAAGACCTGGGGACTCTTGAGTCTGAATGAGATGCTGTGGCAACCTCATTGGAACCCAAGGGCAGCACATCTCAAGGGGGTTTGGGTGCTACCAGTCACACTTGGAAATTGGAAAGCAGGAGTGAGGAAAGCTGGAGTAAAATCAGAAAACCACCAAAATTGGCTGAACCTCACAGAACCACGGAAAGGGTTGAGTTTAAACATTCAAAGTTTGGGCAAGATTTCCCAGCAAAGTAGTTCTGCTGTTCTTCAGTTTTATACAGCTGATTAGTAAAGAGCGGCCCAGACGAGGGAAGAAAAACCTTCAGCCTTCCCCAAACTTGCCTGTTCTTGGAAGAACATCTATAATTTATTTCCATTCCAACTGCACATTGCAAAACTCAAGGCCAGCCAGGTCTGGGAAAATTCCTACAAGCACTAGGCTTTTAGAAGCATTCCAGAAAGAAATTAAGTTTCTGGCTACCAATCCCACTAATTCAGTCACCAGGGCTGGGCAACAGACTGGCATCAGCTTTTACTGGCAGAGAGTAATAGGGCAGCAAAATCCGAAACTGAAGCAAGAAGCAGCACAACCAAACTGAGAACTTGCCAGCTGAGAAGGAAGACACAATAACCAACAACAAATCTGAGAGCAGCAAGTTATTTCCCCTAACCTCTACACCCTCATCTTGAGGTGGGGGCAATGCTGCAGCCTCACAGGGGCTGATGCCAAAGGGGATGGGGAAGCCCAGGCTCCTGACAGCGTCTGAGGGTGGCAGCAGCAACCCCTGGTAGCCAGGGACTCTCATCCCTGGTCCCCATGAGCCCACATGCAGTGCAGGAGGTACACAGTGACCTCAAGGTCTCTCTGATCTCAAAAGCTGTTCTGAGGTATTGAGGGGACATGGCTGCACTGCATGGCCTGGCCATGAACCACGGTGTATCTACACTATAGCTGTGGAGAAAGGGCAAAGACAGAAAAATCCAACTAAGACTGGCTTGCTTGGAAACTCCAGTTGACCCTGACACAGTCTAAACAAATATTTTTTTTAATGACTCAGAATGCCCCAGTCTTCTTATATGTATCCCCAAAGACTGTCATAAAATGTCTACAGAAAGGACTCCGTGAACCTCTGCTGCCCTGCTCTAGAGGCACATATTTCAGCTCCAGTCAAACTGAAGTTTAATAAACCCTTGGCCTCTGTAGGTTCCCTCCAGCCTCTGCAGCAAACAATTCTCCCCCGCCTCAGCCTGGCTCTGGGTCTGTGTCCACCCTGGTGTTTGCCATGAGTGGCCAACTCCGCGGCAGAGTCCCATGGGAGACCACCATGAGCTGTGAGTGCTGCACTCTTGTGCCTCACTTTTTTTTCTGCTGGGGCTGTGAGGAGTAGGGAAGGAGTGTTTGAAACTCTCCCTCATTTGTCATCAGCTCTGAAACATATATACCAGCTTAAGACACCTCTGGAGATTTAGCTCTACATCCTTCATATTTGGGGAGAAGGTATATGTTGGCTGTGGGAGCCAGGATAATCCAAGTCTTTTGAATGATACCAAGAGCTGATGCAAGCCACTGTGCTTGGCAAAATACTGGGAGACCCTACTTGCATCATGGTTTAAGTGCAATGCTTTCCTCATCCAAAAAAAGCCCTCATGTGTTGTTCAATAATCCCCCTTTAATGAAGTTTTGCCAGCTCTTCAAGGAGTTAAAATGATACTGCATGACTTGGCCTATTACTCTCATGAGACACTTGTGCAGGAGCCCAAACACGTGGTTCCCAAAGGAAAGGGATGAAAATTATTTACAGAAGCAGTGAGGCAAAGGTTTATTGATAATGAGGCACTAAAAGGAAATGGGATGAATGTGCCTAATATTCCTCTAGTAAACGAAAAACAAATAGTATTCACAATCAGCAACTCACATTTTTAATTCTGAGCTGAGAATAACAAGATTCATAGATTATTCTCAGTTGGAAGAGACCCACAAGGATCATTGAGTCCAAGTCTGAAGTGAATAGCCCATATGGGAATTGAACCCAAAATACAGGTCAAAAGACAGTTATTAAGGAAAAAAATCCATTAGGTAGTACTGAGCAAGGAAAACATCCACAAAAGTGTGCTCTTACTTGTGAAAGGGGGGTCATGAATTGCTCAAAGGGTAAACTGTGCTTGTCAAGTAATTCAGCGTGCTATGCACTCTGAGGTCAGAGAAAGGGATTTCATTTCTCTTGGGAACTACTTCACCTTGCAACACATATAATTGTCACTGGGGGGGAAAAATGAAATAAAAAACCAAAAAACCAAAACAACCAAAAACCCCAGAAGTTTGCATGAGCCAAGAGTATTTGACCTTTACTTTCTACTCCACCTCTATGTTTCACTTCTTTTCCCAGACATTGTGCCTGGTGAGCCACATTCCCACAGTGTCTGCCCATCCTGCACATGCTGTCCAGCCACTTGATGGCCAAAGTTACCAGAGTCTGGCCACTCACTGTACTTGGTGGTGACCAAACCAGGCCAAGGTGTGGATCTCCGACCATCACCTGGACCACCAAATTCCCTTATAAAGCCACCCTGGGGCTAGGGAGACGTTGTTGCCCCTTGTGCTGCTGTGGCTGCAGATGGTTTACGCTGTGTGGTGCCTCTGCCAGCTGGAATGGTCCCTGGCTGCATGGCACCACAGTTAAACACTATGCCAGGACCAAACATGTTTACTGAACCCAAGAGCATGAGCAGTGAGAGCACTGTTTCAAGGGCTTTTGTGCCATTCCTCTTATTTTTCTTTTCCTAAATACTTCTTGCTGTCGGGGTCTTTCGATCACACGCACTGGGCCACTCTCTGTGGGTGAAGAGTTCTCCATTTTCTCATCATCATCCAGTGTTTGAATGTAATCATTGTTTACTGCATGGCACCCACACCCTCCTCAGCAGTGTCCTCTGGGCTTCCTACAGCACCCACCGAGCTGTGCCGGAGGGTCGTGCAGAGATGCCCGAGTCACAGCGAGCCCGGTGAGGTGAGGCACTGCTATTTCTCCTGTTGTACGGATGGCAAAGTGAGACAGAGCCACCAGGCACACACAGACACTCTGCCCAAGCTTGAGATTGAAAAAGTACTTAGCACTGTCTAGCATTCTTGCAGCCTCGAGGTGAAGGTCCTGCTGGCCTCAGCTATGCCTCTCAGGTGCCTGAATCATGCAATACCTTTGTATCTTGGCCAAGCAGATCTAAGCCCCCATTCCATCCAAAACACTCCTCAGCCTTCAGAACAAGTTTCTGCCTCATCAAAATTCCTCATCCTTATCCCAGCCTTTGCTCCCCTTCTTTGCCTGGATCCAAGCAAGGCTGGACCAACTACTGGGGTAAATGGCCACTGCAATAAGAGTAAGTTCAGACCTGGCTGGAAACACTCCCAGAACATGAGAAATCTGCAGTGTCTTTAGGTGTGAAAATCAAAGGTGTCACTACTGAGACAGTTCAAACCACAACTCCTTATGGCTGGTTGTTGGATAATCTTTCAGAGGAAAGGCTCAAAGCACATTTCCTACCCAAAGCCCAGCTCCACTGTAAATCTGACGATCTTGCTCCACAGCACGGTGCAGCAGAACTTATGAAAAAAGTTGTCATCAGATTTTTTTCCTGACATGGAGAAAATAAAAACGTGCTTAGTTTTAGCTACATTCTTGGAAACAGCTTAATTGATTCAGAAGAGCTTTTAAAACACAAAGTATTATAAAAACAGCCGGAGGCAAACAACTGCTGTGGGAGCTTTTAGGCAAGATTGTTAAGTTTTGATTAAGTTAGAAGAAACTGGATGCAAGATTGTGGTATGAAGTGTCAGGCAGTAGACACAAACAGCAGTGACTCTGGTAACACATTTTCCTAACAGAAAACAAAAAAAATCATGACTCTTGGAAGGAGAGGAAGTCCTGGAGCACCACTAGTTCTCAGCTGAACTGGATGATTATGCGAAAGATAATGACCATGAAAATCAGCCTAAATTAAAAACTGTATCCACATCAGCTGTGTTCATGCCCACTTTTGTGTTTGCTTCCAGTTAGCATTCCAGGACGGGATCATATTGACATGAGTGACTACAAATGTCAAGTAAACATTAGCAAACATTTACAGAAATCATCTTTAGGAACTTGTGAAAAGGAATATTCGTCCCAGAAATGTGCTTCTGCCAGAGGTGCTGATCCAGTCAGGGAACAAAGACTCATCATTTGTGTCCACTGTGCACCTACCTTCCACTCACCACCACAGATGCCCTTCCAGCTGCCTGCTCCTTGCACCGGTTCACACACACACACAATCTGCTGACCAAAGATTACTCATGAACAGCATCCCAACAACAATCCTGTGTCCCAGACAGACCTCGAAAAATCATACCTTGCTCATAATTTGCAAATAAATCGCATGGGGTGTTCATCCCTGCTGCTCCCTGTCTCCCAAAATACTTCCTTAGGGGAGCCCTTATTTTGGGAGATACCTGATCTCCATAAGGGTGGCTGTGTGCTGACATGGACCACAACTCAGAAAATCTCTGCCTACAGACATTGTGATGCCAGAGCCACAAGCAGAGCTTCAGTTCTTAAAAACTGCCTTTTCGAGCAGTGTGGGAAGCAACAGGGGGCTTTAAAAGCAGGTGGAAAGAGTGATTGCAGGCAGCACAGCCTAGAGAGGAGAATAAAACACACAATCAGAAACCATGGGCTGAAATCAGTACACATGGAAAGCACCAGTTGGAAAGGTATGCGCTGTTTCAGACTTTCCTAGATGAGAACAAGCAAGACCCCTTTTCACCAGCTATATTCCTGTTCTTTTCAGAAACAAGCCTGTCTGCAATTGTCTGGAAAGGTTGAAATTTAGGAAGAACAGATAAACACTTTGGTTTCCCATGTCTGAGGGTTCCTGGAATTAGTGGGGCCACTAGGCACAGGCTGGCCTCTGTTTCCCCAAAGCATTTCCAGCTCCCGGGCTCAGAGTGCTTGCAGGGAAAGATGCTGGGGGCTGCAGTGGGTTGCTTTCTCCGTCCTTCTCATCTGAGACTGGGCTTCCCACACACTGCCTTCTCAGATTTACTATCTCACAGTACATTTGGGTCATGGTTTTTCAGACTTCATGAGAGGCAAACATCCCTGTGTGGGAATATGCAATTTCTTCTGCAATTCATTTTGTTTATAGGGCTCTCAGGAGAAAATATACAGTCGGATGTAAATAATGGGACTCCAAAACTCCTTCAGTGAACACAGTTATGAGTATATAGCTTCCAAGAGCCGGGGTGTTAGAGCCAAGGTTTTAGTGCTACAGGAAACTCTCCATCCCAAAGAAGGGAGCACAGCCCTGGTCTGTGCCTGCTGGTAATGAGAGACTTGCCTGGAATCAGGGATACTCAGAGTATTTGCTGCTTATGTCCTCTGTTTTCCAAAGCAAAGACGTGGCTTCCTGAATTGGCTTAAACCACATTGTTCTTCTCACTGACACCTCCTACAGCTGATGAAGCTGAGGCTTATAAACAGGGATAGCACGACTGATACACAGTCCAGTTTGCTTCGAACTGTGGTACACAGTGGACTGTGTAAGGTGTGTTTGTAACTTTGTCAAGGACATGATCTGACATAAACAGAAAATAAAAGGTTACTTTGTCTCCTGTCAGCTGATGGACTGTGATCTGGGCTTGACTGACAGTAAGAAGCTCTATAGGCTACTACCAGCCAGGGACAGCCTGGAAGCCGGTGTACCATCTCGTTTGATGGTTCTTGCCCCAGGAGAAAGCTGAGCCAGGAGAGCTGAAGGCTGAGGAGCAGAGCTGCCTTCCTGGAAAAGGGGTGGTCTGTCTTAACATCCCTTTGGGCAGGACACAACACGGCGAGAAGGTCACCTCAACCATGGTGCTACACTGCCATCACAGTCATGCTGCCAGGTTCCCTGCCTTCCCCTGCCACCTGGGCCAGACATGCTCTGGGATGAGCTCTGGGCAGTCTTCAGTGCCCATACTCACACCACTGTGTTGATACTTCTGGCACAGCACTGAACAAAAGGGAACTGCTTTGCACACCTCTGCTAGGCATCCCTCTGAAAACATGCCCTGCTCAGCCTCCTTCCAGAAGATCCCAGACCCACGGACCTACCTCATGCCACCACACAGCAGGGAAGTGCCAGAGCAACCAGTGTAGCTATTTACATACTCGTATCGCATTTTCCTATTGGGACATTTTCATGGGGCTTGGGTTGACTTTGCTCCCACTGGGATGCCACCGCAGGCTTTCAGCTGCTGCTCCCTTTTCTTTTGAACTCCTGAGGAGGAGTTCTCAGCAAAGTTTTTGGTTTTAATGAAATCTGTGGGCTAAATGAGGCCATTCCCCATTTTTCCTCAGTGGGGAACTAATTTCTACCAGACTCAAAATCTTTAGCTGTATTCTTGGCTTTCAGGACCCACTCAGTTACCCTCGTAACTTCTCCTTGGCCAGCACCCACTGGCCTTTTATGTGTTAATGCATGTATGTGGTCCCTGCTACAGACCATGGTTTATCTGCTGCAGGCTTCTAATATCTCCATCTCTGTGGGACGTGCAATCAGCCCAGTTTCCACACAAAAGCCTACATCAGAGAACATTCACGTTGCCTCAGGCAATATTCGCATCACATTTTCTCTAGAAAAACCTAGGCTGTTCCACTTGATTTTTGCAGTGTAGGTAGGCCAGACTTACATAGTCCAGATTTATTAATTTCTGGCAAGGACTGTGCTGTGTTTCCTGACAAGGAGAACTGGGCTCAGACAGTGCTTTCCCTTTACTCTGAAAGTCATTGAACCCAACAGAACAGACAAAGGGCTGGATCAGTCCTGGTCCTTTTGTCACTCTCTTGTGAAGTGTCTGGGGGCTGATTCGGTTGCCCACTCACGGGGTTTTGGTGCTGTGCAGGACACACTGAGGTCCCTCAGGTGCTGACATGGGGCAGGTACCCAGGCCTTGAGGAGCAGCACAGGGACATCAAGGAGTGTAAATGGAAGCATGTCAGGGCAGGTGGCATGCAGTTGGCTCAACGCCTCCTCTCAGCACCAGCCAATCTTCTCCTCCCTACCATGCTGGATACCTCCTATTGCCTTTACCAGCATCTGACAAACCTGTTGAAATACTTCGGCATCAAAGCCTCTGCCTTGTTGCATGTTCTTTGTGTCTTGGTTCCCAAATATGGTGAAAAATTCATCCCTTAGAAGCTTGGTTGCTATCAGAGCGTCTTGGTTCCTTTTTGGGTAAACTTCAGGTCATTTTCTAAAGAAATCCATAGCTACCAACAAATATTGTCTGGCAGATTCTGTCTCAGGCAAAGGCCCAACAACATCAACAGCAATGCAACAGCAGTAAGGTCCCCAGGAGACACTGCTCAGTAGGGTTTCTCCCCATCTTTGGGGACCCACTTTAGAAATGCAACACATGCAAGAAAAGCATCACACTTCGTTGTAGTAATTTTCCATCATCTGCATTTTTGTCAAAACTGGTTCTCTCATGGCTTGACTAAAGACTTTACAACTTCAAGACATCATAGCAAAACATCAGAAACTCTTCTTTGAGTGTTTTGGTGACAATGAGCTCTCACGAGTGCGTGTCACATGTGGTTTTGTTTTCCCATCTCCTATACAACATTTCATCTTTAAATTCCAAGCTTTCCCATCATGACCAGAGGGCTTGTGCCTTGCTAGTCTGAAAAGAGTCAAAAAGCAGACAAGGTTGCCAAATAAGGGTTTTTTTTTTAGTCACACCTTGTTTGACACCAGGAGCCTTCTTGAGGAACACTCCCTCTTAGTTCCATGAACTCTGCTCTTGCAAACTTACATCTACGGATGAAATAGGAGAGTTTTTGTTACTGCATGCTGTGGAAGAAGGAGGTAAAAAAGGATTCAGTCTCAGCTTTTTCTTTCTGCCCTGCTGAGGGAGGTATCTGCCCAGAAAAAAAGGCCTTTGAAGAAGGCACTGGTAGAACAAGTCTTTGGTGACTGTGCTCTTGTGTCAGTGCTGTTCCGACCCCACAGGCACCCCCAGCTGTGTTCAATGGAAGCTGCTTCAGCCCTGAAAATGCCTGGCTGCTCTCCTTTCACTGTCAGGGTAGCTTTCTCTTCTCACAAGGGGCGTATGGAGCTTTTGTAATCCTGGCAAGTCTGCAGCTGAGCCTCCAGGTTCAGGATCAGTGCCCTGCAATGCCAGACAAGATGACAGTTCCGTGCTCCTTTCCCTGACATTGGGGAAGCACTGCCCCTTTGCTCCTGGCTCGGTTTGCCCAGGGTGCATTTATGTTATGCCTCTCTTCAGCAATTCACCTTGCTCTGGGTTAGATTTAGATTGGCAGCCTGGAGCTCATGACAGCCTGTTTACAAAACATCATTGGTTCCTATCAAGGGGCTCAGCACACACCAGGACACCCCCAGCTGTACCACAGGGACTGGGTGGCTGCCTGTGCAGACCTGCTGTCTTGGTCTCTCCAGGGAGGGCTGCTGTACACAGGTGATGGGAGACCCACACTACAGTATTTTATGGACCTGTGCTAACATGAAAGCCATTTTCACCTCCAGATACTCACTGTGGAAACCAAAATGAACCTGGTAAGGCACATCCCAGATATTATCTAGTAATGGTAAGACACAAGCACCCTCTGGTTAATGTACTACATAGCAAAGCTCTTGCTGGCCTTCTTTTCTAACCAGGACAACTGATGAGGTCCAAAAACTGTGTAGAAGCTCAAAGAGACAGCTCAGGGCCTGCCCACAGAGGCAGACACCACAAACAGATTGCCCAAACCTCTTTCTTTCAGATGAGCCATGTTTTTGAAGGAAAACACCTCAGGCTGAAAGCCCTGGTGGTGACTGACCAGGTGCCAGCCACAGTGATGTATGTGCTGAGTGTTAGTTCATCTCCTACCTTGGCTACGCTGAGCAATTTCCTGGATCCCAGCAGTCGCTTCTCCTGCATGCATTTTTTGCCAGCAAGAACATTTTCCTCAGTCCCTGCCTTCCCTCAGACCCCTACGAGGGCGAGGGCTACATTTTGGGCTGTCCCATCATCTCTGTCTCTGGTTTCAGTGACCAGCTGCAGTACCTGAATGAGCACCTGTGGTGCCTGTAAATTACAGAGGTGATAAACCCCTCTCCTGCTACTTGGCTGCTCCCGCTGCCCACCCTCTGAGGGGGACGGCTGACAGAGAAAAATAGGCTGTTCAATGAAGAACTCCAGTTTTTACCACCAAGGCCAAGGAACAGGGGATTTCCAGGACAACCAGCCACAAAACCAAACTAATTAAAGGCTACAAGGGAACAGCAAGATTCTCTGGACACCAGCTTAATACCAAAGCCTGGGCACAAATAAGCCTTATTATAGCTTCAACTCTAACTTAAAACCACCATCACCCAACTTTGCATGTGCAGCTACAGATCCCCCTGTTTCCTGAGCTGACTTTGGGCCTTTCAGTAGATTTTTATGAGGCTCTGTCCTGACCAGCCATATATTTATAACAACTCTGTGGATATTTCCCCTCCCCAACAGAGCAGTTAACTTAGTGGCTGCACTCATGTTTGATATTGTAGTCAATACCCCATTGCTTTCTATACTTCATAAGTCCCTTTTTCTAATAGCTTGAAGTGGTATGAGCTGGATGGAAATACTCATTTTTCTAGCACAGGACCTCATACCTACATAAAGCAACCAGCTTCCCTCTCTTCCAGTAGCAGCTTTCCAACTTCTGCTCAAGAGCTGAAATGCAATATTTAAGCTCTGCCATAAATCCCACAGCTCCATGGAGTGTTTCTGGCCTTCTGCACAACCTGCCTAACTGTCTAGCAATTGGTCCATTAGCTATTTATCTTGGAAGTCCTCACTGGAGATGTGAGGAACACAAAAAGTCTGCAGGTCTCCTGCCAATTTAGGTAGGTTCTTCTTCCTCTTGCCTTCTAGCATTTGGCTATGTCCTGTCTAGCTCAGATTGATATCTGGCTCCAATCTGCTTACGAAGGTTCAGACCAAATCTTGATAAGCCAGGTTATGTCTGTAGTGCAGTGCTTCTCAGCTCTCAGCTATGGGTCCTTGCCACAGCTGTGCTCCTGACTCTGCTCCAGGAAGAGGTTTGGGCATGCACCATCCCAGGGAAGGCTGGAAAAGAACCGCATGGTGCTCCAGAAGGTCTTGCAGCCTCTTGAGCTGTAGACCAGCACTGTGGTCCAGGCTCTAGTGCATACCCTGCCCCACTGTTTGGCCTCAGGCTCTCCTCTGGGAACAAGCTCTGCAGAACAAGGCTCTGCCCAGTTCCTCTTTCAGTCTGGTTGCACAGTGGGAACAGACATGCATCAGCCTCCCATGCAGCATTTCTTGAGTGACATCTCTGGGGCAGGGAAAACCTGATGCTGTGGCCTTGTGCACACACACTGGGAAGGGCCAGGCTTATAGGTGACCCATCCCCACATGGCAGACCCAACAGCCAGAGACCAGCTCCATGCCCAGCAGGCTGGTACCCTGGTGAGCCTTTGGTGTAATTTTTGAAATGCTTCTCTTTTCTTTCAGAAACTTTGCTGTGGCACAGGTCTTGTATTTAGCTTTGGGCTGAACAATATTTTCCTGTTTCCCCTGTTTTGTGAAACAACTTCTAGCCTGTGTCACACATGTTCCTCAACACCTCGCAGAGTCATGGTCTTGCAGATGGGCCTTCAGATCTCTCTGAGCACTCTCCCAGAAAAGTCATTCTCTGATAGTTTTTGACCCCTACTGGGAAAATTCTCAATATTGCACTCTTTCCCTGTGCATACTGTACAACTTGGGCTTGTTTTGATTTAATTCTGGTGTGAATTTCTTTCACTTCCCACTGCTCCTGAATAGATTAGATATCAGCAAGCACTTTTGTTATCTGATCTCTCTTGCATCAAAAGAATGAATACAGTTCCCCATTTCCCTTTTTGGAAACAGCATCCTACCCCAAAAGCAACGTTACAGCAGTCAGTCAATATCCTAAGCCCCGAGGGAACTGCTTCCACTACAGGGAGGAACTGATGCAACACGAGATATTTCTTTTAGGCAGCATTGCTTGTGCATAGAGCCCGGATGGGGAACAACAACAATCAGATAGGAGTTATACTGAGACCTTACAAGTTTATTTTATTCCCCCAGACACCAGTCTGCCCAAATAATTTGTTCTCTTCCTCAGTTTCCTCATTCTGCATTGATACCACTTCTCTGATGGGCCTTGATGCTGCTGACTCCCTGCCCTTTGGTTTTGTAGGGTTTTCAGACTTCCACTGAACAAAGGCAGCTGTTATCTTCATAAACCCCACAGAGTTTGCACCCAGGCTTAGCATACAGCATGTCTGTTGGTGAGTAAGCCAGGTTACCTTTCAGGCTCCATCACCAGCTTACCCACTGCCCTACAGCTAATGAACACAGCTCTTGCTAATAAAGAATATATTTAGAAATAATACTGATTCAACCATCTGCTTCCAGTAAGGAGATTAAATGTAAAAACTGCATCTTCAAAAAAAAAAAAATCAGATACAAATAAACTTGAATAGACATTTAATGCTGAGCTGGGTAATGCAACAGTATTCAATCAGTGCAGATGAGAGACCACAGCTCATGACATATCAGCTTGTCATGACTAAATCCTGCTGGGACCTGAAGACAGCAGCTACTAAATGTTGAATCACAGCTGTTCTCAAGGGAGATATGAAGAATTTGATACTGGTGGGTTCATATTTAGATAGTACATAAAATCAGTTGCACACCACCTTCCATAATAATGCTGAGTCTGTCACTGCTTATTACCCATCCAAGATACCTCCTCTTCTTCTTCTTCTCTCCCTTCCCCTGCCTCTCCTCATTTATGTCTGCTCCTTCCTCTCTCTATCCATTTCCCCTGTTTCTCACTGATTCCTCTCTTTGACCAAAAAATGACCTTAGAATTATCATGGTGATCACAATTGCTCTTTCACATTGTGTCTACTTACGTGACAGTCAAAATATGAAGATGATTTGCAAGCACAAGTGAAAAATGTGGCCAAGCAGATTCACCAGTATGTATAATAACACTGAATCATCTGAACTTGCACAGAAAATAAAGTGGAGGTCATTTATTTAATATATGTAAGTAGCCCTCCTCCTTTACTTACGAACTTTCCTTTACAAGTTAAGGCTGCTGAGACACATGTAACTATGATAAATTGCTCTGACATTTTATTAATAAGAAATATTCCCATCCATCTCTTAGTAAATGTTTCTCAAGTCACAGGGGTCCTATATCAGCTGCATTACCACTTAGGTTTCTCCTAATCCAGAACTATCTCTCTTTTCCTTTTGAAAAGGTATCTACATAAAGATATTAGATCTGTGCTTTCCAACAGGATTAACAATTGAGATGGGATTTTTTTTCAGATATGTAGGAGGAGTACCTCAGAAACATATGACTTTGGGGCAGGGATTGCTCAGCGTTTTCTAAAAAGCACAACTCATATCTTGTGTTGGTCAATATAGGTTGCCTACACTGATGAGCTGCTTTTTAAAGATTAGACCATTAACATGGATTGGCAGGTTGAGCCTATTTTACATACTGAGAGACCTGAGCATACAAGAACACATCAATTGCTTACAGCTTCTTGCAAAGAATAAGGACATGACTGTCAAGAAATTTAAATGAAAGCCCCTACAAAATCACACACGGAACCTCTAGTCCGTGAGTTTCTGACTCCAGCAGCGGCTCCTTCTCTAGCCGGCTGAGTGCCTCCTTCTGCCGGAGCCACGGCCCTGCGAAGGTCACACTGATGCCACTGAGTGGCCACAGCTTCACCTTGCACAAGCTCCTCGGGTGTTTCAAGTGTCAGTTTTTCTAACTGTAAAATGAGAATAAAAGCCTCTTACTTGCCCCGAAACACTTTCACACTCTTTACCTGAAAATTGCTACAGCTACAAAAATGCCCTGAACAAATAAAGCATCTTAAGGACTCCAGGGAGCAAAACTGGCTAAAGGGCTGGGAACTAGGGTGACCGAATGGACAGGTCTGGAGATGTCCTTTAGCAGCAGACCTTGGCTCCGAGCCTCTCAGACACCACCTCCCTCTTACAAGGGAAACTCATCATGGCTTTGAACGCAGACCTTGGAAAATGAATAAATCTTCACGATCTGAGGGATTGAAGTCTGCACATTAGCTCCCCTTAAACCGTGGGTGCATTTAACTTGGGAGGTTAGAAACCACAGCCAAAGAAATCTCTTTTGATTCACAACTTGTTTTGAGCAGTCACCCATAAAGCAGCCAGTGAATCACTCCAGCCAGTTAGTCATGCAACCACACTGAATGTACACTCAAAAGGCTGCACAAAATAAACAGCCTGCAGCTCCAGATAACACACACACAGCTCATTTGCGCTATCTGGCATCAGCATATATTGTTAATAGGACTCCTACACCAAACCCTTAGGAAAAAAGCGCACTCAAATAAGCATCTCCAAATCTCTCTCTCCATCAGTATTTTTCTCGTCTGCTTCACTCTGTGTTGCTTTCAAAACAATTAAGACTAGTAAAAGTATTAAGATTCTTTCTCTCTCTTTCCGCACCTTCCTCTTGCTGGTAACGTCCTGCTGGGTTTGCAGGCGTGCGCTGCTGAAGTGTGGGGCTAAAGCGGAGTTAATCCCAATCAGCAGCAGACAAGTCGAAAATAAACAGCTCTAGTGCGAAAAGAAATCTTACTGCAAGGAGGGAGCGGCAGGAATACGGGGGGGAGGGAGTCTCCCGGTCCTTTGACACATGAGTGTTATAAACAGCTCGGGTCAGGAATCCTATAAAAGCCTCCAGCCAGATCTACCGTCCAATTCAAGAGAAGCGCAAAACACCTTTTGGAAAGAGCCGCGAATAAACCTTCCTGCGCGGCCCTAGGAGTAAGGAACGTGAGCCCTACCTTCGCGTCTGGCTCCCTGAGGAAATCCCGCAGGTTTCCGCGGAGGAGATCCCGCACCTCCGAGTGTCTGTTCAAACAGAGGCTTAGCCAAACTCCCGGTGAGAGCTCCCTCCCCTCCCTGGGAGGGTGCCGGAACCCTTGAATGGCAGATCTGGTGGCCCTATTGTGGAAAAGAGAGGGCTATTGCCAGGGCGGCGTCAGCAGCACGCCGGGAGCCGGCGGCCGAACCTCGCCGGGCAGCCGGTCCCACATCAACGGGAGGGAAGGGCCGGCTCTGTCGCCCCGCTCCCCGAAGCTCGCCTCGCCTCCCCGCCCTCCTGGCTTCTCTTGCCGGCTCCTTCTCCCTGATGCCAGCTTGGATCACGTCCCCGCTTGTCCCCTTCCCCACTCGCGCCTGCCTCCCGCGCACTTCTCCCCTTTATGCTCTCTTGTTGCCCCCGCGGGGATCAGGGTAGCAGCATCTCCCCACCCCGGCGGAGAGAGGTGCGGGGGGAGCCCGCACACCCCGCCTGCCTCCCCGCCTGCGCTTCTAGCCCCGGCGAAGGAGCCCGGGCAGGAGCCGGGGCCGAGATCAAAGCTGTGGGGAGAGGAAAGGGGAGACAGGACCGAAGGGCCGCCGCAGCCCGGGACACCCCTCCCAAAGTCCTCTGCACCCCGGGCGAGCGGCGGGCGAGCAGTGGGGACCGCCATCCCCCTCCTGGCAGAGCCATTCCGGCGGAGATCCTTAGCCAGGCGGCCCGGACCCCGGTGCGGGGACACGGCATCGCCCGAGGTGGGGGAGCCCTGCGGGAGTCCCAAGGGGAGCACACGGCCCCCGTTACCGCGTTCCGCTCCGGGCGTGGGGCTGCGGCGGAAGCCGCGGGAAGGGGGCAGACGCCACCGGCCCTCCCCGGCGCACGGCGAACTCCGCAGAGCCCTTGAACGTCGGCGGGGGCTCTGCGCGGCGCCGCGGGGAGCCCCGAGCGCCTGGCAGCGAGCGGTCTCTCGCGGGAGGCGGAGGGGGACCGCCAGCGAGCTCGTTCCTGCCGTGCCTGCAGCTTACATTACATCAGGAAAGGAGGAGGAGGAGAAATCCATTAAAAGTGTCAATTTAAAAAGCACGCAGCGAGCCTCCGATTTCTACAGCAGTGACTTTCCGTACTTCTAGTAATACTGCACTTAAGGCCCACTTTTTATTTGCTAGCTAAATAAAAGAAATGGTCATTATTTGCATAACGCGGTACTTAAAGAATTTCCTCTGTTAAAGAAAGCCGTTTCCTTTCTCCTGTTCCCTTTGAGCAAACATCCCCATCACATTCGCCTTCACTCCCATAAGGATTTTGTTCCAGCCGGTATTTCTAGACAGCAATATAAGTATACATTTCTGTGTGTATAGGGGTATGTGAATACACATGTTTCAAGAAATATAACTTACTCCAGCTCCACGCAGTAGAAATAGCAAGTCAGATTACTACAGCACATAAATCATTAGAAAGCTTTTTTCCCCTCCTAAGCCAAGATATATAACCTGTTCTGAGGACTAGATGATCTTGAAGGTCTCTTCCAACCGTGATGATTCTATGATTCCATGACTTCTGTTTAATATTTCGGCTTTCACTGCCCGTGCCGGTTTGCGGAATAACCCGTACCCCTATTCGCGGGGAAAGCAGTCCGAGGCTGCCGGGCCGCCTCAGTGCAGGGACAGCGGGCTCCGGGTAGGAGCAGGAGGAGCCCTGCCGAGAACCCCATAGGGCCAGGCTGGCAGCCGCCACTGCGAGGGGGCCGCGGGGAGCCCGGCCGAGAGCCAGGGCCGCGCGGTGCCACTGTCCCTGCCAGGAGCCGGGCTGGAAGCGCTCCGACGATTGCCGTCCGCGTCGTCCGTGTATTTACGGCCGCAGCTCTCCCTGGCCTATATTTATCCGTACAATGCAGTGGAAGGTCTTAGATCTAGAAATAGAAGCCGAGAGCAATAGATGGCAGGCTCGGGCTTTTTATAACTCAAAAAGACTTGTTTATTAAAGAAGTAAAATTAAACAACTAAATAAAGGAGGGGACACCCTGTCCCTCCGGCTTGCGGAGTGTGTGCCATGCCCACCGTCCCCCGCCGGCCCGGCCCTCACCGCAGCGCCCGGCCGCTCCGCTCCGGGCTCGTCCGGGATCTCCACAGCGACCAGGGGAAAGGCGAAGCCGAGGGCTACGGGGTCGCCGTGAGGGGAGCAGCACCCCCCGGGGGGAGGGAACCGGCCGGGCGGGGGCCGAGCCGGGCCGGGCCAGGCGATGGGCTTGCCGCCGCGGCGGGCGCGGGGGAGCCGGCTGCCTGAGTATCGCCCGGCAGAAAAGCCTGCCTGCTGGTTGGCCTCGGTTTATGTTTTGCTCAGTTGAGGCTTTTTCCCTCTTCTTTTGGGGTTTTGTTGTTTTTTAAATTGAGGGATTTACGGTCCCGGCGTCCCACCACTCCAGCATCCTGCTCAGGCCCGGACAACAGGGGACGCGGGGAGCCAGTGTTCCTCGCCGGGCTGCTTCACCTCTGCACAAGGCGCACGGCAGGACCAGCACCGAAGCTGCGACGGGGTCTCGGCGAGAGGCGGTGGAACAGCCGCCTGTCCCCGGCTTCCCGAGCAAACCTCTCCGCGTAGCTCTCCTCGCCCGCCTTGAGCGCCGTGTGCGCCCTGGCTGAGCGCGCTTGTGCCCGCTGCAGAGAACGAGGAAGGCTTCCTCTTCCCTTGCGCTCATCCGCACCGAGGGGATCTACCCCGGCTCGGAGGTTTCCCCGTCCCTTTAGCCCGTCGCGGGCTTCCCGGGGCACAGCTCCTGAGCCCGGCGCGGTGGTCTCGCGGTTTGGGAAAAGGCGGAGAGGCGCCTAGGGATGTTGCAGTCGCTCCGTGAAACCCCGATCTGTCTGTTATTAGCGAGTCTCTCTCTTCAACCATTAAGCACTACTATTATCACTATTGCTATTAATTATCCTTGCCGAACCATGTGTCTCTCATTACAGCCCACCGTCCCCAGCCACATCACACGGGGCTCACAACGAGCGCGGTCTGGGCCGGGCCGGGCCACCCGCTGCCGCCGCGGGGTTCCCACTGAAGGAGAACCCCAAGTCCCGCTTGAAAATAAATCAGGGGAACCCCGGCGGTGTTAGGAGGGCAATAAACTCGTGTGATTCACCCGGGGGGTTGTAATGTGTCATCACAGGCTATGCCGGCGCCCTGGGCTTTGCAACCTACAAAAACAAGAGAGCGGGTTAACAGAGAGAGGATGTCGGGGCGGCCGGGAAGGCACGGGGGCTGCCCTGCGACCCTCCTGCCGGAGGAAGCGGGGACCGGTTACCTCCCGCACGGACCACAGCCCCGCGGGGCTCCCCGGTCCCACCGTGTTCTTTCCCGTGGAGCCCGGGCGGGCCTCAGAGGCCTCCGCGGATGCGAAGCGGGCCTGAGGCTGGTGGGGGTTGTCCGCCCACGGGAAAAGGGCAGGGAAAGGGAGGGAGCGTAGGAGAGGATCAAAGCCCTAGTTCGGGCCAGAAAAAGCGCTCAAGCAGCCCTCAAAGAGAGCCCTCATGCCGCTCCGCGGCCGGGTGAGGAGATACCCGCGGGAGGATGGTTGTGCTACCGGGTACGGGAAGGTCCCGTGCGGGTCGGGGCAGGAGCTCGTCCGGGCGCAGCGTACCTGGGCTATGCCTGCGGTTCCCGGGGACGTCTGTATGGAGAGGACTTAATGTCCTTTCCCTATGAAGGGGAGTCACCTGTGCCTGGGGGAACTGGGGCTGTGGACCTGGATCCGGGGACACCTCAGCTGCAAGCAGGGGGCTACGGACGGCGCCTGAAGGCTACCTGGCACGCCGGGGTTTGGGAGACTGGCAGAGTCAGGCGTGTCTACCCCTTTTTAAGTCTAGAAATGGGTGGAAAAGGTAAAGAGGGGAAAGAGTGCTCAAATGACCGCGAGAGCCTGGAAGTGGGATTGCTGGCGTGACCCGGACCTCTTCCACCTCCCTCGTGCCCCCAGTCCGCAGTCACTGCCCGTCTTAGAGTCTCCCTGGAGACACGGTCCTATACCTTTCCCTGCCTTTGGGACTGACACATCGAGGATGGAACCCCGTCAGCGGCGACGCGCTGAATCTAGGCCGGGGCAGCCCCTCTGCCCACACAGAGATCACCGGGAGGGAAAGGAAGAACTTTCATTTCCACTTTTTCTTCGTGGGAAAAATGATTAGGGGGTTTATTTGTTTCGTCATTGAATTTTTGTTTGTTTTTAGAGGGTTGTTTGTTTGTTTGTTTCTCTTGCTTTTCCCTAACCGCCCCGATACAGCGGAAACCTCCCGAAGAAGCCTTTTAAAGCCAAGCTCGGAAACGACATGAGAAGCGCCCCCGTTCCCGGCTGTACTGTCGAGCGCCAGCGCGAGGGAGTGTCTTAATTGCCTCTAATGACCCGCGGAGGGGATGCGAGGGGGTTATCTGCAACCGGGCAGAAATCAATTAGGGGAGTGGCAATTAGGGGAGAAAGTGAGAGACAGGAGAGGCCGTTACCGCGAAAAGTGATGGTTTCGGTGAAATTTTCCAGAAATTCTTTCTGTGGAAAACCGTCCCCGCGGAGAGTACATTGCACAGCCCGGCGCTCCGCTGTTTTTGTTTCTGTTTCTGTCCCGGTTTCCGCGGAGTTCCCCGCACTGCTCAAGAGCTAACGCTTTGCGGGAGCGCATCGCCCGCATTCCGAAATTATGATTAAGATCACCGCTAAGCGGGACACGGGGGAAGGGCGGCTTCCCGCGGGCAGCGCGGGCTCCAGACCCGGCTGGGAATGAAGAAATTCGTGGGGCAAGGAGGTCCCCGCTGCGACGAGAAGGGGCTTCGCGCCGGAGCCGGGCAAGGTCTCCTTGACCCCGGTAGGGTTTGTCCTGCCAGGCAGCCACCCCCCACGTCCCCGGGAGGCCCTTTCCAGGCCCGGGAGTCTCTCTCCGCTTTCGCCTCCAGTGCTTCCCCGCCGCACGCCAAGGACTCACCGTAACAGGAGACCTGCAGGGCTCCGTTGTGGCCGCTACTCTCTTGCAGCTTGATGTTGCTGTCCGGGGGGGTTTTGCAGGGGCCTCGCTGCATGTAGAGGTGCGGCGGCTGCTGCTGCGGAGGGTATTTGTTAAAGGAGGCCGGAGCCCCGGCAGAGCCGGGAGCCTGCACGCTGCCATCCAAGGACTGACATTCCTGCTGGCTGTAGCGGCTTCGGCACTTAGTGCTGCTGTCACCAAAGCCTTGTCCTTTGCTGGCCAGGAAAGTAGGGCTGAACTTGTCACTTGCTTGAAATGCCCTAAAAGGCGAGGAGCCTTCTGTGTCCTGGGAGGCTGCGTTGTAGTAGGAATCCATGGCAGCCGGATCACAATAAGAAACACAAGTATCAGCATTCATTCCTAAAATTAAAAGGCCCGAGTGTCCTTAATGCGCTTGGAGGGGCACCAGGAACCACTCTTTCTCTCTCCCTCTCGCATAGACACACACTCACAGCTGGGCCGGGGAGCTCTAAGAGGATTCAGATGTTCGTGAAAGCTGACCAGATCTCCAAACCCCCTTAAGTTCTCGCACAGTAAAAGGGGTCTTTTTCTTTCCCTCCCTTCCTCTCTCACATACGCTTGTCCTCCGTGTCTCCCTCAAAACTGCACTCTAAAG
>VYXC01002949.1:770935-810437 GCA_013397175.1 Platysteira castanea
GCGAAAGGGAGCTCGCTCCCAGCCCGTCACGCCTGGTGCTGAGACCCGGCCCCGCCGTCCAGGCCGCGGGGACAGTGCTGCCCCAGCCCGGAGACCCACCTCCAGGATCCCTCGGCGAAGAGCAGCTGGTGCCTGCTGCCGAGGGAGGATGAAAAGCTCTCCCAGAGAAGTGTGGATACTTTTAATTACAAATATGAGACGCTCAGGGCAAGGCGACTCCGGGTCTGGGAGAGGGGCGGCGGATCCGCGCCCGTTCCCGCACTCTGCAGTGCTCTGCTCGGCACTCCCGAACTTTCCGGCTGCCGCGATGGGGCGGCCGGCTTAGCCCCGTCCCCGGTCCTGCCTGGCCCTTGAATTTCGTTTGTTCCTCTCCTTGCTTTACTCTCCAATAGATATTTCCCGGGTTGTTCGTAAATAATGCACTTTTCTAGTTGCAATCTCCAAGCATCTCCCTTAAACCATTTCTAAACCAAAGAAGAACAGATCTCCCCAAGTAAAGCAACTTCTGACCCACTGCTAGGAATGATAATCGTGACGATTTTTTTTTTTTTTCTGATAACAATCGCGTACCCATTACAGATATCACAGCAAAATGTTAGGCGGACAGTGCACCACGCACAAACTTATTTTCCTTGTGATTTGTGCCGAAATCTGCTGCCCCAGCACAGTTTAAGTGCTCAGGGCGACGGCTCAATGCACCGCGGAGATCCTGAGCTCCCGGCCCGGGCGAGGAGTGCCCGCGCTGGGCTCCCGTGCTTGCTCCGGGGCCACGGCAGCGGCTTTCTCCCATCCCGCTGCTCGGAGAGCCTGTTTCCAAGGCACTGGCCCCGGAGGAAGCCCCCCTTTTATCAGCAGGTTCATTCGAGGAGGAGTACAAGAAGCGGAACGTGTGCTTTTTGGGGAGCTTAGGCAAGCCCTAGAAAAGTCCCTTCCAGAACTGTCCCGAAGAGGGAGAGGCGCAGGACAAAGGGGATTTGCAAATAGAATGTTCGAATTCTTCGCACGGTGTCTTCTCTCGGGACACTCCGCACCCGCCTGCTGCCCTGCGGCCCTTGGCGGCCGCGGGCGCGCAGCGCCCGGCCCGAGGGCTGCCCGGCCCCGCCGCGGCTCCCCGGGGACTCAACTTTCCGCCACGGCCGGGTCTCGCAGCCGCAGCGGCGGGATCTCCGAGCAGATGTGATTCCTAGCAGGGGCTTCATGCTGCTCTTCCAGTCTCCCGGACCATAGATATGACCCCTTCTTTGCTGTTATTCGTTTGCTTGTTTATTTTTTTAAGCCGTCTAGGAACACTGCTATTCCTTTTTTTTTTAACTCACAAAAAATCCTATCAAGACTTATCGTGTCAGAGCCATGCCTAATTAAGGGGGAGTCGGTTCACAGGGTTTGCAAATTCCCTCCACAGGATGGTCCAGGATTGTATTTACAGAAAGCATCCAAGATATTTTTGCAGGCAGTGGAGCAGGCTGAGGAGATGCCTGCATGTACATCCCATGAGGATGTCATGTTCTTACTGTAAAGTCTCACACTGAGGGGAGCACCCTTTATTTAAGGCAGAGAAAATGAGTTTCAAAGAAATGATTGCTTGAACTAACACTTAGCCACAGTATCTGCCGTCCACTGGAAGCTGGGAAAGAACCCAGAAGTCCTGTGGGTCTCTGCCCGTTCCTCCAATGAGCAGCTCAGCAGTACCAGCCACCCGCCCAGGTGACTGGCTCGGCCAGCCTCCGAATTTCAGGCAAAAGTACTTTATCTACAGACAGACACAGAGACATAAGTGACTGGTATTTCTCCAGGTCCTGAGCTTCTCCAGTTTTCCCTGGAGCCTGAGAAAGCTGCAGCAGCTCGCACAGAAATCTGTACTGAGCTAGAAACCTTGGTGAAGTGCACCCAAGTCTCCAAATTGCATGGTGACAACCTTGCCCAGCCACAGCAACAGACCTCTGCCCAGCTGCCATCCTCAGCTTTGAGGGGTCATCCACTCATGAAAACTCCTCATCAGGACGCACTGCTGCCAGGGCACAAGAGAAGGTCACTGAGAAAGTCCTAAAAGGAGTGTTGGAATGAAATCATTAGGAAATTTGTTACCAAGGCAGGAGCAATGACTCAGTCTGATTGGTCACTTTTGGTGGCTTAAAAATCAGAAGGACAAAAAGAGGGTGTAAACCCCACAGCAACAACAATAACAGCAAAGAATCATAGAATGGTTCGTGTTGGAAGAGACCTTGAAGATCACCCAGTTCCAATCCCCCTGCCATGGGCAGGGACACCTTCCACTAGAGCAGGCTGCTCACAGCCCTGCCCACCCTGGCCTGGAACACTTCCAGAGATGGGGCATCCACAACTTCTCTGGGCAACCTGTTCCAGTGCCTCACCATTCTCACGGTGAAGAATTTCTCCCTAATTTCTAATCTAAACATACCCTCCTTCAGTTTAAAGCCATTCCCCCTTGTCCTATCACTACATGCTCTTGCAAAAAGTCCCTCTCCCTCTTTCTCGTGGGTCCCCTTTAGGTACTGGAAGGCTGCAAAGGTAGAGCCTCCAGAGCCATTGCAGTCTGTGACGGAGACAGCCTGTGGCTGTGCTGATGCTGGGATGCGGTGGGAGGACAGTCAGACAGACCTTCCCCAAGTTTAAAATGACAGTCCAGTCAGCTGAGCCCCAGGGCCACCTGTGTCCTCCCTGCTGCTCAGATTTATAGAGTGTAACATTTTAATAAAAAACACACACACCTCTCCACTTTGGTGCATTAAGAGATTTCTAGCAAAACACAGTAATGTTGCTATAAATTTCCCTCCCAGCACCCTCACAAGTAATAACTCAAGCCCCAGCATTTTGCATTTAATGTTTATTTTGATGGCTACATTCCAGAAAGAAAAGGGAAAAAGAGGCAAAATCTACTCAACCACTCTCCCCATTGCCATTAGCCTGATGTTTTCAATAAAATTTAGTGCAAACTGGGAAACAAACACTTGGAAAAAGAAAGGAGGAAAACAAGCACACTTGGGCAAAATTCTCCTAGACGTCTGCCAAGGCCTGGGTTAAAATCCTGGCTTAAATTACAGATGCCCTGCCATGGGTTCTCATTATGTTCACCTCCCTTGGCATGTTTGAACAGCACCCCAGGGAGCCATACCTGTGTTAAGCAAGGTTCAGTGGTGGGATGCTCTGAAGGACTGGGACATATGGAGGCTTAAGGTTGAAATGGCCAAGTCTGGAAGTTAAAGGCTGAGGCTTCTTGGCCAAATAATGCAGAGCAGAATACTAGGAGTGCTGCCAGTCATGTTTGAAGTATGTGGCAGAGCTATTTAAAGCTTTCAGAACACCTGCTTTTCTGTGAAGCCACCAGTCCTTCACGTGCACCAGCACTAAGCCCACATTTGCCACTGAAAAAGGACAAAACCATGCAGACAGGTGGTGATACACCCAGACAAGCCGTGGGCATTTGCTTGATGACTCCTGACTCTGCTGGGAGCAGCTTAAACCCTCATGCAAGCGTGAATATTTACCCAGATGCAGTTCAAACTTCTGATTACTTACCCAGAAGTCGTAACCCTCATTCAGATATGATTAACAAAAATGTGCTGAGAGCAGCAGCACTACATAAGCGAGTTGCTCACTAACGAGAGATGTGTCCCAGGCCCACAGTGAGCCGTGTGTGTGAAGTGTGCAGGGGCTAATCATGGAGAACTGCACATCCAGAGCATGTGAAACACATCTTTGTGCATCAGACCAGGAAAAGCCAATGGGTTTAAGGAATTACCAGACTGAAATGTCGTAAAAGCTCTTGGGTTGTCCATTCTCCAAGGCACACTTCACCTTGCGTTCCCTGTCCAGTAACTCAGATGCTTGCTGGTATGGCTGTGTTTCTGCTTTCTGTGTGCGTTAATCCAGTTGTGGCTAGACCTGAATTTTTCAGATTTTCTTCTCTCCTCAGGTCACCTAAACTCCAAGTAGATTTAGTGACTGACCATATTGTGACATTTCACTGAGCCATCAGTGCCTGTACACACTCACTTGGAACAAATTCCACTGGTTCATGAAGGAACCAGCTCAACCAGTTCTCCCTTTTCCATGGAGTATCTCTGATCTCTGAATACTTTGATATGGCATTCACTTCTCCCCACTTTTCGGTAGTGAAATCAAAAAGATTCTCTGCCTTGGGTCAAGGGCATAGAATCCACCAAACAGTTCTGCTATGTGGCACAGGAATGACTTCAACCCCTTTTTGCAATCAGGCCAACCTCACTCTTGAATTCACATCCAACACTTGAGCTTTCTATGGACAAAATGACTCTCTGTTGTTTGGCTTATGATATTAGATTCACTGGGCAAGTGGTATATAATAAAATAGATATTATGGTCATGGCTTCTATATATGGAGGAATCTGTTATCTCACGCTAATTCTTATATTTTGACATAAATGACCAATTTGTAAGTGTTCACAGTACCCAGATTCTCCTAAAAGGGACTCCATGATGTCTGTGACTCTGAAATTTCCATGCCATGTGAGTGAACCTCTGCATTGAATCCTGTCATCAAAGGTAAAAAAAACCCCAAATCATAGAGAGACAAAATGTATTACTCCTGCTTACAGTGTGCCTCTGTTTTTTTCAGTGGTATGAAATGAACATCAAGACTTGGTCCTGAGCACACTGGTCAGACTGAAGGTGTCACTGCCCGTAAAGGTCAGTAAGGTTTTTGATCTCCATTTTTGAGCTAATGTGATTATTTCTATTTGAATTATTCCTAGTCCCACACGTCATGAGTGCATGAGGCATGCACATGATTGTGAACTCATGTCTACTCTTCTGGAAACAAAAGGCTCGTGGCAATGGTGAGCTGCCCATCAGCAAGCACTCTGGTCACATGGGAACGGGAACAGCTATCAGCTCCTTGCCAGTGATTGTCAAAAACATATTTGCTGCCAGAACACGGCGAGAAACATGTCAGAATTTTCCTTACTTCAAGTTGTTTGCTCTATTGGCTTCAGAGTGGTTTCAATGAGGATAACAGCAGTTTTACACCTAGAAGCTGGACCTTTGCTTTCTTTTCACTCTCCTTTTGAACAAAAATTTAATTAAGGAGCCTACAGCTCTGTAGGACAAGATTTAAATATGCAGGCAAAACAGTATTAATCAAACGTGCCTTTGCTATTACCTGGAGAACATCTGCTCAGTGAACAGTGTTTGTGACTTTTTGACTCCTTTTAAGAAACACATCAGTCTGTGACCCCATGAGTCTGAAATATGAACCTGCTGTTTCTAGAGGGGTTCAGACACATCTTTTTACCTCTTATATTTTCCCATCTTCCTTCCCAGCAGAATTGTCTACAGTGGTCTTAGTGTACTGAGTACACAGGATGGTTTCTTTACCTCATAGAAGTTGGCATGGCTCTGGTGGCATCAGGGTGATTCACACAAGGCATTTGACTCTTCAATATTTTTCTCAATTAAAAAAAGAGGAAGAAGTCTATTGATATTTTTAAAAAGTAATGCGCTTCAGGAGGAGGGCAGCTTGGGTTTGGATTGATTGGTTTCAACAGTCAGAATCAGCAAAACTTCCGGCCAACCTGAACAAAAGGAGAGAGTTCAGTGGTGTGTCTATCTGATTTATTTTTTTATACAACACACAGTACTGAAAAATGTTGGAAGAGGTATGGTAGTTCCTCTTCAAGGCCTCAAGCAGCATGAAGGAAATATATTCACTAAAAACCTTAAACTGACCCACTCAATTGATAGCGAGTTCCAAGAAACTCAGCATTTTTTTTTTTTCCTAGGTTAATACTATTTTTATAAGGAGAATGGGAATAACAGTTCACTCTGGATGACCAGCATGATTTACTTCAACTGCACCAGCGCTCTCCCAGGTCATATTTGAGGCAGTTCTTTGGTGATATTTCCGGGACGGCAATGGAGTTGTGTGATGCCATTTAAACAAAACAGAAAGCTGAAATATGATTTTTTTAGGTTCCTTGAGGGACAAGAAGAGAATTGTTTTAAAAACCTTCAGTCACCTTAAATCCATAAATTTATTTTACCTTGGGACAAGCAGCAAGGATGAGATCACTGAACTGCACAGATGAACAGAGACCTCACAGATACCAAAGAAACACGAGTCCAGTTACTTCCACGGCTGAGGATGAAATGGAACTCCATCCATTGCCTCGTGCCCAGTTCCTCCTCACCAGGGGCATAAATTCTGCGTTACCCTGGGTGCAAGCCTGGCAGGTGGAGTCAGCACCCTGGCTTTGGCAACTGCCCAGGAAACCCAGTTCAAGAAGCAGTGGAGATGATCTGGTGGTGTCCTCTTGTGTGCCTGACCCTGACCTGTTTCATACCTGTATGTGACAAGCTGCCAAGCACTGTCTTGGTTTGCTGTCAGAAGCTAGATGGGGTTTGCCAAGCTGATCCTCCTGGACTGCCCTCTGAAATCCCCAAATAACTATAGCAGGAAAAGAAAAATGGTGTGATTTTAACTGGGTCTGCAAGGTTATGTCCTTCTTCGAGTGGCAGGTATGGTCACGGAATGGGAGCGGAATTTACCTGCAGGTCAAATTAATGCCCTGGAGGAAAAGCCCTCCAGCGAAGTTCACTGCAGTGATGTTGCTGTTCAGGTCTGCTGAGGATACACCTCTTGCATGGTCTCCTTACAGAAGCAGAGACCAATTCAAGGCCATTGTACTGATATTCCAATCTCCTGAAAGATTCCTCTGGTAAGAATATAACATATATACAGCAGCATGGACTCCCTACAGCTGTGGCTGCTCACGGTATTAAACTTGTAAAAAGATGTCTGATCTTGAAGAGTGCAAGAACATGGAACAGCTTGGAGAAGTGTTAAGAATATTCATTTCTTCAGCCCATCTTTACACAAAAAGTACACATACACATATGTTCTACTAGTACAGGCATGTGGAATTTAAAGTTTGCTGTCTTTTCTGCTAAAAAGATATACATATATATATATATATTTCGGAGCTGTCCAAGAAGCATATGTCCAGGTCTTTGAGGGAAGTTGAGTTTTGGGAACTATGTCCTTCTCTTAGTCATACGAAACTCCAGCATTTCAAGCATGCAGGTGGACGTGTTTCCAAAGGGAAATCCCCCTAACCTCCTGAGACTGTGTTATGTTGGCTCATGCCATTTAGATAGCAACTTGTCCTAATTTCTGTGTGCCTGGGCCCAATCTGGACTGTGCTAACATCAATACAATTTTTTCTGTTCAGCTTCTTGGCAGCAGGATTAGGCTTTCTGTTTGTATTACTTCTTTATCTGTGATTTAGATTTTCTGCCAAGGCCTTTAACCATTGATGTCAATTGATGATAGAGAAAGCAAGCGGAGAGGGAGAGACAATATTTTTTACTTGAAATACTATACACTGAGCATTTAAGCACCTTAGCAGTTGTGCACAAAACTTGCAGTTCTTTATGCAAATACCTACCTTCCCAGACTACAATAACTTGGCCAAGTTACTCTGTACTTCACTTTTGTATAATAGCTCTTAAAGATACTTGTACATCTTACACACTTAGAGTATTATGCAAATCACATAAGAGCCAAGAGCAGGAATATGCCCATGAGTTGTTCTTCAAAAACTGGGTAAAGAAGGGTCTTAAAGCTAACTTCTTTCCCCTCTCTCTGTTTCTCTCTGTCTCTGTCTCTCTCTGCATCATATGGACCATGAACCAATACCCTCTATTCTCCAGAAGCAGCAGGAACAGTGGCTAGTAGCACAAACATGCAGATTTTAAAATTTGAGCTTACTCAACCATAACTGACCAAAAAGAAAATGAAGTGAAAACAAAAAGCTTAGTTACACAGCTAAGAAAAAAGTAACATCTTGCTTGAACACATCAGGGTCCATTTCTCTCTCCCCGATTAGAAATTCTCAGGAGATTTGGGTTTCAAGTGGGGTTAAAAGCTTCATGACTTTTTTAGCCAACACATGTAAACCCAAAGGCTATTTTTGGCCAGGAGCGTATCCTTGGTGCAGGGAGCATTTGCAAACAGGCAGGGACACTGTCCCCTCTGTGCTGCTGCCCAGCTGGTACGTGAACATCCTTTGTGTGCCATGCTGGGAGGCAGCTGCTGGAAAGGCAGCTTGGGAAGGGCAGTTGTGGGAGTGGGGTTTCTGCGCCTCATGGGGGAAGACCAGGATGGCCAAGGGCTCTGGCAGGGACTGAGAGGACACTCTGTCCTGGATGGAGCTGAGTTACACCCTGCCCTGCACAGCAAGGAATGGAAAACTGAGTGCCTGAGGGTTGCCTCTGGCTCCCAGTCCTTCCTCCCTCCTGAGCAGGAAGACCTCATGGCCAGTTTTAGCCTGGAGCCTTCACACAGACCAGCTCCCCAAAGCTTTGACAGACAGATGCTCTTATATTAAAAAAAATCAAAGGACAAATGCAATTTTTTTTCTAACAAAGTAATAGACCTACAGGCACAGGAATTTCTTGTGGGTTTGGATCACTGCTGCAAAATATTACTGTGAAAGTACCCTCTCTATGTCCCTTCTCCAGCATGGGTGGTTAGACAGAACTGCTCCCAAGTGCCCAGACTGGGCTCTCAGTTACACAGAGGTAAATCTAGGGCAAATCCACAAGACTTGGACTTTGGACAGTGCTAAGTCAGGGACTGAAAGATGATTCAGGAATCTATAGACTGAGCAGCCTGATAGCGGTCATGGATTAATAGTGCAATGGTTTTGGAAAACAGCTAGGACAAAAGTCTTTTTCCAATACACTGCTTCACAGGAATGGATCTTGTGAGAGGAGCTGCTTGTCCTTTTCAAACAGGAATACAGCCTGCTTGGTAAAGTCAACTTACTTTAAATCCATCTACTCATATTTCTTGATGAAGCCTGCCTTAATACTGCCAGATTAAAAACTTCTAGTGTGTGGAATTAAGATGGAATTTTATAAACTGAAAGTGAATTTGTTCACATATTTTAATGAAAATACTGCCAGTGTGACACCAGTAGAAATGCATATTTCTAGGAGCAGAGCTTGTATGACACTTGGTAAGGCTGCTACTCAAATGTTGCACCCAGTTCTGCTGTCCTCTGGCTGGACAAGTGCTGGAGGAAGTTGAAAAGATTTTTGGCAAGGCAATCTAATAAATTTCATAGAAAGAGGCTGTGTGGAGCATAATCCAGTCATTTTACTGGAGAGAAAATGTTGGGAGATCACTGACTGTGCACGTTTGCAAATAGAAATATCCACATACGTGGGGCTTTTACATCCTGCAAGCAAAAATGCTTTTTATGATGCAGTGGCTGGATTCTGGAGTCAAGCAAGTTCATCCTTGGAGTAAGGTATCATTTTACTGTCACCAAAGGCACCTTACCTATCCTGGGCTCTGTCCTATAGCTTCCTGGCACTTGGGAATTTTAAGCTTGGGCAGCTTTCAGAAAGACATGCTTTAACCCAGCTTTTGGGAAAAAACCTATTGCCTGTGTAATACAGGAAGCAAACAAGATGATCACAGCAATCCTCTCTGGTCTGGGAGCCTGGGAATAGAAGAGCGGGGGTGCTTTGCTCTTGCAGTGGCATGTGGTGATACGAAAGCTCCTTGGTCATTTAAGAATTTTGGGGTCTTTATTTTATGGGCAGGGATAATGTCTAAATACACATTATTTTTTTAACACCACCACCCCCTCTTGTGCTTTGCAGGGTCCCAAGCTACAGTTGCAGAGCTGTGGTCAGGATAAAAGCCGACAGTCCAACCATAAATCAGCCAGAACCGAGTTCCTTAACCTTTCATATTAACCTCTTGCATTGACTTGAGTTAGGTGCTACGCTCTGCTGCTATAAATCATTCTGCAGTGAATTTATGAGCCTCAGCACAATAAAGGAGTTTTTCTTTGCCCCCCCCCCGCCCCCGCCCCCTGCTTTTCTCTTAGTGCATTTTAGAAATTATGCAGGAAAGGCCTAATGACTGCGATCTGTGAATATTGCTAACTCTCTTTCCCCACCAAAGGGATCTGACAGGAAGATGTGGGGGTTGGGATCGGGGGCAGAGAAATTCTTAATTTCATGTACTGGTGACATGATGAGGAAAGCCCGTTTTAAAAAGCCCAAGAAACTGTTAGCTCCCCCTTGGAATAGGGAAAAAAGATCCTAGTAATTAAACCAATTTGAGGGTTAAAATAACAATCTATTCATGCAGTTGCAGTCATCACTCTGCTTCCCCCTCTCCTCAAATTATTCGGTGCATAAGGATGGTGGGATGCTTTGTCCCATGGATGTGGAGCACTCTGCTCAGGTCACCCCTGAACATTTTCCAGGGGCAGAAACTCTCTGTGCTCCTGAATGCCATGTGTAGGAGCCAGGCTGCAGCAGCACGAGAGCTCTTGGAACAGCACTTTCCCCCCTGCATGTCTCCAGTGAGGCTGTGGCACTGGAATGAGAGCCAGCAAACCCCACGAGTGGCAGGAGTGCAGATGTGCCTTTCTGCTCCCAGGCACTTGCAGGGACACCCGGGGCTGGAACTGCTGAGGGTGGGCATGCAGGTGAGATGGCTTTGCAGTTCTTTGGTGCTGTTGGGAGGGAGGAGATATTTTTGCATAGACATCAAATGCCATGGATGCCTTTTGGTGTGAGTGGGAGCCTGCCAAATCCATCCTTCCTTCCTTCTTGCCATTATTCCGTAACGTTCCAGTTTGCTATCTGCTGCCCTCCATCCCAGGGCTGCCTGCATTTCTCTGTTATTCTGAGGTTTGGAAGTATTTTGAGATATTTATACAGTGATAAAATATGTGACTCACATCTGCATCCTGGCATCTTTCAGCCTGTCAATCTGCAGTATTTCCATGGTGCTGCTGACTGCAGCACCTGACCCAAGAGCCATAAAGAGTTTGGTGTCACTACTGCTGAATTTGCTCCTACCTCTAGATCCAACCCTGAAAAGCAGTTAACGATGGTGAACTTCACTTTGCGTGGATGACCAAGACCTGCTTGGCCTTGCACACACAGGCTCTCTGACCCCATGGCTAAAGGCAAGACATTGTGTCCTCTGAAACTTCTGGGGGCTTCTGCACCCTGATATTTTGACGGCTGATGTGACAGCTGCTTTCCTACGCAGCAGCAGCGGTGCTGGGGCTGGGGGGCAGGAGGCACAGCCTCGCTGTTCCCAAAGCAGCACCTCTGGGCCCCGCACCGTGGGGTGCTGTGGGTCAGAGATACTTCACTTAATTCAGACAGAGCTACCTTGGAGGCAAAGCATGAGCATCAGCATGGCCTGACACCTTCCTGAATTATCCACTTTTCTGTGGAAAATCAGGAAACGAGTAAAAAATGAGCATTCTTCTGTCCTGCCTGTGGTACACTCAATTTCAGTGGCTCTTTCAAAGATAAAATGGCCACATCAAGTAAACATTACTGGAGCTCCAGAAAGCCTTTTTTTTTTCCCCAGGGTAGGTGATTTTATTCCATTATCTGCATTTATAAATATAGCTGGTGCTCCCTAAAACCAGAGTGACTTTGCTGAGGTGCAGGGAGCTGTCCGGGCTCTCCTGTCTGGGTGACGGTGGGGAGCAGTGGCTGCTCCCTGGAGCTGGGGCTAGTTTGGGGGATCGGCGTGGCACTCCCAGTGGAGAGGCGCAATGCTGAGGACTCTGTTTTCTCACTGGGAGAGCACCACAGCTGTTCCACGGCCAACAGGGCAAGTGCGGCTGTGTTAGGGAGCCAAGCAAACATCCAGCAAGGGAAAAGTTAAAAAGAGGAGTTTTCTTGGTTATGTGCAAGGTGGGAGTGAGGACCTGCCTGTTTTTGTGCTGTTTGTTTCGGGTTTTTTTTCACACTGTGAGAAGAAAACTGAAAAGGGTGTAGCTGAACGTTTTTCTCCTGCATTCTCTTTCCCCTTCCCTGGCCACTGCTTGTCTCAGTGTCTGTGTGTGAACTTGCTGCCTCTCTACTACCTCAGATTTCTCCAGAGCAACCCCAGTTGTGTGTGCCCTTTCATCTCTCCCTGGGACATGAATCATGGCCAAGCTGGGCCTGGGTCCCTCAGCCCGATGGGTTCCTAAGCCTGTGTGGGACTTTTCAGGCTGCAGAGAACCCTGTTGAAGACAGCAGTAGGGGAGGGACTGCAGTTTGTGAGGAAATGCTCCCATTCCCCCATTATATGGTGGTCTTAGTTTATATTATCCTCCTCAGTGCTGAGAAACATCGTGCATCTCAAAAGCTGCAGTGCACCCAGGGCAATCTTTGGTGCAGCCCTGGGCTCCTCCGTGTGAGTGCTGCCAGCCTTTCCCGGCCGCCCTCCGGGGTCCCGCAGGGCTGAGCTGCCTCCCCAGCCCCTGCTCAGGTCCCCTCAGAGCCCAGCACGGGGGGCTCCTCCTCTGCCCCTGCCCTGGCGATGCGGGAAATGGCACCAAAAATAAAGGGAAAGCAACAAAAGGCCGGACCTCGCCAGTCAGATCATTCGCCGGGATATTTCTAGTTCCCTGTTTGTTTACCTTATAGAAAAGTTAATTGGCTCCTTTTGATCTTACAGTGAAAACCACAAAGGAAATTTTGTTAGAGTAGGAGCAAACTGAAGCCTGTGAGTTCCTCCGATATTCATTAAAGCAATTCTGTTCTAGTCTTAATTTAAAGAAAACATTAAATTTTTTCCCCCCTTGCTTATTATTAAGAGCCCACTACGTCCCTAGGCTAAAGCGCTCGCTCCACAAATAACCTTCCCGACAGCTGCCAACTTGGTGCAGTTTATAATCTGCCTTCGGAATATATATATATGTGCATGTACCTGGTAATACAGAAAGAGCTGTGTTTATAGTGGTATTGTCTTTAAAATTTCCAAACAGGCAAGTCAAGATTATTAGAAAGTTTAACGGGCTAAAGGAAAATCACTATAAGTTTAGAGAATGCTACTTTATTCTTTTTAAACACGAGTCTTCCCAGTGTGCTGAAATTAAAACAATTTTTAATTCCAAGTTTGAGGCAATTAGGCTTAAGATGTGATGAGAAAATATTTCTTTTCTGAGGTTGATTTAATTAGCAGAGCTATATTAGGAAAGCAAGTAATGCAATCTATTTATGGACAGATGTATCTCTACATAATAATAGACAATAAAAATAAATTAAAGAGAATCACAAGGCAAAAATAGCTGATGTTTTTCTCAAGTCTCTTCTAGTAATTTCTTGAGGGCAGTAGGCAACACATCTCTGCTGCTTGCATTATTTTTTTCAAACAAAATGATTCCCTCATGCTTTTTATGAAATCTCCGTCTATTTTTATGAGGATATTTGAAGAAAAAACAAGTCACCCAGCAGTCACCCTCCCACCCCTCACTTCATTTATAACTATTGTACAGCAGCAAAATGAATTTAGTGAAAATGTGGCTTGTGACAACTGATGACACAAAGCGAACAAACAAATAAGATCTGACCCCATGCTCTGAGGACGAAAGCTCCATGTTTTAAGCAGATAAAAATCTAAAGGACAAACTCAGACAAAACTTGTGTGTCAAACACAGAAGCCCTGACAGTAAACCCGCACGGCTCGAAGGCAGGAAATAATGGAGAGAGTTCCTGTAGGATTTTCTTCTTTTCTTTGTACAACTTAACTACACCCGCTGCCCATCCATCTATGCGCTCACATACATGGGCACAGAGCAATATGTATTTGTAGTTCATTGTCTGGACACGCTGCCCTGCAAATGCAAACTCTTCTGAGAGCAGAAATACATTGAAGACAAAAAAATAAATTGCCATGTAAGAAAGCTGTTGCTGTGTGATTATCAGAGAAGAATAAAGCAGGGAGTCATTCTGGAAAGGGAACGAGCGCGCTGTGCATAATTACAACATCATGGTCAAGATATTTTATTTTCATTTTAAAAGGCTATGTAAGTATTAGCCAAAATGTGACAAGTAAGCACTACTTAAATATGTAACATATTAAAGAGAGTTTTACAGCTTTCTTGTTATGTTTTTCAGTGGTAAATTTTAAATCAACAAATGGTGCATATCAGGCAGTCAAAAATAAATTGCAATATTTGTCCCCCTTGTTTTAACATGCATGTATAAGAAATATGATGCTGTCAAAATATAGTTTTAAATAATTAAAAGAATAAAAATGGAACTAAGTTTTATTTTTTTTTTTTTTTTTTGTAGCAGAAACAGACTTTAGAAAACATGCTGGAAGTTGTTACAATTCTTAGAAAAATTCTTATTCTGTGTTTGGCATTTCTAGTTGTCTTTTCCAAACCAGCAATAGTTCTCTTCTTTAGTCAATATAAAGATGCTCGTGAACGATTATGTCAAGTAAAATAAAGGCAAGGAAATATTTTTGACTGGCAAAATGGGAAAGTATTTTTCAATATTTTTAGTGAAAAAAAAAATCATAATAAGAACACATAAATGCTGTCTAATAAGAAAAAAAGCCTCTTTGAAAAACAGTTGGAGCTCTTCAGATTTATCCTGTCCAAAATATTGTTCTAAACAGCATAATTTTTCCCATTTTCACCAGCAGAGACAAGTTTGTAGAATTACTGAGAAGTAACAATTTTATTTTTTTTTAACATTAGAAGGAACAAGGAAAATAAAAATTTCTGGAGGTTGGAGACTAAAATAAGATAATCCTTAGAAGGGAGGGAGAGAGGGAATGAGAGTGTTGAAAAGCACAATCAGGCAGCAAAATACAAGTGTCTCTCTTGCCAAATCCAGCTCAGCGTTAAAACAAATACGTTACTCAGCAAAGAAAGAAAAGTTTGGACCCTACCTTTGTCAGCTGAAAAGTAATGGGGAACGTCTTCCAATACTGGGAATGACCTGCACTGCCTATGCAGTACTCCTTACCTTAAAATCTATACATTTCTAACCAAAACAGCTTGGAGCAATTCACATAAAACAGACCCAAATGTTGCCCATTCCATGTAAAAGATCAGGTTTCTGTCTCAGCTCAGCCTGTGATATCAGACTTGGGCTTTTTTTTTTTTTTTTAAATATGTATTCTTATGTTTCCAATCCTCCAACACACTTTTTTCATCTTAGTAAAGTTTGCTTTTTGGAAAGGGTGTGTGGGAAGGATTTTCAACTTGTCAGGACTCTCTCTTTTCAGTACAATTAAGCTTTCACTTGATCATTTTGCAGGCCGGAATGATTTGCTCTGGTCACCGGCTCCTTATTATTAATATTGTTTCAGATACATAAAGTTTACTGCAAGCTGTAAATATGTCAGGTTTTGCCATGGGGTTTACTAATAAAGAACTCTTAGAGGGGGATTATTGATGGGAAAGATAATCTTTTCAATAAGGGTTCCTGCTTTTTTTGTTTCCCTGGGTGAGCGCAGTGCAGGGGCACTCCCGTGGGGGACGCCCCGATCTCCGTGCGCTCCCTGCAGAAAGCACAAGGATACCGGGCAGGCCCCTCCTGCTCCTGCCTTCCTCCCAGCCCGACACAATTCTGTCTTTCCGTGGGATTTTAAATGCCCTATTAATTTTTTAATTAATTAAGCACCTTTGGCGCTACAGTTTTTTAAATGGGTTTGTGTCCATAAAGAATTGATTGATTGTCAAGTGACACTTCCAAGTTATTTCTGTAGGTGTCACCTTGGGTTAGCGTAGTGGCATTAAACATGGTGAATACTTTTGTTTCTTTCAATTATGGCCACACAGCTCAGCTAATTAGTTATTTTTTTAAACAAACAAATAAGAAAGAGGCATATATATTTGAATTTCTCTTCTGCCAGCATTTCTCTCTCTTCTTTCAAAACATCCTATTATTAAATATGTATACATTTGGTCAAGCCACAATAAGTGTCTGATCAATCATTCTTAATTCACTTTGGTATTTACTATAATAACAATAAACAATTTTGGGCTCATATGGTGTTAATGTGGCTGTCATATGGCTGCCCAGAAAACTTCTATGAATATTTACTATTAGTTAAGTGCATCATTATGAATTGTGAAAAGAGAAGAGAAGAGAAGAGAAGAGAAGAGAAGAGAAGAGAAGAGAAGAGAAGAGAAGAGAAGAGAAGAGAAGAGAAGAGAAGAGAAGAGAAGAGAAGAGAAGAGACACATGGAATGCTGTCTGGTCAGAAGCCTAGTTAGCTTACACAGTATGGGGAAGGAGAGGAAATTAATGGTAAGATAAGGCTGTATTGCTTCAGCTGTCACTTCAAATCCAAAGCTTAAATTTTCCTGTCAGCTATATAAAATCCACTCAGCACAACTATCTCTAGATTCTGCAAGTCCGTTTGGAGAATTTCTTTATACTCAGATAAGTTAACGTCAGAGGCTACAAGAGGAGGGCAGGACTGGTTTTACTTGACACCCTTCCTCTGGTTCCATGCAGTTGATGTGTTGAGAGGTGGGGGAATTTTAAAGCTCACAGGGAAGGTGGAAACCAACTGTCTTTTCCCAAAAATAAGGAACAGGCTAGAAAATAGGCTGAGTTAGTGTAGGAAGGACTCTAGGGCCCTAGATGTGTGTTTTTAGGGCCCTCTGCCTAAAACGAGCGGGATGGGCTGGGGAGGAAGTGGGAGCCCTTGTTCTCTGCCAGTGGGATAGGAGGGGATATGAGGGGATGGGGTGATGCAGGGGACCCTGGTGCACCTGCACCCAGTGCTTGGGGGGTTTCAGCTGCAGGCGAGTGGCCATTCATGACCCCTGGGCATCCCCACCAGAGCAGAGGCAGCTGAGCAGCCGGTGCTGCAAGAGGAGTGGGGTCAGCTGCAGGAGCAGGGGATGTGATGGAGCTCGCTGAGTGGGATGAACTGGCAGGGGCAGGCATGCAGTGGGGACAGCATGGCTGAACTTGCCATGATGGAGAGGAGAATGGGGGGATTGAGCTTGGCAGCCAAAAAACCCCAAACCTCAGCTGTCATCGGGATAAAATAATGAATGTCTGAAAACCAGGCTCAGTAAAGCAAGCGTGTTCAGGAAAGCTTGTAACCTCATGCTTGCTTTTAAGTGCCACTGGTATCAAATCAGTGCTGTCCTGAGGAATGGTAGATTTAAGCATGTACTTAAGAGTTTCCTGGATTCGTGGCTCAGGGTGGTGGTGGCTGGTCAGAGCAGCTGCAAGCTGCAGGCTTGGATTTTCTTCCCATGGTTGTGGCTGCAGAGGAGAAGAGCTGAGCCTGCTCAGAGTCAGCTCCGAGTTTTGATATATAATTGCAAGCAATTCTCTTCTAGGCTCAGGAAAGCTGAACAGGGGCCTTGTTTACTTTACCCTTCTTATTTTTTCCCCTGAAGGCAAGCAGCCAGGGTTAGGTTTCAGCCTGGTGGTTGCTTGGGCCAATGACGCAAAGGAACAAGGTCTCGTTTTCGCTGTGATGGTCTCTGGGTACTACAGCCTGGCTAGTAACGTTAATGAAGTCCCTTAACATAAACACTGCTTTTCTAACACACTCCTCGGGGACATGGAAAAATCCCTCGGCTTCGGCTCAGGAAAAGGCTGGGGCAAACAGAGACAAATAGTGGGTATAACGCACTGGAGAAAAAAGAACTGACTATTTACAACAGGTACAGGCAGTTGTTTAAACACGATCTTTACCTTGCCTTGTGCCATCCTTGCAAGTGGCAGTGAATTAAATTGTTTCAACATTTTGGCTCCTTTGCATTGCCCTCTCAGTCCTAAAGGTGTTGCCAGTTGCTCTGGTGCTCTCCTGGCTCAATGATCTCATAGAGGTATCAGGTCAGGTGTGCCTTACACCAGAAGGGCATCCTGCTCTTCTAACAAACAGGAATTGTTTGACTAACAGAGATTGCCTGCCGATGTCGCAGGCAAAATGGCATGTGCTGTTTTTAGTGGAGAGAACCTGGAAGAATGGTAAATCATAGAGAAAAGAGTCTTATATGAGGACTTTTTAATAGGACTTTATTTTTTTTTTGTTAGCAATGGCATGAAACATTTTAGAAGTGTGAAACTCATGTAGTTTAACAAAAAACCACAAGGTAGAAATGAAAGTGAGAGAAAAACATTAAATAGTTTCCAATCGCTTTGAGTTGGAGGAAGCATTTGTAGCTGGAACAAAACAAAAGGCAGGCATTTTTTCCACTGTTCCCTCAAAACTTAAAATTCTAGCTTGATGCCAAGCCATCAATTCAAACCTAGCCCAAATTTCACCTTGGCATCTGAATTAAAAAAAAAAACAAACCAGCAAACCCCTCACTAGTGCAGTACTAGCACTGAGCTAAATGGTCTGCCCTGACTTACTCAGACCTAGAATTCAGCCCTCTAAATAAAATTCTTCCTGAAGTTTTACTATGTGAAACTTATTCCTCATGCTAGCGAATAACCATTCTCCCGGGTCAGGTATTGGCATCTGTCAGAGGTTCCTGCTTTGACCTCTTCTGCACACTGACCACAGTGGGGCAAGACTTAATGTCCTTGTTCCAATATGGAAATGGGGCATGGGGGTGTAACTACAATGTCCTGACATGATGGAAAGCACTAATACTTCCCAATAGAGAAGACAAAGTTTTAAATGAGAAAGTCACATTATTTCCCTGGTCTTGAACAAATCCATACGGCCTTCTTGGAGGCTTGGGAGAAGTAGCTAGGTTAGAGTCTCCAGGGTAAGGTGAATGTCTTTTAGTGCCTTGCTGACTGCTGTAGTCTGTCTGGCAAAATTAGGAACAGCCCAGGTTAAAATAAGGTTTGTTCTTTGGGGATGGAGAGCAGAATAAAAAAAGATGAGGACCAGTATGAGCCCTCAGGTCTGAGAATGGTGAAGTCCTGAACAGCACCCCCATCTCCATCTCACCTACCCATAACAACACCCGCTGCTGAGCCGGGATCCTGAGGACAGCTGGGTGAGACCAGCATCCCCAGCACTCCCTGCACGTCCCTTGGGGACGGGGAGCATGCAGGAGGCTCCCAAGTTTTTGACCCCTTCAGGTGGGGTGATTCCCTGCTGATGAGAGGAACGGATGTAAAGTCGTATTTGAGCATATAAGAGGAGGGTGATGTCTTGAATACAAAAGGACTGATCAGCAGGGGCTAAATTTGTCTGTCCAGCGGGTACTGTGACCTGTAGAAGCTGCAGGTTGTGTTCTGTAAGTTTACGTGTTGTTTCCAACCTGAACAAACTGCCTCTTCAGAGGACATCTCCAGAGCAGCAGTGATAGGGCTCTGTTTCTCGAGATTGATGCATTTCCCCAGGCACAGAGTGGGGAAATTCACCTTTTGGCCAGAATCCACATGAAATTGGTGCATTTTCCACTTCCCTTGAGAAGGTCCTTGAAGCTGATAGCCACCATCCAGAGAGGCCATGAACTCCTCGAGCTTTCTGCAGCACATCGGCCTTTCCCCTCTGAGGCAGTGACCAGAGGGAGCTCGTTGTGCATCCTCACATGCACGGCAGCCTGCTGGGGCAGAGCTGGCCGGCAGGGGCTGGGGAGGAGGCCGTCCCAAAATGGGCCACCCCGAGCTGCACTCAGTGCTGTCTGAGAGGAGCAGCGCTGCCTGGCAGAAACAGGCACTGCCTCTTCCGTGTGCAGAGCACCTGCTCTCCACACCGTGCTCCCCAGGGAACAATGAAGGCTGTCATTGGCAGAGTGCCTCTTCTGCAGTAGCATTAGATCAAGTCAAGGTAGGCTAAGCATATGAAATCCACTTAATAATCTAATCTGGAAAAATTCTTATTAGACTTTATTTTGATTTTTGATTTTTTTTTAAAATTTCAAAATAAGTATTTTGAAAAGAACATGATCAAGTACCTAAAGCAGCAAACTGAAATTAAATCCCAAAGCAAAGGGAAAAATAACCAGTGTTAGGGCCTTGCTTTAACTTGTGAGGTTCCAACAGACTCACCAATATTTTAGGTGGTTCCTGTCATACATTAAAGGGACACCAAGGAAATGCATTATCATGATCATCAGTAATGATTCTTTTGTGGCTGAGACATTATGCTTTGGAGCCTGAGATAATTTGTTTATCTGAAGATCTGACGAATATATCTTACACGTAATTTAGCACACCTCCTCAAGTACCTATCATTTTTGGATCCAGGACAAGAAAGTGACAGGACTTCAGGCTGCTCTGAGATGGCAATTCCTACATTCCTATGAAAACATTAAAATATAAAGTTGTGACATATTTTAGTGAAAACACTCATGTTTTCTTGCAACAGACAAGCCAAATAAACACATTCGGACCAACCTGAGCTTTGCACCTCTAGTACCTTTTGCAATATGATTATTAATTGAAACAATAAAATCAGATTAATAACTGTTGAAGGAAGATAATGGAAAAGGATGCTGTGTATTACTGCAAAGCTCAATGAATCAACAATCCATCACCTTCTGTTTGAAGTCCCTCCACTGAAGCAGGAATTGAAGGCATCATGGGAAGCAGATGCAGGGTGGCAGGGCCACCTCTGCTTCTCCACGGCTGTCAGCAGCGAGGGCTGTGCTGTGCTGCCAGGCTTCAGAAGCCTCATCAGCATCTTCCTTCAGCCAGCATCCTCCAGGTGCGGTGCAGACCCAGGGCAATGCTGTCACCTGCAGAAATGATGGCCCCAAGCTCTCTGTGCTCAGCATGGGGCATGAGAGCACAGGTGCTGGGATGGCAAACCAGGAAGGGCCGGGGATTGAGGGGGCGGGACGAGCAGCCAGCAGGCCACCCCTAGAGGGGATATGTTGGCTGGAAAGCAAAGATGATAAATGCAATAAAGAAGGTGAATGGGAGCAGGAAGGAATCTGGTCTTATGAAATACGGAGCAGAAAGTGGAGAAGTTTAATTGCAATTCAGGTGCAGTTTGATTTCTCTGCCTTTTGTCCTTATGAATATTTCTTAATAAATTCAGGGGACATTAATTATCCTTCTTGCACGATTCCAGAGGTCTGATCTTGAGTTCCTCCTGCAATGAAAAGCCTCAAGCTGACACTCAGTGCCTCCCAGAGGCAACAATAAATATCAGAGTGAAGTGGGGTGCCTGCCTTTGTCTTTTCCCGGGGTCCTGAGCTGCCTCTACTTGTTTGCCTGTTTTATTTGACTGTAGAAATCCTTGTGCTTGATCTGATGAACTAGCTGGCTGAGCAAACTGGGTGGTGGCTGTTGCCTACTGCTTCTTAAGAAACTGGGAAAATATAATTTATGGACAATTTTTGGGCTAATTTTCTAAAGAGATTTCTTTTTTCTCCAGATCTCAGGCAGCTGGAATTTGGCCTGTCTTGAGCATGCTGTTCCTTATTGTTAATTACCTTAGTGCCATCTGGATATTCTTAATATGAACATTAAATCTCCACTTTAGAAGTGAGTAGATAAAACCAGGCATAGGAACGGGTGGGAAGGATCCCACCATTGTGTCCACCAAATCATACTTATCTGCAGCGAAGACGTAAGAAGAAGGGAAAATAGGACCCATAATGATTTTTAAAAAGAGTTGATTAATATATCTACAGTGTACTTGAAGTTCAAGCCTTGTACTGTTCCAAATGGATGGCATTGCTTAATGTTGGCATTTCATAAATTCCCTCCCTTTGAGCTGGAGAGGCCACATCGTTGCTCGGTGGTGGGAGGACACAGATGTATTTTTTACAGCCTCGACTGACTAAAGAAAGCCACAGAGTCAGACTGTGGCACAAGGGACCACAAGCCAAACACATTGGAACATTTTGTTCTCCGAACACTGCACTGATTTCCATGGTTGTGTTTTCTGCCCTGCAGTGGTGCCTGTGACACACTTCTGCACGTGGACAGGAGCCAGCACTTGCAAATGAGCAACTTTGACTATTCCTCTCCACTCTGACCATGGGCATGTCTGGCCTTGGTTCAGCTGTGGGTTCTGTACCCGCAGCACTGTCAGCTGTCATCAGCCCGGCTCTGCAGCTCCCGGTCGCATGGAGCTGCTTCCCTGCATGCACCTAGGACAGAAAGAGATGTGCTACTCTACTGAGGTGTGCAGTGTGTACATCAAGATGGGTTCTGAGAGATGGGTACTGAGAGATGGGTACTTGGGCAGCAGAGCACAAGTTATTGAGGATGAGTAAAGTAGTCCTGAAACTGCCCAATATGGTAGATGGAAGCTCTTTGCAGTGACTTGGGATGACCTATCCCTCTGTATGTCTTTAGGGAAGATGTCAGGGATAAAGGTAGAAGCTGATGGTATTTGAGATATTACCGTTTTTTTTCCCACACTTTTGGGCCTCACTCCCATGCTGATGTCTCTGCAGACCTTAGCCCAGCATCTCTAAGCAGACCTTCTGTCATCTGCTGGATTTTCAGCTGTTTGAGCTTCCTTAAGATGTGGGTGATTGTTTTTCAGATAACACACATAATGTAGGATGGGTATATTATCACTGTGTTATTTTACCTCCGATCATTTCATTAAAAAGCTTATTCAACTTCATCCTAAGCTTTTAGGTCATGGGTTAAAACAGGATAAAAATACGCCCTGGCTTGTGGAAGATAACTTGTTTACAAGGGTAAGGGGAAAGGCAGGTGCACCACGGGGAGGCAGCAGCCAGATAAAGGGGAGCATCTGGAAGTGCTGCAATGCTGGCTTGTAGACTTTGTACAGAAATAACTTTGTTGGCTTTGTAAGAGCTTTTACACCTTTAGAGGTGCTTTGTTTCCATTTTGCTTTCAGAAGAAAAATTATTGCTCTCTATCTGGAGGAGGGGGCAGTAATATCATTTCCAATCCCAACTGCCTTCACTGATCAGTTTCTGCCCCAGATGGTGAAAGGTTTTGCACATTTTGATTTGCACCTGTATTTTTCTGGGGGTTGAGATGATACTTATCTGGTCTTATGCTGTCTTTTGGCCAATTTCATGTGACATTGGCCACATTGTTTAAGATATCCAAATGCAGATGAACAGGACAGTTTCACAATTCACCTTTAAGATGAGTTGTGATTGTTGAGATGGCGGGGGAAAGGCATAGTAAGAAGGAAAGAAATGTCAGACAAGACAGGTACTGGGATATCATTTCTACATTGTCTGCCGTGGTATTGATCAAAACCTAGCACTTCATTCTTTCATACTTTTTTTCCCATTACAATTTAAAACCTAAAAAGCCCTTCAACCCCATCCTCTAAAATCTTGGATGTTGATGACACACTTGTCTCTTTATTTGGGCTGTGACATAAATGTTCTGTTTCATTGTAGGCAATCGGCTACGAAAGAAGAACTATTACAAAACAGACAGCTGTGGGCTGTTTCAGGCAGTCCTCAAGATACTTTGAGCTTAATAATATACTTTAATACACTGTAGCATGAGCTGCGAATCGACATGTTTGTTCTGCCACTTAACCAGAAGCTTGCCCCAAAATGTGTTCAACTCCTCCTAAACCAAAAGTTTAGAAAACAAGATGATGGTCCATGCTTCTATGTTCAGCAGAAAGAAACACAGGGTATTATTTTCTCTTACAAGATGCCTCTCTCATCCTTTTTGCTCTCCACTAATCTCCATAGACAGAATCTAAAAGTGGCAATGTTTTCTCCCAAATGTCTTAGGGAGACACACAATCTCTGTGTGACTGATCTTCTCCCCATTCTATGAAAGGCTCTGGACCTTCTGAAAACCAGAGAAATGACTGTGAATGATAGCAATTCATGCCAAAGGGAAGAGTTTAATGACAGTACTCACTTTCCATCTAAGTAGTTTTTGCATTTTGTCTTTTTATTCCAGTGAATTTGAGGTTTCATAAAGATGTTTCACAGGCAGATTCTTTCCCACTAACCCATCCCTTACAGCTAGTGTGATATTGCCTGCCTGGTTTCCTTCCTTCCTTCCTTCCTTCCTTCCCTCCTTCCTTCCCTCCTTCCTTCCTTCCTTCCTTCGGCTTCCAGAGGAAGAGACGGTCTACAGCCTCACAGTCAGCCCCACCAGTCTTTCCTCTTCCATCTCCCGCTTTCCTGGGGCAGAACCTTTGTTCTCTCTCTGCAGTGGAGAAGAGGGGTAGAAAAGACCTTACGGCATAGTTTAGCTATGCTGAATTTTTCTGCTAACTAATACAGCATGTTCAAACTTTGACTTTGTATAAGCAGATTCATCCAGAGGAAAAGCACTGTTAGGAAAAAACAATTGTCAAAGATAAAGGAGTCACTTGAAAGTGATCTAGCCAGGCTGTGCTGTGGCTGTCTCCAAGCAAAGGAGAGTCTTTTCGGGTCTGGAGAAAGTTAGCAAAGTGTAACACTGCGCTGTGGGAGATGGATGCAGAACCACATATGTTGATATCTGCTTTTGACAGAGTGTTGACCTAAATGGCAAAATTCACATGTGGATAAGAATCATCACTAAGATACTGTGCTTTAAGAGATCCCAGTTTGATTTAAGACTGCCTCTGATGAAAGAACTCACATTTAAACTTTAGTTGCAAACCCAGAAGCTCTGTTAAATTTATCTGGGCTTATGTTTTAGTGACCATCTGCAATTCGGGCAAAAGTTCATCCAAAGGCTCCCAGAGGTTCATGAGCCTTTTTGTTGAAGATGTCTGAGTGAAACCTGGAAAACTGGAAAAATTTACACAACTTGATCTTTGAACATTGTGGTTCAGCCAAATCCCTTCACCAGGAGAAATGGTGAAGTCTGAAAAGTTGCACAGCTTGGTTACATACGCGGTAGAGATGCCATCTCTGCCCCGGGGAGCTTATGGTCTAGGCTGACACTGGGGGCCCCTCAGCTGTCTGCATTTCAGAGTACTTACTCATGGATGAATATGAATGACAACATTAATTTACCACCCAGGGGCTGGGAAGACAGATCTGATAGTGCTTGTGGGGGGTGGCCCTCTATATTACAGAAAGCATAACGTCAAAGAAGGGAAACAAGCTAATCACATCAACACCTACCACAGAGTATCTATTTACTGTAACTCTAGAGAGATGGGGGGTCACCAGGGACTGCTAGTACTAGTGGGACTATGATGTAGTATTGATCAGCCCGTCAAATATTGGTGGTGTCTGTAGAAATGCAAATGGAATTTAAATAGCTGCAAAAGAAGAAAGCACGGAGGGAATTTTGTGCATCCCCATGTAGATGGGACAAACGCTTTAGGAGAGTGTCATGGGGACATTACATTGTCAGGCCCCATAAATGACCGCTTCTTGGTGCAGCAGGACCAACATGTTTAATTGTGGGCACCTCTCATGCAAGACTCAGCTCTTATGCTGCATAAAGTGGAGGCACTTGCTTAAGTGAGAGTATCAGAAGGAGAAGAATCAGAAGTGAGGAGGAGGATGCAAAGGAGCTTGTATTCACCCTGTAGTCTGAGATGAACTGAATTGAAGGTGCTGATTTAAGGGGTACCCCAGCACTAAGTTAAATCCCTGAATGTGACAATAGTGACTTCACTCTTTAGTACAGGTTACAGGCAAATTTCACAAAGTTCCATAAAAATCAATGGAAATAAATATGCCTAAGTATAATACTAGTATCATGAGCCATGTGTTTTTGTAGTGGGAAAGCGAGTTCTAAATCTAACAGAGTTCTTTAAAGAGTCAGTAAGCACATGGAGGAAGGTACTCTAGCAGATCTAAACCACTCAAATTTTCAAAAGAGCATTTGCAAAGGTTGACTAATGAAAATAAACTCTCTTGGGGCAATAGGGAAGCTCCTCTCTTAGAAGAATGGCAAATAGAAGAGAACAGGGAAATAGAATAGGCTGAAATAGTAATCTTTCACAATAGAGGGAGGTTACCCACAGTGTCCTTTGAGAATCCTTCTGGGATCACCGTTTAGGGTATTCAGAAATGATCCTCCACGAAAAGGCATAAACAGTGAGCTGATAAAATACAGATGATACAGTACTGATCTGTACGAAAAACTAAATGGAAAGGGTTGCAATGTGACTACAAATGGTTAGTTATAGAACAGGACATTAAATGTTACAAAAGTAACATATATGGAAAAAGCCAGTCCTGACCATACAGACCCAGTAGCAAGCTTTAACTGGCTTATGACCACGCCAGATAGTCAGATGTGAGAGCTACCTGAAAACAACAGTGGCAGTCAGGAAAAAGGAGCAACTCTTGTATGGATCGCCCTATGGGGGATCTGCAGCCTCCTGCTTCAGGGAACAGGTAGACAGCTTGGCTGGAGAGAGGGGATGGAGTGGCAAGAGGTGTTGTGCAAAACAGAAAAATGTTCTTTTCCAGAGGGCAACAGTCTTATTGATGAGATTTCGGTCCTCAGTTACTGTGGGGTCTGATCCAGCTGAGCACATGCTGCAGAGCTGTAGAAATACCACCGGCCACCTATCTCCCCTTGTGGAGTGGGCATTACTAACCTTGCCTTCAAGCAGGAGAACCACAGAAAATAAAGCGATCTGACTGAGATCTTGGAGGGGATGCAGTGGAGTGCTGCAGTCCATGTCTCCCAGTTTTGGGCCCAGAGCACTGGATTTCATTATGTCCATTGCTCTTCCTTCCTCTCCATGTACAGAGACTGTGGCAATTGTTTGGCGGGAGAATTAACTCAACTGTAAGATACTGACTGGGAAGGAACCTTGGTAGCATTAGTGGTTTCCAGTCCTGCAAACAGCTGTGTAGTTCTGGGGGATCTGGAGCTACAGACGTGTTTTCTGCTCTGTGTGCACAAGTCCTGTGAGCTGTGCCCTGGCTCTGTGGCTGCAGACATGAGAGAAAGGAAATTAGCACTTAATATATATAAGTAAGCCTCACTGATAGCCATTGCAGTAACACATGGTTTCAGCAGGTTGGAATAGTAATTTCTAAGACTTTCCTTCTCCTGAGCTAGAGTCCTATCCACATCTAGTGCTAGGAATGTGTGGGAGAGTTGTGCACAGGGCAGACTCTGAGATTAGGCAGAGCAGGCAGCTGCCTGCAACACATTTTGTCTGACACATCCTTTGCCTGCACAAAAAGACAGGTTAGGAGAGCCAAAAATACTGTTGCTTTCACTTACGAAAGGAGCTGCACTGTGTGTTTATGATAGGAGTGATGCTGATCCCAGCATCAGTCATTTGTGCCTGACCCCTCGCTTTTCCCCTTCCCAGTCAACCTTGCACTCCAAAGAATATCCACCTCAGCTCCACTCTTCACCAGTAGAAAACCCAGGTTTAGCTTCAGCCCAGATCCATGGGGTAGGAACAAACATTTTGGTCTATATTGCCTTGAGTTCCTCTGTTACAGCTGGGAGGACCAGCATGGCAATTTGAATCAGCTGCAGCAGCGTGGAGCTCAGTGTGGGTCACCCACTGACACCCATTCTCCTTCCCATGCTCCCTTCTCATCCCAGATGAACCCCAGAGTGGTATTTGAGCCATGTAGTTTAACTCCACACTGGAGAGCTATGCATGAGCTGTGTTCTCAGCAGCAGTGTGGCCTAAACGAGTAACAGGGAAGCAATACCTGGTCGTATTGGAGGGATCACTGGGGGAACTGTACGGCCAGGAGCTCACGAGCCACCTCGCAGTGGCAATATCCTCTCTGCACTGAGATCCTGCCTAGCTAAGGCGTGGCTCATGTAACCACAGGTCAGATCAACAAAAGTTCTCAGCATCCAAAACCTCCCACTTACATCATCAGGTTTGTAAAAATGTGTGCATTGCAGTGGAATGCTGTGAACTCTGAGTTGTCTGCAAATCAGGCCACTTCTTGAAGGGCCTTGAAGGTGCAATTGCATCTCTAGACAGCTGAGCTACTGCTGTATTTTTCTGAAAAATTGAGCCTACTGTGTCTAACTTCCCCACTTGAAGCAAAGCAGAGCAAAGAGGCACACCTCTCCCAAAACTTGCCTAGGCAACAGGAGACAGGCATTTTTCTCATGATGTCATTGTCCTGGAAACTTTTGAAAGCACATTGCAAAGGAGGAAGCCTTGTGGGTCTGAACTCCCCATGAGCCTCTCCAAATGGGACAAGCTTTGATGAAACCAGCTCATTATCAAAAGCGGGGAAAAACATGTTGGACGTTGTTTACCACTGAGATCACCCTGGTGGTTCTTCCAGCTGCCTGAGGATACTGGTGAAGACAGAAGGAGGGAGAGATGGAAAGAGAGAAAATGACTGTTTTGAAGTTTCCATCCTCAAGGTGACATATTTTCTTTCAACTTATTTGTTCTAAAAAACCTCTCAGAAACACAACTACCCAAGGCCTCTGCATCTCGGGTTCTGGTGAGGTCCACAGTCTGAAGTTGTTTCTGGTGAACTTTGTTTATTTTGAGTGTGTTTAATGACTTTGCTTTCCCTGTTCATCTTGGCATTGGAGTGGATAACTCTGACTGTAAGAAAATGTATATAATGATTCCCATACAAGTAGGGGCAATGCCAAGTTTAAGCTTTCTTGATGTTACGGTTCAGGCCCATGAGTTTAAGCTCTGTACTGCTCGAAATTGCCACACTCTCATGTTGAAACTCTGGAGGATTTCACAATATATGAAGCTCATCACAACCAGGAATGAGAGATTTCTCCCTGTTGTATACACTAGAAATTATGAGAAATGCAATGAAGATCCTGCCAGACGTCTCCTGTCATTCTGTTAAAATCTTTTGTTTTTTCTGAGTTGGTTAGAAAACAAGAGCATGATGAGGCTTTTTCCAATTCATTTGTCAATGGTTATCTGAACCACAAGGTGACTCAGAAAGGGCCAAGCCATGGTCCTGTACTCTAAGGAAATCTGCTGACACCAGTGGATTTACTGAACACGTTCTGTGTATGAAATTATCATCTGTATCCAAATCTTCCTTAAGGTGGGTGCTTCCATACTGACCTGTACTCCACCAGAGTCCAAGTTTTTCCAACAGGAACCTGAGGAGTGAACATTTGAAGGAGAGTCAGAGAATGGAAAATCTGATGAGGGCTTAAAATGTGATCCTTGACAAATTATGGAAAAAGCAAAAGGTTACTTTGGAAGTGGTCATAGAAAAACCTACCCAAAACAGAGGCATGGAAAGCCAAGTGTTGATTCAGTTTTTAATTCTGGCTTCTCTTCTCCGGTCATCATCAAACCCAGACAAACTTGGTTTTAACTATTCCTTGATATGCTGAAAAGGGTTGATCACCAAACTTCAGTCCTCAGAATGCGTCCCCACTACTTTAGCAGGAGACCAGGCAACAAGACTCAGGAATGAAATTTTAAAATTTCTGGAGATATGGAAGGGTGAGTGTACTTGCTTGCATTAAGGAAGGTGCTTGCCCAAGTGACTAAATGGCTAACAAGCCCAACTTCAATTGATGGGTTGACATCTGGCCGGCTGGGCTGCTGAAATGGGTAGCACTAAGCTATTACCCTTTTGCTGGGCTCATGCTGCTTTGGATGTTCATTTTACACATGCTCTGTGACTTGAGAAAATCACTGAAGAACATTTCTTTTAAAAATAGACCAAGAAATGTTGCAATCACAGAATTATAGAATATCTCAAGCAAGAATATCTCAAGGGACCCTTGAGGATCACCAAGTCCATCTCTGCTCTTTTCAGAACTATCAAACACTAAACCATATAACTAAGAGCATAGTCTAGATGCTTCTTGGACTCTGACAGGCAAAGCCTTAGCTATATATCTATTTTTTGATGGATATGCACCTTACAATTTTTTATTCAACAATAATGCCCCACAAAACAACCTTTATTCTGGGATCTAAGCAGTATATCCTCTTTCCACTGGGGGCTGGCTAGGGATTCCACAGTCTTTTTCACTCTCTCTGTGTAGTTATCTTTAATCTCTAGATTTTGGGACCCCTGAGCTACTTCCATTTAGAACTGTAAGTACTTAATTTTACTTCAGTTTACATTAGGATAATCAGTAGTGCAGCAAGATCTGGAGTTCTTTTGTACTCAGCTCTGTACAGACGCAGGAAGAAGTCAGGGTCTAAGTCGGCAGCACTCAGAAAAAGTACAGGATTTGTGCTGCTTAGGAAATCCTATTATTAGGAAGAGAGAAGGTTTTTCAACATGCTGATCCATTAATGGACAAAATAATACAAAAAGAGATAGGGAAAAAAACACCAAGAGTGATATCTTGCACCAAAAAAAAGCTGTCTGAATTATTTTACTTTGGTTTCTTAAGGTAAAAAGAGTCAAATAGAAAATCTTCATAGCTTTTCTGCTCTGCAGTAACTACAAGTTACTGTGTAAACTGTTGTTTACAGGGCAGAATGAGGCTTTATAAACAATACGGTCCTTACATGCATGAATACAACGTGAAAAGAATTTTTCTTTAATTTTCCCATTTTCTTTTCTTTCCCTTTTCCTTTTTCTTTCCTCTCACCCCCCCTCTCCCCTCCCTCCATCCTCCCACCCCTGCATTTTTATAAAAGCAGTTAACTTAATTTCAGGAGCTTGTGTGGTTTTCATTAGGATTGCAGTCTTTTGAAATGTCATGAGAACACCCAACAGGAACTGAAATTGATATAAAAGGGGTTGACTCAGATCACCCTCTGCACCCCACTATCTTGCTTCAGCTTGATTGCTTTTGAGTTGGAAAGTGAAGGATTGACAATTTCTGGGGAACAACAGAAGAAAAGAGAGAAAGGAAGGGGAATGAAAGGGAGATGTAAACCAGTTTTCTCCAGTCTTATTCTCTTTCTGACCCTGCATGATTAGCGTTCAGTGCTGTGAAGAGTATATCATCACTTTTCTGACCTTTGAGGAAGGATATACTGGATGAGGATGTTCCAGGTAATAGGGATACAGCATGCAGGAACAGAAATGTGGTTATGTGTCTTAGGGCGTGCAGCAAGGACATGATCTGACAGTATGAATCTTGCCAGAGACCTCCCTGCACAAAGCATTTTCTTAAGTAATCTAGGCTAACTTGTATTTGCTTCCCCAGTTTGACTGGGAATTAGACACCCGAGTGATGGGTGTGACTGGTCCCGTGAGGGTGTTTATGTGAGCATTTGCCTGTACATACACACACGCATGTCCTCTTCAAATGTTCTCTGAGCTGCCACAGAGCTGTTTCTTTCAGAAAAGAAGGGGCTTGGTCCTTGAATATGCCATTTTTCCTGCTTTCCCCAGTCACCCAGAGGCAGGCACATTCCCACTCTGGGCCCATTCTTCAAGCCCTCTTCATCAAGGCTTGGCACTGTTGGTTATGATGACAGTCTGTGTGACTGGGCCCAAGCTTTCACACACGCGACCGAGGAAGCCCGGACTTCACATGAGTAGGTGTGCTGGGGATGAGCTAAAGATAACAGGGTTGGTTTGTTTGGTTTTATTCCCAAACCTGAGGGTCACCAGCATTTTATCACATCATTCTTATGAATGGTGTCTGTGTAACCAGACCAGGAATGTGTGTTTGAGCATGGAGAGGCAGAAGCTGGGTCTGCACGAATGAATGCTGAGCACAGAAGGAGTGTGGCCATGATGGCCTGGAGCAACACTGCAGAGACGCTGCTCTGCTTCTCTGTCCTGGCCCTGTGCTGCATTGCACGTGTGCCCACTGCCAGGGACTGAGGCAGGTTGGGGGGCTCTGTGCCATGCTTCATTGCACATGAAAGCCACAGCCTTGGATGCTTCTTCTCTGAACTGGCTGAATTTCAGACAGAAATTTGCACCCTTAATAAAACTTGCTTTACTGAACACTGGGTCTGGCCTCAGAAGGATACTCAAGCTGCCTGTTTTCGAGTTACAGGGTTACAGATCCAGGCATTTCCACTGTGGAAAAAGTCATTTGAGATGGCGTGTTGTTCCTTCCAAAGTGTGTTAGTCATGGGGAGCGGGCAGCATGTTACCAGAGATCCCAGGCCCATTAAGGCAGGGAAAGAACAAAGTAGTCCTTCTCTGCAGAACATACAAAGAAACATTTACTCCACATTTGCCTCTAATGCCGCAAAAGCGCTAAAAAAGAGAGGTGAAGGGAGGACATAAAATACTGGGAACAGACCAAATAGGAAGACAAGAGAGAGGAAATGAAATTTCCAAAACCACCCTGTATCTTCTGTCCAAAAATTTCAGGCTTAAGGATTCTCTGACAGGGTATTCTCTTCTTGGTTGTTTGTGGTCCCTCAGCAAATCAGGCCTCTAAATAACAACTCAGATGGCCTTTCCAACTACAGATTATTGTAATTTTAACTCAACCTGTGATGAGCTGTCACATACCTTTTCTCTGCAGTCTCCTCTGCAGTCTCCGTGCTTTGTAAATCCTGAGGTTGAGTGAAAATGAGCATTTCAGGAAAGAAGATTTAGCAGTCTGAGATAGAGGCCAGCTAGCTGCAGAAGAGTGTTTCTTTTAGTAAAGACTGGAAAAACTGACAGTGAGGTGCTTTGATAGAGAGACCTACACCCTGCGGTGTGGTTGTAGGGGTCTGTGTGAGAGAGATGCAGGAGAGAGGCTCTCTAAAGCCAGCTGACACTGGGGCCCTGCAGCTCTCCAGCGGAGGAGGATGGATTGATTACAGTGCCAAGAAGGCTGATAGCTGGTATGATACTTAGAGCTTAAACAGGCACACCGCATGGCATTTATCATTCGTTTGTCCTTATTCATTCCTGCAAACCACAGCAGGGGTAATAACCTCTGCACCAGCTGGAGGCATCTCCAGGCCACCTCAAAGGGGACCCTGGTCAGTGCCGTGACACCAGCCAGGTTCATGCCTGTGAGGCCAGGAGCAATCCCATTCAGCCAACAGCTGTGGCCTGGGGAGTTTGGGATGCATCAGTGGTTTTGATTATGTTTGAACTTCCTCTCCTACAATTGACAATTGTCACAGTCTGGAAATGTTTCTTCCTAGCAGTGTACTAGGCAAAAAAGATAAATAAACTATTTTTTTGGTTTGTTTTAGTTGCTGCTGGCATCTTAGGGGTCCCAAAGCAGGGAGCACAGATCACAATAGAGGAAAGAACAGACCAGCTTTCAGGGACCAGCTGACCTTTCAGACCTCTTGAGCCTCCACAAAAATCTTGCCAATTACAAACCATCTGTGGAATCAGGAACTCCTCGTGACGTCACTGCAGAAAAGTCCTAATTAGATAATTTCCCAAACCATGCAGGTCTCAAGTGCCTCAGCTTCACCTTTAGCCCTGACCAAATCTCCCAATTTAGTGGTTAAAGGTTCAGTTCTGTGTCAGGTCAAAGGCGTTCTTGAGAAGCCACCTATTGTTCCAAAATGGATTTTGCCGTCTGATAGTATTTCAAGATACCACCTTCCCTGTGTGCTTCCAGTGCCTCAGCACTCAGCCCAGCTGCTTTAAGGAGAACAGCAGCAGTAGTGAACTGTCTTTCACCTCAACCAAGCAACCTTCACCTCCTAAGCAGCCATGAATGCAATCCAGCTCCCCAAAAGGCATTTGGAAAAGCTACAGTGTATTTATATGTATACGCCATTGCAAGGAAGCTGATAATAGCAAATAATAAAAGTAATAAGACAGTCTCCTGGCACAAAGTCCAGCGCTGTGCTTTAGGAACAGTACCTGTTGAACTATAAATTTCTTGGTGCACTTAACACATCTCTAGAAGCAGAGTGAGCCTGTCACATGCCCCTGAAATGGATGGGAAATGCAGTTTGGAAAACACCACTTGGGACATGTGAGTTTATGGCACAAAAGAAGGGAGGGAGGTTGCCAATATTAATGAAAGAACAAGGAATGTGCTTCTTGTCAAACAAATATGGAATAGAAAAAGAAAAAGGATTTTCCCTTCTTCCACTCTATTTTTTAATATTTCCATTTTAAAGCACCCTTTTGATTAAGTCTAGCCTTATCAATTTAATTTTAATTCACTACTTCATTCTAATTTACTATTAATTCAATGAAATATCTGTGTTTACTTCCCCCTGAAAGAACAGAGAGTAAGGCCCCTGTTTTATAATCCATGGCCTTGGTTGCAGTAGTAGTGTGAGATGTGTAGTGCATGCTTGATGTTATGCTAAATTCATTTAAATTCACCCCCAGAAAGCCACAAGAGAAGGAGGAAAGGTGAAACCACTGTGATCACAAAGAGAGCCCTGGGCCTTCATGGGCATGGGAGTACAAAGGGAGACATGTGATGGCACCATCACCATGTTTATCTGGGGATTTTCTTTTTAGTGAGAATCAGAAGGGCCTGCCAGATCTCTGTGCTTCAGGTTAAACATTCTTCATTTGTTTATTCTTGTCTGCATTCCATACATTTTTCTGAATGCCCTAAAATACAATTTGAAGTTTATTAGAGACACTCTAAGAAAAGTCACATGATAGGTTTGGCATGATGTCTGATTTTTCCTATTCCCCCAAATTACAGCATTTTGTGGTTGACCTGTCTCCTGTGAACCTTTGCTTTTTGTTTCCTGGCTGAGTTCTTGGAGATAAGCAATTCACTTTATTTTAACATGACACTCATTCCCGCTGTCCACAAATGGATAAAGGGCACAAGGCACTGTTGCTCTAAAATAATATATCACTGCTTAATGATTTTCCTCTGGATGCTAATTATTTAAAATCGGAGTCAGCATTTTAGCAGATTTTGAAATTATATCTAGGAAATCAGTATTCTTGCTTTTAGAGTAAAGCTTCTATGGGATCTCTGGATTACACAGGTGGATCCTTTAATTTTAAAGAGCATAAAATGAAAGTCTCAAAATCACTGGGTGGAGAGACACCTGAAATTGTTCCCCATGGCATAGTACTTCACAACAGACTTGCTCTGCCACCTGGGGCCTCTGGTGCAGAGAAGGAAGGTCCCAGACTGGGTTCACTGATTTGACACTGGATCCTCAGCCTCACCTCAGCAAGGACAAACCTGAGTTTTGCTATCTAGGGGTGATGGGCTGAGGGTCCCCCACTGCAGGAAAGGAAGGGGAGTACTGTGGAGAGCCTGCAATGGTGATTTCTACAGGTTCCTAAGAAGAAGCAGCCACTCATGTAAGCCAGCCTTCACCCAAAATCTGCACTAGCCTGACCAGCTGTGAAAGGCAGCTTCCCCCTTTGCCTGGACTTACAGGGCAGCCCTTGTCCGGTGGTTCAGTTTATAACTCAAAAAACTCTTAAAACAGAGATTCCTTTTTAAAAAAAAGGGTGGTGGAGATGATCAAATACCATCTGAATACTAAATGAGTTAGTCGATGAAAAGGACCAAAGAGGGAGCATGAGCCACAGCTGTGCAGAATGGTGCACTCTGCAAGAGGAATGCAACACTGCTGCTGCTGCTGCATTGTCTGTGAGGTGTCTGCTTATTCGAACATAGAGGAGGCTGTGCTGGGGCTCTTCCCCAGGAGCCCTCAAGGCAAGCAATTTTCATGAAAGTCTGAATAAGCACGTGGATTTTTGAAGCACTTAGAAAAACCTTCTGCTTAACAGCAAATCTTGATCTTTAATTACAGCGGTGCTATTCCCCCATTACAGCTAGCAGGGTGTGCGTGGGAGGAAAACTCTTCAATTGCCTCTGTCTACCCGAAACTTAAAACAGACAAATACAGAAATAAATGGTCAGAGATGTAACTACACTGAAATGCAAAAAGCCATGTTCGTATGGGTGTATATATATATACACACATGTATACATGTTCTGATTTGCATTACTATCACTTTTCTTTTTTCTCCCAAGAAGACAGCCTTCTCTTCCAGGCTCCAACTGTAGATTTCCTAAGGCATTGACTTAATCTTCCATCGATCTGTCCTCATCGCTGGGATCACTGGGATGGAGGCCTGGAAGCAAAGCATCCAAAACCTCACAGCCAAAGCAAAACAATGTCTCCTTTCCCCAGCCTCCTAATAAGTTCAAGAAGTTATGTGAAACCAAACAAAGGGGTGACCAGGTCACATAGCTGAGCACTCCAGCCCCCGCGCTGTGCCATGCCGTGGCATGCTGTGCCTCCCTGCCAGGGCTGGCAAGCCCTCGGCAACCTGTGGGACATGGTGGCAATTGCAATGCATGTGAAACCCACGCTCCAGTGGGTGGGCTTGCTGCGAGAGACCCCAGGGACATCAGTCCCTGCCTTGTCCCCACTCAGTGCTGCGCCCAGGGTCCAGGCTGGCGGCAGCATCCCTGCTCCCCTGCATGATGGCACACAAGGTGTGTGCCTGCAATGGTGGGCCACCGAGGTCTCCAGAAGTGCAGGAACACATCTTTGAGGATGTCTGGTACTGTCTGGTGACATAACAAGCTTTCCAGCACAATTCTTTGCTTTATTTTTCCATACAGCTTTCTGATTTACAGTGTTCTGACTTTATTTAGTCAGAAAGACCCAAATTGGTTGCTTGTACATGGCAAACCAGAAGAGCAGTATTACTGTGGTGGGTGGTTTTTGGGACATGCAGGTGTTTTCTTACAATTGTGTGAGTCATCACAACACATTTAAGAGTTACTTCAGCTGATGTTCCCATCAGTACTGTAGGCCCTATTGGCTTTGTGTGTGGTTTGGAGAAGAACTTCTATCTGTGTGAAGAAAATCCTTTCAAGCAAGACTTTGTGTGGTGCTCCTAGACACTGAAGATCACAAACCTCACCTGAGGAATTTATTGCACTTATTTTTGTCACCCCCGTGAGTGGCACCCAAGGAGACAGAGCTCACTAAGTCATCACCTCAAAGCTGAACGACTCTTCAGTTACAAACACATCTCCCAAGGCGTGCTGGCACCTCAAGGACATGACACCGATAACAGAAGAGGGAACTTTGCTCTATTTAGCAGAATTATGATTGGAAAGTCTTTTTCCTTTTTTTTTTTTTTTTTTTTTTAAAATTCTNNAGCAAAATTTTGATTTGAAAGTTTTTTTCCTTTTTTTTTTTTTTTTTTTTTTTTAACATTCACTTGGAGAAGCCCCACCTTTCTTAAGACACTAAACTAATATTGCTTATGTTCAAGGCTTTGCTCTGGCTGCTCTGACCTACTGATAATTCAAAGCTTCTGTTTTAGCACAGTGCGGCTGCTCCTGAGCATTCACACCAGAGACAAACCAAGGAAGGACCATGCAAAGTGGCTGAAGAGCAGATGCTGTGGTGTGGTGTGGGCCCTGAGACAGCCCCCAGCATGCTGGGCTGCCCTGGCAATGACAGGGTTCAGTGTCTGCATGGAAACCAAGGGCCTCTCCAGCATTTCCCCCTATTTTGGAGTGCTATAAAGAAGTGTGTCCTAATACAGCTGAACAATTGGCCCACATTATGACAAGGAGTTTGCTGGGTGGCCAGGCTGCTGGTCCTGCCATGCCATGGCTCTGTGAGTGACACCAGCCCCTTGCCTTCCTCTGGGGGGTCTGTACTGGCAGAACCTGGGGGGCTGACAATGGCACTGGCACTGTCAACACGTGGGGTGCCTGCGTGCCTGCCTGAGAGGAGCAAACACTGACTTGTGAGGCTGAGTTTACGTTAAAAATAGTCATTGTGCCTGAAGGAATGAATCTGACATTGTTTTTTCACTTTCCTGCTGTGCTGCTATTTTTTTCATCTTGTCCCTCATTAAGTGTCTCCCTGCCCCAGCGTGGGCAGCCCTTTACTCCCCAGTTTCCAGCTATGTGGTGTGCTTTATAGTTTTTCCCAACTACTGCATGAGGACTTCCAGATGAATTCTTGGCATGAACGCTGCCTTCAACAGGGCCTGAGAGATTAAATAATCTTTCCAGTAACCTCCGTAGGTGGGTTAGCAGTGGTCAACACTGCTGCTCCTGTTGTGCAGAGGACAGGATCAAGTAGCTGGGGGTCTTGCAGCTTGCCCAGAGCTGTAGTAGAAGTCTCAAAGCACAGTTACCAGGCCTGAGGTCTCACTTTCTCATTTGGTCTCAAAGATATCGTTTTATGTGACCTGGTTTTCCTTCCGAATCTTGCCTGTAGTGTGTCCAGACTGGCATGAGGCATGTCTGAAATTGGGAGGGACATTTTCCTGGGGGTCTTTGTACTCAGGCCTTATTTCCTCTTGACTTGCCTATCACACAGACTCAGTCCCCCTTGCTGGGGACAGTAATGTTTTTGTTATTCATTACAGAACTTAAATTAACTGAAAAAAAATTCAGACTCTTCCTTAAGAAGCTTTTAATTTAATAGGTGAAATGTCAGAGAAAATCAATGTGAGTCTGTTTCCTCTCTGCTTCATTATGCACTCCATTAAACAGCTTTTATGTTCTGTTTATAGGTTGGTTGTGTGTTTCGTCTTTTTTTTTTTGTTTAATTTATTTTAATTTTTTAATAAAAGAAACCTTTTTACATTTATGATGTAAAGCAAGCTCGGCTGAGAACCAGCACTAGAAGAAATATGTTTGGCTGGAGCAAGGAATCTGTAAGACCACAAACATCAAGATGTCCCTAGCAAGAGGCTCTGTGGTGGGACACCATGGAGGGGAGGTGGGTGGGGAAATCAAACACGTTCCAGACAATTTGCTGATTGCAAATCTTCAGAGGTATGAAATGCCCCTAAATTGTTATGTCCCCTCTTGCGGTGTTAAGAGGGGTCTGATTGCCCAACCTGGAAAGAGAAAACCACAAGCGACTTGTTAGTGTTTCTGTCTCACCCCTACGGTGAGGAGCGAGAGAACGCCTTTTCCAGTTCGTAAACACTGCCTGGTTGACTGGAGGGATGTTCTCGCCCGGATGTGGCAAATTTTATAGCCGTGTGAATAAGAAACAGAGCACGCAAAGGAAAGTATTACAGTTTAAGGGGTGATAAAACTTAATGCCACCCTGCTCCATTCCTCCTCTGCCCCATGTTTTATCAAAATGTCCATGGAGAGCCTTTGAATTTGATGAGGCTTAGGAGGCAAAGAGGACAGTAAGAAAAAATCTGGAGACCAGTAGAGATGTCATCCAGGATAATGTATTTATTTTCTTTGAGTAATGGAAGACAATAGCTCGTGACTGGATCATGAGTTTGAGAGTGAAGTTTTTCATTCTTTTTTCCTTTGATTTACCACAGGATTGCTCAGCAAAGCTATTTTGTTGCTGGATGTCTCAGTTTTTCTGTACTGTGGGGACAAATCTTGTCCCACTTGGGCTAAGGCTATGAAGGTTAATTTACCATTATCTGTAAAGTGCTTTGTGTCACCAAGGGCCAAAGCGTCCGAGGTGAGAATGGACGCTGATAATGGTGCTGCAGTTGCACTGCTAAGCCACCTCCCACACTGCAAGGCCTGCCTCTGCAGCTTCACTGCTCTTCCCTTCACTTGCACACATTGCCAAAGTATCTTAAAGTAGTGGTAAGCCTCCAAAGCCTTCTAGCATAGGAAGACAAGCAAAGGGAAAACAATTTTTAGGCAGCTCTAGCTGGGGAAACTAGACTGTCACAGCTCCTCAGTAAACAGATTTCTGAGCAGAAGAGAAGACAGAAGAAATTGCTGAGCATCAGCAATTCTTGCACGGAAAGTACATCATTTGGGTAAGCTGCTGACCAACAGGAGCAGAGGTCTCCATTCAAGATTTACAGGGAAATCTCATGTCAAAGTACAGAGGCCTTCTTCCATGAATGAGGTTGCTCTTCCAACTGCAGTTGACAGCAGGCAGGTGCTAGTGGTCTGGACAGGGAGTGAAAACCAAGGACTCTACTGCTGGAGTAACCAAGCAGAGGCAAGTTAGTGAGAGAGAGAAGGGAAAAAAATGATGATTGGTATGATCATGACAATGGTGACTTTATGAGGAAAGTTTCAATAGCAATGAGCAGGATCATTAAGGTGCCACATGCCTTAAGGAACGAGTCAACAAAATACCAGGAAAAGATTCAGCAGTGGCACTACTAGGGAAAGGAAAGGA
>VYXC01002952.1:0-30466 GCA_013397175.1 Platysteira castanea
TCTTCCCTAAGCTCTGCCACCTGTGAAAGGAGGTCATTCACCGGTTCACATCACAGGCAACCCTCCTCCACAACACCCCCTGAAACCACCGATAAGCTCAAGCACTCCGGGCAGGAGTGGGTCTGTACAGACGCATCCTTTTTGGAGGGCTCCACCTGGCCACACACACTTGTAAAAGCCACAGTTTTCGACTGTGTTAAAACCATTGCTAGCAGAAACTGCAAAAACCACCCAGCCAACAGAGACATCTCGAACAGCACACAGCAACCCTTACTAGCAAAAACAAAACCTACAGCCCTGCCTGCGTGCACTGCCGTGGCCACACCCCAGGGATGTGCCACGCTCCTGTTCGCCATGCTCCCTAGAGGCCTCTTACAATCAGGCACTCAGCAACTAGGGAAGCTCCACCCCTTCCTGCCGAATCTTCACCGTCAGTGGAAGGAAAATGTGCAGGGAGGTGTGAAGGAAACATGGGAAGGATTCAACCCAGCTGCAGTTTGAAATGGAGCACGAAGGAGATCAGTTTGTGTCCGTGTTGCCTAAATATGCATCATAAAGATGTTTACTTGTTTGACACATACACGCTAGCCCACATACACACAGATGCCTAAGTTTTAGTAAAAAAAAAAACAACAGACAAAATCACCATCAGCACTAAAATTCTTACACAGGTTTCTTTGCTTGATATGCAAAAAAAATTGACACTGTAGTTTTTCTGCAGTGGTGCTGCTTTAGGAAAGGAAAGGATGTCTGAATGCCTCTATTTGCACCTGAAAAACACTGCAGAAATGGAGCATGAGAAGAAAATCAAGAGTTAATTGTCTCCAGACAAAGGCAAGAGACTGCTTTTGTGCTAGGAAACTTTCAAAAGATTAATTTTAATTTTCTTTTTGTTACTCCTAAATTGTAGTAAATTCTAAGAGTAATTAAGAAACGTATCCTTCCCAGTCCAAGAAACTATTTTTGGTACTATTTCCTCTTTGTATATATTCTCTTCACATAGTGGTCTGATTTATAGTGCCATTGATGACAGGGTTTAAGGGATCATCACAGGGCACCTAGTCTTCCCCCCTCCCCAAAAATGGGATCAACAACTGTTGATCCTGACAGATGTCTGTTTAGCTTTGCACTTACTGACTTGCATGGACCTTCTTGGAGAATCTGAGTAAAATCTGTCATAGTGCAATACATTTCTTGTGCCTAACAGGGAAAGCAAACCTTTGCACTGACCTTTTCTTTACACATCCAAAGTGTGTCTTCTCATTTTCTTGCTATAATAAACAATAGTAAATATTATTTTTTTTCCTTAATTCATATTTCTAGCCATCTGACAGAACACCTCCTCTGGGAGCTGATCCCCCTATTTCTTCAAATTCAAGACTTCAACCCAGTTGAAGTACTTTAGCTGAAAAACCACCAATGTCAAGAAAAACAGAAAGATTATCTGTTCATCTTGCATGTGTTAGTTTTGCATATACATGCCAATATTCTGGTGGGGCTTTTTTGCTCATTTTTTATTTAAATCTGGAACTGTTGAGTCATGTTAGGAATGTGACTCACTAAAAGGCACCAAATCTATTTTATTCAGAAATTTTACCTGATCACTGGTTCCTCAACTTTTATTTGTGCAGTTAGTTATTTTTAAATGTGTATGTCCTTTTTAAACTGCATCATATTTTTCCAGACCATTTATCCAATTTGTCAAGATCATTTTACATTCTAATCCTGTACTGTAAAGTGCTTGAAGATCCTCTGCGTATTTAATAACCGTAATCTCTCTTCCATTATTCAACTCTTTAATATTTCTTAAAGGACCAAGTACTGAAATTACTCTAAAGTACATCTCAAAACTACAATATCTCCAGAACATCCATGTATTAAAAAAAAAAAATACATAGAACAACAACTTTGCATTAACCCTGAGGCAATTTAGAGAAATATTACACATTAATCAGACCACAAAAAACTGCTTTTTGTCTAAAACAAAGAAGTGTGATTATTAAAATCAGCTACTGATGCAATTATTATATGTGCTGAAGAAAAAATGTTTAAGTTTGAAGAATTTGAGTGGCTGAATAATACCAGCTTGTATTGTTGCACTATGGTAAAATCATGTGATGGTTTATTAATACTGTGGCAACACGCTCCAAGAGGCATTCATAAAGCATGGAACTGGTTTCTCTTTTTGCCTTCTTCCTATTCTTAAATTTATAATCTTCCTTTTGGATTTAGTAAGGACCAAAATAAAGTTTCAGAAATGCAGCTAACAAGAAAGACTATAATACATACATATATAGTGCAACTCTTCCATTTTTGGTAAGTTCTTTTTGTGTACCTGCAGTAATGACCTTCAGTTATCTTTACAGCTCAGGTACCTTTCAGCTGGCTTTAGATATTGAGCAGCTAACTAACCCTAACCCAACAGTAGTTCTGGCACTGGTGCTCTCAGGTTGATATTTTTTTAACCTTGAAACTATCTCAGTGTATTTTTTACAACAGACAGGATAAATTCAAAGAGCACAAGGTTATATTAATATTATTTATTTCTTCAGAGTGTTTTTTTTTCTGCAGTTGGTGGGTTTTTTTCCCCTTAGAATGTAGAAAAACAAAACTGTAGAAAACAATCTTTCACACTTAAAAAAATATAAATAAACCAATATGTACTTCTTTGTGCAGGAAAGAAAAATATGTCCATGAGCTGTGAGAAATTCTCTTGCCTCTAGAAAAGGATTTTCCTTGGCTTTTTTAGAGTCTTTTTTATTTCATAGGTAAAATTCCATGTTTTTTTTTTTTCCCTCTGTTGAATGAAGTTGTCATTATTAAAAAAAAAAAAATTAATAGGTTAGGAATTTTTAGAGTGGAGATGAGAAAAAAAAATCTGAAAATATAAGCTACTGCAATAGGACAATTGTTGTATCTGTTTTAATTTCTCTAATTTTAAACTTCAGAAAAAATAAAATATACTGTATCAGCTTTTGTTGAGGGTGTGCCAGTTAGAAAACAGCTTGACAGCAAAAACTGCAGGTTCTTGGTGGGAAGCAAGTTAAGTGTAATTCAGCAACTCTTGCAGCAAAGGGATCAGACCCATCCTGACTTGCATGAGCGAAAACACGGCCAGCATCTCCTGGGAAATGTTTTTTCCTTCTATTCGACCCATCTGAGACTCCATCAAGAGACTTACTATGTCCAGATTTGTGAACTCCAGACAAGAAAAATGTGGAGAGGCTTGAGGAAGTCCGGGGAAGACTCCCAGGGTGGGCAGGAGGCTGGAGCACACCACGGACAACACAAGAATGACAGCACTTGGTTTATTCAGTGCTCAGTAGAGAACAGCTCTGGGGACACCTAAAAGGAGGGAAAGAAAAAAATCAGGACAAGACTGTTCTAGAAGGTGCCCAAGACAAGGAAAAACCCATTATGTCACCAGACAGGAAGTTCCAATTAGATACGAGTGTGGCATTTTTATTATATTCTTCTCCCTTACAGAGGCATCCAGGAATCAGCTGGATCATGCCTGAAAAACCTGCTCTGACTGGCTCAGATTTGAGCAGGATTTTTCACTACAGGATGTCCCTACAAAAAGGACATGATTCAGTAGTTTTATACTTTTATACATTCTTGTAAGTTTGAATGTATTACAAGAGAGAAAAGTCAACAGAAAGCTCGGAGAGCCTACACAGTCCTAAGAAATCTGAAAGACAATGGCAAAATTGTTTTACAGAGCTGATCAGTGCTGGAAAAACTGCTGAAAGCACTGCCATGGTAATAGAAAGTAGTTTCTATGAGTGGGAAATAAAGCTTTCATTCATTAATCTTTTTGAGAAGATATTGCTCCTCCTGCACAATGTCTGATAGTTTCTGGTCTACAAGCTAGCTAGAGTGGATGAGAAAGAAAATTGCTATGCACCAAATACTAATACTCTATACGAAGGAGAAAAATAATTTCTTCCTCTATCTTCCTTTCTTTTTTACTGTGATGATGTCAGGGCAATATCATTGCAGTATCTCACTCCTAGGGAAAAAAATGTTCCTCATGAGTTGGGGTTCCCATGTGCATTTTTTCACCTTTAGTCTACCTATGATAAAAATAAAAATTAAGTCTCTAACTTAATTTCTAATTTTGTGAGAAAAATTTAAAAAAAAAAAAAAAAAAAGAACTGTGAATTCCAAAATCAATAAATATTACTTACACAAAGTGCTCCTAAGTCCTGCAAACTGCAATGATCAATATTTAGGCACCATGCAAAGAGACTCCTTTGGACTTGGCCTGAGGCACTTCAGCAAATGGTATCCAGTTCCCTGGCACATTTTATACTAGGATCCCACCTATAAACAGTTTACAAAGAACTAAAACATGATTGCTAGAAGCTACAGATGTAAGAAATCTTGTTATGGATGGCTACAGGGACATGAGTGAAATGTGTTATAGATTGTTATGAGCCAACTATTGACCTTTTAGCCTCCAAAACCTACTCTAAACATTTATCAAAACCTCTATTAATCATTTATTAACCATTTAGAAGCTATAAAAGAAACCGTAATACAAAAAGTGTGGCTTCTGTGTTTCTACATCTTCTGCCAGGGGGGACACAGTGGCAACAAAAAAGACAGATCGAATATGGCAAGGATTCTTGTTTCCTGAATAATAAATATATGTTCTAAGCCCTTAGCTGGGATTTAGGAGCAAAAAAAAAAAAAACACAAAAAAAACCAACAACAACAACAAAAAAAATCTTTCCTTTGCTGTTCTTTAGTCAGAAGTCCATTCTCTCCTCAACTGTAATTTGGAAATGTATGTGGAACAGTTTTCTATCTGAGAGGAGGGGAAACAAAATGATGCCGCATTAAAATTAAAATGAGAAAAAATCATGCAGTTCTCACATGAGCTTCTCAGAGAACAGGACTTCTGCTGTGTCTTTTATATCCAGCCAGAATGTGAAGCCACAGCAGTAGTAATATGCTGTGGTTTTACTCTTTTTATTGTGGCTGTAGCAGGGATGCCTGGTACCAGCAGCCCAAGGAAGGTTGTCACAGGCAGGTGACACTCTGGTGTAGCTGAGAGTGATCAGATGGGATCTCACTGAGTTGAAACTCCAACTAAAGTGCAGTCTGTGTTCTAACAATCTGTGAATATATCATAAATGTTAATGTATTTAAGCTGGAAACATTCCTGCCAGGTGAGGGAACGCTCCCATCCCTGTATTTCAGCTTTGGGATCTGATATTAAAAATAACAAGAAGAATCAAAGCCACATGACATACATCCATGACAGACAAATGTAACAACTATGAAACCTAGCAGTTTCTATCAGTGTCATATTGTCAGCGAGTAGGGCTGACAAAGTCAGGAATCTTAGATGAATATGCACATATTTGCTTAACTAGATATGGTTGTCTAATTCTGCATCATTTACCTTTCCTTTGAGCTTAGACACAAGCAATGAACATAAGGACTATGATATAACAGTTTTGCCAGTCTCAAGGTTAGCCATCAGACCACTCTTCCTTCTCTGTATATATAGGAGCAGTGAGAAAATTGTGCTATTAAGCCATTATCAGGATATTTGTGTCTCTTAAGAGTCTCTCTCAGTTACACCAGCTTGCATGTGGAGTAGATCTTTTTCAGTCAGGTGAAATTATTACCTTTGTTTTTGACTAAGGTTATGGTGCAGGACATTGTAGGGAAAAAATTTAAAGATTTAGAAAAAAACCCCTCTAATCAAGTTCAAACACTACGATAAGAGGTTGCCATAAATACCACAAATATGTCCTGATTTTGTTTGTGTGGAATAATATTTTAGAAAAACAACATTAGTTTTTAAGATAAGTTTTTAAGGAGCTAGCATACAATAAGAATGTGATAAATAAAAATGGAAGATGAGACAAGATACTAGTTTAAAAAATCCCATGCTATAGCTCAATAGTTGTAACAGTTCAACTCCATTTGTCTTGAGTTTACACCAGACTTTACACTTCCTTATGCTGGTTGTTTGAGACCCACTGCTTTTCTAATGATCTCAGGGGATATAATTAATGTTCTTAGGAATTACTCCTTACCACAAAAGATCCAAAAATTGATCAGTGTCCACTGGAAATACATATTAAAAGCGCAATATTTTAAACCACTTCCAAGGATCTGTTGGAGTCTTCCAACAGATAGAAAAAAATAAGGACTAAAATAATTTCTTCTGCTTTGTAATTGTAGTGGACTAACTTCAAATGTGTGCAATTGTTGTGTCTCTGCTGAAAGGCTGTAACTTTTAAATAACATTTGATTTCATGATTTCTACCATTTTGTCAGATACACAGACTTTTCTTTCTCCTGCTTCCATCTCTAGCAGGTGTAATATAAAATACGCATGAAATAGCTAGTGAAAATAAGTTTTTTTTTCCAAACAATGCTTGGATATGAAATAATAGAAAACAATGATGAAATTAGGATTCAAAATAGAACAACCATGCAATAGAGTTGGGAACAAAATCCAGATCCTCCAGCTCCCCAATCAATATCATACCAACAGGATGGTATTTCCTACAAAAATAATTTGTGTTCAAGTTTTTCCCCTGAAAAAAGTCATTTCTGAGACCAAAGTTGTGAAGTGAAAGGGTGAGAGATGCAAAGAAATCATAAATACAATCTTAACTTAGAGTTAACACCATGCCTTTTTTATCTTTCCTGTAAAAACTTTAAAGGCTTCATGATATTTTATCTAAATTATTATATCTGAAACCTTGATGTTTCTGCCATGATAGAAATAATCCCTATTATGTCAAACTTAAAATATGGTAATTCAAAAAAAAAAAAAATTAAATGAAACTACGCCTGAACTTAGCATCCGATAAAATTTGTTATTTTCAACTGTACATGTGTTAGAGAAGTTCCAAAGTTGGAAGATGCCAATGGATACATCCCTGTTAGAATGTTTTTTAAACTGACATTTCTTTGAAGGTGGCTGGAGCAACACCTCTAAGTTTCCAATCCAGAATTTTTGCATCCCTTCATGACTCTATGAGCTGAACACTTTAGAATTCTCAATTTCAAATTTAGCCACTCCTTCCCCCACATGTGTTTGTGAGATTGGAAGGTTCTTTCTGGACCACTGAAATCAAGCTGTCTCCTCCTGTAGGCAACCATGGTGCATAATCTCATTTATAAATTTATCAAGCTCCATTTTTAAACTAGTTATGCTGTTTGATCTCTCTACTCCCACTGAAGGACTGTTCCAGAACTCTGCTCCTCTGATGGTAGAAAGCTCTTTCTAATTTCAAGGCTAAATTTATTCATGGGCTGTTTATACCCACTTGTTCTTGTGCCAGTATTGGCCTTTAGCTTAAAAAGCTCTTCTCTCTCCCTGATGTATATTGAACTTTTAAAATATCTGTTAAGCTGGAAATATATTAGACGCTGGGTGAAAATCCACCCCTTCAAAGATTAATAAATGTCAAAGACAACAGAATGGCAATTCATAGTTGTATCTTTAGCCTATAAGCTCTTTTACTGTAGGGACCAATGAAGCTTCTTTATTTTTATCCTTTTCCTCTGGACCAAACCAATGCACTGTACAGTGCTGTGTCCTTGTAGAACCATATTAATAATAAATACCATTGGTATGCCAGTTTTTGTCATGAGAATCAAGAGATCCTGCTGGTAATGCCTTTCTTTAGCCCTATGAATCCAGATTTAAAATTTTGATCTTACAGTTGTACTTTAATAACAACATAATCATGCATGCTTCCCTGGTGTGCAGATACCTATTGTCTTCAGTGGGAATTGGCTCAGGACCTCTTTCAATTTTAATCAGCATGATTTTCTTCTCCACAAAGACTTTTGGAACTAAAACTCATTAACTGATATCGGATATAAGTTCCCTTTTTCCTTTTCTTTTCCTTTTCCTTCCTTTTTTTTTTTTTTCTTAATAGGAGCTATTGCATTGTGTTTCCTTAATTGCACCATGTCATGTCACATTGCAATGTAAAATGACATGGTGTAACACTTTTTGACATGTGATAACTATGATGAATTACGTTCAGAACGAAACCTGCTTTGAAAGGATATATCTGATCGGGGAGAGAGCAGGTATTTCAAGCACTCCATGGATATTTTGGATTAACGGATAATTCCCCATCACATATCGCAAATGTTTAATAATAAGATTATGAACATGCTGGCAGAGGATTTTTCCTGTCTTTTATCCTGACATATATTTTTTTTATTTACTGTAGCAAATTAATAACTTCTATGCTTACAGTGTTTATTTATATATATAAATACACACACGCACATATATATATATATGTAAAGCTAACTACTTTCAAGGAGATAAGCTTCCTATTCAATTTCTTGGAATAATCATATTAAGAGAAGACATTAATGTCAGAGAAGAGAGAAGTATTCACCCCAGTAAGATTGTCCCATTCAACAAAAAATATTAGGATGATTTTACTAATACATCAATAAAAAATAACTCAATGCAGACAAACAATTAAGAAACTAAACCATCTCTGGTAATTTCATCACGTCGTAGAAAGTTAAGCATGAATTCTCTTCAACAGTAGTTTTAAATTTAAAAAAAAAGGTATTGGAAAAGTGTCTAGAAAGTGACATTTTTAGAATCTCACAGTGACTTTCAGATCAAATGTGCCTGATTCATATCAAAACACAATTTTTTTTTTTTTTCCCTTGACTGCCAGTAGTAGAGCTGCAAGTTGGGATATGAAAATCAAGCCATGTTCTTCTGTCATTGAGCCATTGCCAGCATAGAGGATCTTGTAAAGCAAGCTTAGCTGCTGACAATTTTGTTGATGGTACATAAGACAGAGAAGAATCCAGCACTCTTGCCCAGGCTGGTATTGATTCTGCAATGAGAGTTCTATTAAAAAGGTTTTTTTTCTTTTTCTTTTTTTCTCTCTTCTTTTTTTTTTTCCTTTGCCTTTCTACTTTTTATTTTCCCGTTCTTTTTGGTCTTTGTTTGTTTTTTAGTTTGCTTTTTTTACTTTGCTTTTTTTTTTTCCGTAAGATGACATCTGTAACTGGAAAACCAACAGAGATCAGTGAGAGAATTAGTAGCTAAGTTTCCTGTACATGTTTCTCTAGTTTCAATGGTATTTCTATTTTTTTTTTTTTTTTTTGAAAAATCATTAAAGTGCTGGTTGCATCGCTTTGTTTTGTTCACTGAGCTTTTTATGGTTTAAGGGTAAACTGTTTTAATGTCTCTCTTGATGTCATGAAATCTGGCCTATTCAAAATGAACTAAGACTGGCAGCACCCTCCATGAAAACCTTTCAGAAGTGTTCAAAAATGTCCTTGTATAAACAGTAAAAACGAAATGTGCAGGTGAATGATTAAACTGAATACAAAATAAAATGACTAAGAAAATTTTTTTCATACTTTGAAGGAAGCTCAGATGTCCTATATTTATGTCTGAGACCCATTTTCTTGTTAAAAGTATCACAGGCCATCAAGGAGAATATGAGGCTGAACATGTTCGTCTCAGATCCTTCTCCTTGCTGGGATCCTACCAGACTTTGTATCTGTATAAAATCCACATGCTTTGTCAGGCTGAAATTTGCCGTGTCTCTGATGAAACATTTCAATGCTCTGCCACTTGGTATTTTAGAGATGGGATTGCACCCCTAGAATTTAGATCAGCTGCCTCTCAGAAGAGTCTTTTGGTTTGGGTTGTTTCGTGTGGTTTTTTTCTGGGCACATTTAAAACTCAAAATGATTGCTCCATTTTTGACTACTCCCATTTACCTCACCTGAATTACAACTCCCCCAGCTTGTAGGAAGAGAAGAAATATTGGAGAAGTTTTCAAAAGATGTGTTCAGTTCCCTGTAAAAGCATATGCAGAAATAGCAAGAAACTAAGTAGCAGGTTTGCTAACAGTTGTGGTGGCAACAATTAGGTGGCAACTAGAGGCAAGCTGATGTCGTAGAAACCAAATTATAATCACATGCTAGCCAAAGAAGCAGCAGGAAAACCATGGTTTTTTCCACCGTTCCTTGCAGTTTATATTACAGAACAAGTGTCTGCTTGGCTTAAGATATGACATGACCTTAAACATTAAAATCTTGAATGTGTTCCTTGGTAAAGAACCACCCACAGGCATGAGTGAGCAATCTGGCTTAGGGGAAGGTGTCCCTGCCCATGGCAGGATCTTGGAACTCGATGATCTTTAAGGTCCCTTCCAATCCAAACCATTCTATGATTCTATCATTCTATATTAAATTAATGAAATCATCCTCCCCCTCATGGCAAAGTCACCTCTAATCAAGCCATTCCTCACAGCCCTCCTAACTACTTCTAAAATACTCTTAGAGACCTCTAGGGATGGACACCTAACCACCTAACACCTTATTTCCTTGATCTTGTCTGTCTCACAGGAGCTGGGTTCCTTCACCTAAAAAAACCAAACTAAACCCCAACAAAAGAACCAAAACCCACTAAACCAAGCACAACACAAACTTTTAGAAAGGCGCCTTGCTAATTTTGCATAACTAATTTAGAAGGGACTGTAACCATTTCTGAAAGATAATAAATTACACATTCTCAAGGCAGATGTACGAGAAAGGCTGCTGGACGTGCCACTTCTTTTCCACATGGGGAATTATTATAACAGAGCGCCAGCTCTGATTAACTAGAGGGGAAGATGAAAGACAGTGAGGATAATATAATCATGTTTGCTGAACAGTGGACCCGAATGTGCTTAAGGTCAAGCATTGCTAATATGCAGTCCCTTAATAGGAAAAACTCACAACATTTTTGGATGGAGTAACATTGTCATTATACCGGTTATGAAGAAGAATATAATGGAATAAGGGTGGTTGGATAAATTAAGGTTATGCAGAAGCACTGCTGTAAAATTAGAGGAGAGAGAGAGAGAGACTAGGGAAGGAGGGAGGAAAAGAGGAGGGAGAAAAGAAAAGTTAGGCCAAAATCATGATACACAACTGCAGTTCCTGGGTGCTGTGAACAGCCTCTGGGAATTATCTGTTTTCCAGCTGAATTCAGTAAAGCTGTATTAAGTGGAGGAGAGATTAGCTGGAGAAGCAAAGCTGATTTGCTTTTGTAATCTGAGGATCTGTGAATCCCAGCTTTTCCTACACCCCAGGAGTATGTTAAACCTGTACTTGAAAGGATGTGGTCTGCTGAGTCATGCCACAGCCAAAAAATCTAAGTCTTTCCTTCCTGAAGGGAAAGTCAGCAGTGAGAGGGGAAACAGGATTCATATGGAGGTTTCATGAGGTCCATACAGACACACCATACCAGACACGAGAGGGGTTGTTGAAGTATCCTGGGGAATTGTGCAGCTTCGGGCAGAGCAAGTGGGGAAAACTTTTTTTCAAACCTTACATGGGAGTGCCAGATTTTCCTAGGAGAAAGAAAGTTTCATATCCCAACCTCCCCTACACTTAACCTGTTCCCTCAAAGTTCTTCACTATCCAAAAAAGCAGAGAATAAGTCTGTGTGCTATGAGAGTATTGGGTCATTGCTCAAGGAGGGAAGAATTAAGGTCGGATTGACGTGTACCTTAACGCTTCATTACTTGGTTTTCAGAAGATTAATTTTAGGCACTCTGTCCATTCTGGAAGGCCATTAGGTACTACCGGGCCACCTTAGCTCTATAATAATGAATTCTGGGTCACTTCCTTTATTTTTTTTCACCCAGAAACAGAATTAAAACTGTGACTTCTCTGGTGTCCCTTTGGATTTGAATAATGTAATAGGGGTCAGAATAGGATCCCCTACAAAAAATAGGTGAAAACACACCATCACTGAATACTCACAGCTTTAATTGAATCAGGATTTAATTCAATGAGCCTTATCTTGTGAGCTGTTAATTGCTGATGAAGTATAACCGGTGAAGTACCTTTAAAGACACAGGTATGTTTTCTGTTGTACTTAAAGAGAGTTGTTGGATGGATCCAGTTTTAAACATTTCCATCTGCTATATGTGTTATGAAAGACTACTGGGAGTTAAAATCTTTCTCAGTAGGATTTACAGTCTTAAGACAAATTCATAACATTCCTCATATCCACTCTTACAGTTGAAGAAGTAGGGCTGCAGATTTCGTAGGAATTCGAAACATGCAACACATTCACACAGTATTTCTACCATTACAGGTACAAAATAGTTACCTCTCTAGAGGAAAATGTCCTGCATCAGTTTCTTTAATGGCACAAATAGAAGGAATATGTACAGTTCACATTGAACACAGCTGTCTACTTCACATCCTTAACTATTTGCGAAAAAAATATATACATCAATACACAACTGCATAAAAATTGCAGAAGAAATTAAAATATCTGAAAGATGAGACATAGCAAAAATTTAAAAAATATTTCCTCTAAGAGCAGAGAAAAAAATGACCACTATGAAGTAGAAAATGGTTGTATTGGTATCTGGAATTTACCAGTGATCTTGTACACTTTGAAGGTTTAGGGTTTTTTGTGGATTGAGGGATTTTTTTTAACAAATCTCTTCACTTTAAAGAAAATGTGCAGCTGTACCTTTAACATTTTATAATTATAAGACAGACAGAAAGTGTTGGAACAGGGAAGTGTGTGTGAATGGGGGTTAGCATGCTGAGACATTGTATTTCAGCTGTGAAAATCAATACTTGCTCCAGAGATAGGGCACTTGATCAGAAAGGATATTGCAAGATACAAAAGAGCAGATATGAAATACCATTCCTGTGAAGTTCATTTCTTGCTCTTATTACATCAGTTCAGCAGAAAACATGGTGTGCATGAAACTATGGCAGTGCCAGCAATTTATTATTACTCTTCCAAGATTTTTAGAAGATTTGGATGAGATTTCAGCAGAATTGTGCTTTGTGCTCCTAGTTTACCGATAATTAAAAACCTGGAGATCTAGATGATGCATTTGGGAAGAGTTCCTTGTGTACCAAGATCTTTTTCTCTTCTTCCCATTTAACACAGCTGTAGTCTGGTATGATTCTGCCCAGAAAACTAGACCAGTATTTCATCAAAAAAGAAGAAATTTTTAGAATTTTTTCTTAAATTTCTACTTTTGAGAAGACATTTTATTGGATTTTGTAGGGGAAAAAAAAAAAAAAGAGAAAGAGATGCAGAGGATGAAATCGACCCTGGAAATACATTAGATTTTGAGACTGTTCTGTTTTAGCACTGGTGATTGCAAATGGGTGTGCCCCCTTTATGTTTCTCATGTTCTTGCTTCTGGCCAGCAATTTTATCCTGATTTTGACAAAATGTCACAAAAGCACCATTAGAGAGACAGATAGATAAAGAAATAGATATAAAAAAGCTGATTTCAGGTGGTTTCCAGCCAAAAAATATGCTTGCTGTGGAAAAAGGATGACCTGTTCTCCCTGGAAAAGAAAAGGAAATACATTTATACCAACAAAAAACATTTCACCCCCAGGGTTTCATACTCTTGGATTGCTGCAAGGACCAGTTTCACGAGTAGGACTGTGTCTGAACTTGGCCAGTCAAACACTGTGTAACCTAGGGAGACTTTGTCTCTAGCTGTGTAAATTCATTCAAATATTTTCACATTTCCACTAGGACTTTTTTTTTTTCCATGTTGATCAAAAAGTTTCCAATATATATGGAGTAGCTTGAATTCCATGAAGGTAGCTCTGTGTGTATCAAGTTCTGTTATTTATTAGTTCTCTCTAAAAAAGTGTAGTAGTAGCCAAGCTTAACTTCATTTTGATGTTTGTGAACAAAAAGTATACTTTAAGCATCACATAAGTAACAGAGAAACTTTAGATAGAATAGTATTTGGGTTGAGTGGGGTTTTTTTCATGGGGTAGGAAGTTTACTGGTTTTCATGATTCTGTTTAGAAACCTGAATTTAAACTGGAACTCTTAAATAGAAATGAATTAGTATAAATGAAGAGCAGTGAGACATTGCAGTAGGTGCCCAGGGATGCCCCATCCTTGGAACAGTCCAAGGCCAGGTTGGATAGAGCTCTGAGCAACCTGGTCTAGTGGAAGTGTCCCTTTAGGAGGGAGAGGTTGGACCTGGATGACTTTTAATTTCCTTTCCAATTTTTCATAAAATTCTATGAAAATTTGGTAAAGCTTCAATATATTCAGGGCCCTGTACATCAACCCACAGACATCCACACCATGATTTCGCTGTACCACATTGTCCTTTCCTAGCCAGTCACTCTCAACTACACCACAGGAGTGGAGCAAAATTGATAGGGGTCAAAACCCTTCATCTCAATTTTTAACTTTTTGACTGTGCCTTATCTGGTGTATTTTCCTTGCACAGTCTTTGACCAGCCAAGTTCAGACAGAGCCCTGCTCACAAAACTGGTCATTGTAGCAATGTAAGAGGTGAAGCCCCAGGTGTGAAATGCTTTATACTGTTAAAAGTACGTTTCCCTTCTTTTCCCTTTTTGTCAGTAAAACAGCATTTCTGCTTCCCTGATAGAGCTTCCCAGCATTTCCTTCCCTGACAGAGCTGTGCTGGCAGAAGGCAGATCGGCAGCTTTCAAATTGCAGCTGGTTGCTAGCCCACTCCTGCAGTAGAGTTGTGACACTGACACTTCCATGCAGCTCACAGCAAAAGATATATTTAACTTAGAATAATGTCCCAGAGAGAAGGTGGAAAAGACAAGTGAAATGGCCTGTTCTGGCAATCATTCCAAAGCTGGTGTTAATGTCTTTGGATTGCAAAGTAGAGAAAAATAAATAGCTGAAGTGCTTTACCGATTAATGCAAAGCAAATAACTCTCAACAGCCAGGGTCAATGACTGTCACTGTTACAGCTGTGATCATCACGCAAACTGTCCTCACTTCATTCATGTAATGTCCTACACCTGCATGCTGGCTGTAAAGAGTCCCCAAAGTGCCTGCTGAGTCACAACAAATGGCCTTGGAATGGGAGGAGAAGTATCAGTTTAACTGCCCAGATAGCGATGCTTGTTGGGGCACATTTGGTTGTCATCCAGAGGGCACTGACAAAAGTTTTTCACCACCAATGCCATCCTTACAGCTTCTCCCTTCTCACCCATCACAGGTTTCTCTAAGAGGGAAAATAAATAGCTGAGTGAATTAAATCTAACAAATAGGACATTCAGCTTTTTATTTTTTTTTTAATGCTTGTCAATAACAATATCCTGTTCATGTTTCTATTTGAACATAATCCTAGAGATTAGCAATTAGGAGGAAATAATAGGGCCTGATCTTATGCGATATGGAAAGCGTTATTGTTCCTGCTATATATATGGAGAGAAAATTGGAAGGGGTTCAGAAAAAGGGCTAAAAGGATAAGTCATGCCTTCTAAACATGGCTCATAAGCATCTCTGACTACCTAGCTTATTAAAGAGAAGGCTAAGATGTGATTTGATTTTAGTCAATACATGTGTAAAATTTCTCACAGAGACTTTTGTTAGCTAGAAATCATTGCATAAAAGCTTCAGGGGCTGGAAGACCTTCCTCGTATAAAGCACATTTGTAACAGCAAAGCTAAAATAACTTTGAGTCATGATGGACTCACAATTACCTAATGTCATTTCATCAAGAGATTTCATTTCCCCCCACCCTATGAAGGTCATGCTATAATTTATCCACGAGATAAGTATTTGCTGTACAAGCTAATGAGTGAAAATCATTGGTTAAACCTCATCGTGGTAATACTGTTTTCTGTTCTTATAAATCTATCCACATCTCACAAATGAGTTTTGCTTCCCTTTTTGTTTCTTCACCATTGATGCACTGGTTCCTAAGTTCTTCCTTCAGAATATTCTGAAGGCTAAAAATTTTAAAAGCCTAACTTTCATAGCAGCCACCTTAAAAGTTTAAAACAAGTGCCTGGTCAATGGAAGGAGAGAACTGGGGAGTGTTCTGTCACCTCCAGCCAAAGTTAAGACTTCTAACAGCAATTTTCTGAAGTGAGAAGTTCTGCAGTATTTTCTGCTATAAAGTCTAATATGATTTTTAGATGATAAACAAGTTAAAATGCTCATGAAATGAAGATAAAACAGAGATAAACCTGAGCTTACTGCCATTTAATTTTGGAGGTATCTGCCACCAATCTGTGTGTTACAAGACACAATATAGGAGGAAAAGAGCATTTTTTTTGCTTAAGCTGCAACATCTTTTGCTTTTATTGGGAACTGGAAGTTCCTGGTTCAGACGTCAGTGTCTTGGCCAAGATAGCATCTATCACATTTAGATACAGAGGTTTAATTCAGTGCATGGTCAGTCAACCATGAAGTTCATATTTGGTTCTGGATATTAAGTTCCCAGGGATTCAATGAGGCTTGTGTCTGTGGAGTTGCTCTGGGCCCATGTCTAGTGCAATGTGAAAGAAAATAAAGCACATTGGTGCATCTCAGGACCCTTCAGTCTGTAAGCCTGGCCCTTGCTGTATCCAGTTGGGTGCCACACGCCAAAGAGGGTGCTAAGCACCAAGTGGGAATGACAGCAAGAAATGTGGCTAGCACTCAAATACAGTGAATTTTCACAGTAAACCAACACCATGTTATTTAGGACAGGTTTTCTGTAATTGTGATACAGTGAGAAAAATCACAGTGTTCAATGGCCCTTAAACTCTCCTTTCCATCTCTGTGATGGGGTCATCCTACTGTTGATATGTACGGTGCATGTGGCCATAATATAAAACATGCAGAAATAATGGATGACTCAGGATCTGTCAGAGAAATTTTTGTTTCCACTGCTGTTACTGCTTCAGCTGTTTGCCTGTCTCTTTGCTGCAGTATTTAGAGAAAGGAGCACAGTTCCTTTGCCACTCCTGCTGTGTTACCATCAACCATTAACTTCCTTTGAAATCTCTGAAACATGAGGGTGTGCCTGGTCCATTCAGCACTGCAGGATGTTGCAATGCACTGGGGCATTTTCATGCCAGTCATAAGACTGGTTACCTAGGCAAATCACTAAACCTCTATGAAAAGTCTGAGAAATTTTGCATTAACTTCAGTTATGTCTGAAGAGATGAGAATAAGATTGATGGATGCTCACCGGGAAAAGAAAAAAACCCAAACTATTCTACTAGGCAATTTGCAGAAATCATGGGGAAAAAAGAAGTGGTTAAGAATGTGGAAATTCAGGTCAAAGTGAGCTATGAAAATGGAAAAAAGTTTTAGGCAGCCCATTTTATTGCCAAAAGAAAATAGGATTATAAAATACAGAGGCAGAAGTGGACAATGTCAGTAGAATGAACTCAATATCTGAAAAAAAAAGAGTCCAGAGACTAAGAAGTTATGAATATTGTTCATAACAGGGAAAGCTGGGTAGTATTTTAGTGAAAATCATAGGGCAAAAAGCACAGTTGTAAAGGGCAGAGAGAAATTGAAAATGTCAAACAGACTATGTCAATTTCTACATAAAGAAAAGATAATGAGTTTTAGTCAAGAGAGATTCATGGGACAGGAGCTAGTTGGCACCTGAGTTGCTCCTGAGACATCACTCCCTAAACGCTGTGGCTCTAAACCCAGCATAAATTCAAACTCACAGCAAACTCGTTAGCATTTTGTTTGTGTTGCCTGGAGCTCTGAAAAGATTTGCACCAGGGGCAAATGCATAGGTGCTTCTAAAACCTCTGAAATACTCTTCTCGGCTATTTACATGTAATACAATTTCCATAATCATAGAGCATCACCCTCTATCATCACCACTCAGGTTTGAAACACCAGTGTTTGTCATCATTCTTTGATGAGACGCCTTTTTCCAGCCTTGATCTTGCCCCTGACACATTGGATTTCTGCACACTATCCTGTTCCTCCCCAGAAATCTTCAAACCCATCTGAATTATTTCAGCCACTTTCTGAGTTGTTTTCCATCTTTAGAGCACACCACGGGGCGTTCACATGTGTTTCATGGGCACAGGACAAAATTTTGTATGTGTTTCTGTTCTCCAATACTACAAAACTTAGAGAACTCAGCTCTTAGTTTCCAAACACAGTGCTCTGATGAACAGCTAGAAATTACAGATATGTATGCACTTGAGGACATTGTTATGGCCTAGTTAAACTGAAATAAATTGCACACTTCTAGACTTGCAAGTTTTCTACTGGGAATACTTCACTGTAGAAACATGTTCTAAATATTGGCCTAAATGGGAGAGTAGGACCCAAGTGAAAATCATTGATCAGCTTTGGAATGAAACATTGTTCTTTAAATATGAATGGGTTTGCAAATGAGAATTCTACAATGTGAAGCACCATTTTATTTTTATTTTTATTATTATTATTATAAGCAAACAAACAAACAAACCCACTGAGCACAGTAATTGAAGTATACTTCATCCTGATCTGCAAATTAATCAGAATAAGGTACAAGACACTGAATGGGGAAGTACATTTATCATTTAAAGAGACACCTTCAAATGCTTTAGCAATCTGAAACTGAAGTTCTGCAGTCCGAAAAAGGTGAGACAGCATTCATGGATGTGAATATACAGCTACAGTATATACTGACACAGCTATCAGTGTTCTGGTAAATAATATCTTTTCTGTGATGAAAACAAATCCATTTAACATATGGGGGTTTATGTGGCATTTTTTTGTTTGGTTGTTTTTTTCCTCAGAATTGTAAAAGAAAGAGAAAAGGTGACATGTTCCATTTTGGAGTTAAAAAAACATATTTTAAGCTGCAGATCCCTTTCTCCTCTAGCAGTTTTCAAATATGTTTTGCTTGTGATTGAGGAAGGGGAGGAGGAACAAATTGAACTTTCTCTTTTAACTCTCAGTATTTTCTATCAAAAATATTGATACAAATCTATTGAAAACTGTATCAAACATGATCCCTGCTGTAACTTTACACACACACACACACACACACACACACGCACACACACACAGATATGAACCACATGGAGTACATCAGTAAACTCTATATTAACTGTACTTTTGTTTTGTTATTCAACCTGTCTAGAAGTGGTCTGAAAAACAGAATGTGGCTGATAGTTGAGATACGCTAGTTTAAAGGCTTTATTAGGGGTATTGAATACTGATCTTTCAGTGTTGAATGGCAAGAAAAATAAAATCACAGGCACATTTTAATTCAGTCTGCCTACAAACAGGGAAGCAACATCCCACTCCTTATACTTGTGCACAGGAATAAACAGGTAGGCAACACACTGAATAAGAAATAAAATAAAAGCAGAAGAAATGTTTAATAGTCACCTGAAGTTTGGAATAGCTCCCCTTAGCTGTAATCTCCAGCTATGAAATTTTGTCGCTTATTTTCTTCCTTTTGGAGAAAGCCAGCTGCTAACAGGTTAATCCCCTAGCACAGTATCACACCTGCAATTGCTTTGCTCTCCCGAGCTCCCAGCAGACAGCCTGCAGCTCCACTGATGTAATGCTGCTTGGCTACGCTTTAACTTTCCTCTTTGTGCTCTGTGTATGTACCCACTTTATTACAAGGGAGAAAGATAACCCATTTCCAATCCATCTATCCCAATACCATAAGAAGCTGAGGCAATAACAATTATCTCTATCCTTACATTTTCTCTCTTCTCTGAATAGTTCTTGTACAGTAATGAATTGTAACAGCTCCTTCACACAGATTTCTCTCCCATATAATTAATGTCCTAAGATATTCTATTTACTGGTGAAGCAGTTCGAATCAAGAAGTGATTACTTTTGAAGTAAACAGAGCTGCTAACCACATTTCATGAAGATGAAGGCAGTTTCCCTTAAAAAAAAAAAACCACAAAAAACCACCCAACCAACCAAAAAACCAACAACAAAACACACAAAAAACCAAAAACACAGACAAAAGACAAAAAATGGATATTCGAAAAAAACAGACTGTGCACTGTGATATTTTGCCTTCATACAGACCACTTCCACCAACCACCACGCGGTTTTTTTCTGTCATGTTTTTGTTCTGCTGTTAGAACAGGGACTGTCCTAATCAGCAGGCTAGTTTTGAACTCTGGATATTCACAGGCTGAATTAGAATATGTTACTTTCCTGCAAATCAAAAATATAGTCAGATCCACAAGACATCAGAACACACAGTTTTTCTGAAAGAGAGATTTCCAAGGAAACATCTGAGTGAAATATTTCTGTCCTGAATATGTGTGATAATATATTTAATATTCTTACAGAATTGCAGATAAAAAATGAGCATGCACACAAAATGTGATAACTGGTGATAACTGGCTCTAGATTGATAGCCCAGAAGACCCTTTATAGCTTAGCCCCTACAGCCTGAGCAAGGGCAGAGGAGACTCTCCATTTTGTAGAAGAATTGCCTCTGAAAGCACTGCTTATTTTCCTGCCCAACCTACTTCTTATCTCCTGGGTTTGAGTCTTCTAGAAAGGGATATGAATATGTGTGAAAGGATGTATTAGGGGTGGGATGGCTGACACTTCCCATCGCAAGGAAAACATAAAAAGCTCCTGTTTCATTCCATGTATTCACAACACTACGTGTAATCATGCTGCACTGTGCTTCAGACATCCAAAGCCCTATCCAGCTCTTTGAGAAGTTAAGGGAAGTGCTTCTTCCCAGCATTTGCTTATGGTAAAGGTATTTTCCTGAGAAATGGGAGCGGATCATCCATGACTCTTTCTCCTCCCTGTCAGGAAGAGAGGTGTTTCATATTTTAGGATAAGCCACAAGCACTAGGCTGTTGCAGTGTAAGTCATAACTGTTCCGTCACTCACCTGAACAGTTGCAGATGGTCTCAATCCTGAGAGTATTACAGTGACTAAAACTCCCCATGCCTTTTACCCTGCCTGAACCTATGCGACTCCTAGGAATAATTACGGTAACTCAGCTTAAGAAAACTCAGTCAACAAACAGAAATGCTTAGATTCTTACCTAGATAATATGAAAGGAGACATTTCATTAATACACTATGAATTACTCTTCATAGGTACCAAACATGCTCTGTTTCTGGTACAAAGATCCTGTGCCTCTAGTTTACACTCTTAGAAGCACTCCGTGGTTCCAGGGTTCTACATTTCAGGTGCTGAGAAATCTAAATTAGACTTCCGAAATAAACCCTCAAGTTGTGGTCCGGGTGTGCTAACAGAGTGGTGCTTGCTTTCTGAGACATTGCAAACACCAACACAGGATCCTATATTAGCCCCTCCAAACATAGCCTGAGGTTGCAACAGGGAACTGAATCTGAAACGCCCATATGGTCATTAACTGTATTTGTTCTCTGTTTTGAGCTCTTTACATTTTCTAGGTCATATTTAATCGTTTGCAATTCACCGATGGATCTCCTTAGTAAGGACATGTCTGTGCCTGTAGCAGAGGACATCATTTCACATTCATGAGGAACAAAGCACCTAGTAAGTCTTATAACATCAATAGACACTTGTGGCATTGCATCTTCCTAATCTCCTTCCCGCCCCATACCCTTCACTGTCTTTCCCTACTTTGTTTGCCTTTGAGGTGTTTGGAAATCCTTGGCACTCACATTTTAATATTCATCTCCACAGTTTAGTGGAGGATCTACTTATTCCAGCAGCTGATTTAAAAGGGAGAGACAGCTAAAAGGAGTAACTAATTAACAGGTTATTCCTACAGAGTAAAAGGAATTGTCTTCCAGCAATAATTGTGGTAAAGGTTTGCTAATAGCAAATAGATTACTCTTGGAAGGTTCTATGTGTTACTCAGACCTGTGCGTAAGGGTCTGGAGATTTTCTCTGGATTCTCAGCTGACAAGACTCAATAACTGCAAAGTAGAACAAGCTTTAACAAGTGTCCAGGTTTGGACCAATGGAAGGATATGACCTCACAGCTTCATTAGAATATTTCTCCTTTCCAAGCACTTGGGCTGGACATCACCCAGTCTACAGAATTATAGTTTTATTTGAATAGAGTGAAAGTCCCACAGGTGGTGGTGGTAGGAGACCCATATGCTTCCTTGCTCACACACAATTGGAATGTGTAATAGACACTGAACAGCTGAAAATGTGAAATATGGACTCCCTTCCTTCTCAATCTTTTGCAAATGCTTGCAGAGTTCTGCTGGCAAAAACTGCCGTGGCAACTTGGATATAGCTTTCATAAAAATATAAATATTAATTATGTCCCATCTCCAACAGGAAAGTCAGGCCATTATTACAGCACCAATTATCTGCCCATCCAGTATATGTGCAGTTTCAAAAATATTTAACTTCTTTGAAAAGAATTATGTTTTCCTCTTTCTGGTATCTATTTAAAGGGTTAGTACATAACTGAATTTCTGCTACATCAAGTTCAGCATAGCATTTTTGCTTATAAGATTCATCACTATGGTAAAAAAATTCCTCTTATTACTTTACAACAATATCAGCTCTTTATATATTTTCAATAGAATGATGCACAACAACACAATTTTAAAAATTATTTATAATTGCCATTATTTTGTAAACAATAATTTCCCCCCACAAGAATAGAAGAATAAGAATACAAAATTACTGTTAACTACCTTTCCAGCATACTGGAGCTTTTTAAAATTATTTATTGTACAAGGTACATATCAAGCCATATTGGTTCTACAATTATCCCTTTGTACTGACCCTGTTTGAGCACTACTCTTTCTATCTCTGATAATCATGAAGCATTGGATAAAATAGCTCACTCTTTGTTCCAATTACCCCTAAATAGTTAGGTACACCACATATGATCTTAGGGTTTCAAAAAAGCTTTTTAAAAGTTTTTCAAAATTCAGATGGCATGCCTTATTGTTGATTTTAAAATGTATGGAGTTGTTTTTTACTCCCTTTAACAGCATGGAGATTAGATTCACTTAGTATATGGGATATTCTAGTTTCTCTTGTAAATAGTGGAGAATTACTTTCTTGGGAGGTAAAACATATGAAAAAAATGTTTTATATAGATGTTTTGTATAGATACATAACACTGCAAGCCATTTGAATCCAAGAATAAGGTAAGATTTTTGTTCAGAAGATGTATGAATATAGAATTACTTTTTTCCTTTTCGAATGATAGAGTAATCCACTTCTGTTGTGGGATTTAATTGTTAATAAATGTATGAAGCTTGTATGGGATTAGTTTGTGCTCTTATTTACTTATTTTCTTTTGAAGAACACCATAGTTCAAAGTTCAGTTAAGAGATAAGAAAGCAGGAGCACATCTGTGTACTTTTCTTTAATTTGCAATTGACTTTCTTTTTTCCCCCAAGGGGCTATGTTGCACAATCTTAAATGAATTATGAGCAAATAAGCAGCAAATAAGTGACACTTAATGCTGGAGGCCTTTGTTCAACTATACACAGAATATATCTTATTAAAGAATTAACATTATGTATCCTACCATTTGCTTACTAAAATGTATTTTATGTTAAGTGTCCACAGTGCAAAAGTGCATGCAAACCTTTGCACTGTTTTTTCTCAGGGAAGAGTCTGGATGAAATATCTGGTAGATATAAAATACTGATTTCCGTAAAACTTGTGTGAAGAATGGTGAGTTGAAGAAGGATAGTATTAAGGTGAAGCTTGAAGCTTCCTAACTTCCCTGATTCCCTAAGGAGAAGCCTCCTGTGTAACTTCACAAAAGAAGCATTTTTCTGTCTGACCTTTAGTTTTCTACTTGGAAATAAATTACATTATTTTGTCATTTCCCTCACTGTCATTACATTGAGAAATTTTTCAGACTCTGACTGCCTCAATAAATGTTTATATGATGCTTAAGAATTTGGGACTACAGTGTTCCTCGGACAGTTATTTTTACTGTAAAACAAATGAGGAATAAAGAGCAAAGCCTACTCTCAACCTTGTGGCTAGGGAAAACCTGCTGTGCAGAATCTTCCTGGTAGAGCCAGGAACCATAATTTCTCCGCTAACCTGTTGAGACACCCATGCATAGACTTCAGTGACAAACTCTCTGAAAACCTTGCATGATTTTAAGCTATGTTATTGACATCTTCTGTCCTATGATTCATGCTTTTATCTGGTCTGTGGAAAGGTGTGCACAAAAAGACCCCAAACAAACCAAAAATGAACAAACAAACAAATTTTAAAAACCCCAACAAATAAAAACCTCATTTTATTTTCTTTTTAAATTACAGTAGGGTTTTCTGTTTTGATTTTGAGATAGGGAGGAACTTATGCTTTATTTTAGGGCTATTCTTCTGTCCAAAGGGAACATCACTCCAGCTGGAGGAAGAGCACTGCAAAACACACCTGGTGCTGGAAGTCCCGTCATTGTACGTCCTAAGTGTTCTTACTGTTCCAGGTTTATGCTAGAATCTGTATTGCATTTAGATGCCAAACAAGTTGATGCTCTAAATTTTTTTCATTATACTTTTCGTTTTTTATTATATTTTTTTTCATTGTCTGAGTTCAGAGTCTGAAAATCCTCTCTGACACAACCAGCCACCAAGCAGATTATCCTAAGAGACAAGACAATTGACACAGTCTTTATCCTTAAGCTCTTTGGCTGCTCCTTCAGATTAGGTTGAGCTCTTTGTGTTAGATACAGAAGATTTTTAAAAGTCATAAACTCGTTTCCTGTGAAAGACAATATAAGAAGGAGAGGGAAATTCTGGTGTTTTCACAGTAGCTAGTGGAGCTAGTGCTGAGCAAGTACACTGTGCTGGTTTTTGTGCTAGTCAGACTTCTTTGAAAGCAAACTAGTCCACGCTTAGAATGGAGGTATTTATTTTTATAAATGAAACTGGAGGCAGCTGTTCTATCACATGAGGGTAATTCTACCCCCTTGGAAGTTTTTTAGCCAACCATCAGCTGAATTGCTCAGATTTACTGATATATACAAGTTTTGCCTCCAAGAGGAGCCCAGCAGACATCTCAGACTCACTTTTTGATTCGTAAGTATTCTACAAACACCTGCCAGAAATCTGCACGTAAGATTTTACCTGCAGGTTTTGTAAACTACCTTTTCTAGAGCCGTTTCCTGAGAAATACTAGGGTTGATTTTCCAAAATCATTCTTCCTAAGAATGGACTCTGTCATATTAAAATGGGCTATACTCCTGCACAGGAAACAAGTGCAAATGCATGGTAGCAAAGCTCCACATAAGATACAGTTAAAATGGATTTGGTTGTTCTAATTTAATGTTTTGTATTATACTTTTTCTGTCAACTTGGCACTTAGACACTGAAGCAAAATCCACTGAATTAGGAGAACCCTCTGCCCCATAACTTTCTAGTTCAGTTCAGTCAATGGGACAAGTAAATGTCAGTGCAAGAGGACTTTTTTGTTTATCCAAAACAAAGAAATAATTGCATGCATCTGCAGCCAGGCTTCTGCTCATTGCTAAAGAAAATCATCCAGCCCAGATCCCTGTCTTTCCAAAGGGCTCTTCAAGGCATGCCGTGTGGGACCCTTCTTCTGGCTGTGCCAGCAAACACCATGCTTGTACTGCCTCAGCTGGAAGCCACCCGCAGCATCCATTGCAGCAGTGCAGCTGTGTTAATAATATTTGGTGACTCCTTTGTTTCCAATTTGAATCTAAAATGTGCAATATGTACAGGATATGAGCTGATTTCTAAATCCCGATGGATGAATGTTCTGTACCTTAATAAATTATTTGTGCAATATAAAACCTAGTTGTAAATTAAGGAATTTATTCTGATGTGAGTTTATTTTGGATAATGCTGACACTTGCTGGAGGGCTCAGATAGCTTTTAAGCTTTACTGGATTTGTCCCTTCCCTCGTCTAAATGGAACAGACAAAAATTGGCATGTTTGGTATTAGACAGTCTGAAAGGACCGTCAAAACACTTGCAGTCTGGGTGGTGAAGAAAAGAAATAATTCTTAATCCCCAAATTTTTTTCCTAAATGTTTTCTGCAGTAGCTATGACTCTGGGAAGCAGTGATCCTTGTTGCTTTTGAAATATAGTTTGAAATGGAATAGTTCAAAGGAAATAATTTCATTTTTTTAATGTTCAATAAGGGTAGGAGCTACAGCCAAGAATCAGTCCAACTCTTGTAGTCTGATTCAAAATTTACTGGAGTTCAAAGAAGCTTTACTTATCTCTTGAAAATATTCTGGATCAGACTAAATTTGGATAAAAGGGTCCGTCTACATGTCAGGGGAAGAAAATAAGATCATAGAACTAATCTTAGAGGAGGAGACAGAAACACCATCACAAAGGTCACTGAAGTTAGACTAAAGAAATCACTGGAGAGGTGCCATAGTATTTATTAATTGTGTAATTTCTGAAGTGTTCCCTGCTCTCTGTAGGATTCTGGGGACATGTAACCAGGGATGGAGCAGCAAAGCATGGAGAAAAGTGATTTCAGACACTCCAGGAGTTGTGTTTCCTCCAATGACATTAGGGAAAGGATGCAATATGTAGGTATTTATTTGATGATGGTTCCTGGAGTTGAAAGTCTCATAAGGGCAACCTCTTCACTCTCCCTTTTCCTGTGGTCAGCACTTTCACCAAGAGGTATTATCCTAACAAAAGCAAATCACTCATTTTCTTTGGCAGAGAACTGTTCCTTTGTGTCTCATTGGATCCTCTCCATCACACTGTGGAAAACAAGCATATCCTACTGATTCTTTATTTTTCATTAGCTTGAATTTTAAAATATTTTAACTTTAACATGGAAAATTTTCATTAAATAGTTTTGTTTAACATATCCCATCTCAGTACACTTGGAGAGCTCATGCCTCAGTCTGCATTACAATTTGAAGCTCAGGGCTGCACCATGCCTCTACAAAGGACAATTGTCACTGTACAAATAATGCTACAAGGATGGGATGCCATCTTGTGTGCTGGAAGGTTGCCAGCTGACCCAACATTTTGATCCAGAAAGAAGTGGATTATTTAAAACAGTTACCACAGAAACTTTTATTAAAGCATTTTCAGGTAACATCTGGATGTTAACAAAATAAAAGAAAAGAAAATAGTTTTCAATTTACTCAACAAGATCTCCTGTGGGAATAGGAAGCAGGGGGGAAAAACACATCACCCCTTTTTATTACTATTATTTTAGTAGCAGTTGTAATGTTCCACACTCTGTTTCTCACAGGATTTGGGAGTATCCCATTCTGTCCTGCTTGAGATCTTTAAATGCAAATGTAGTCTATAAAATGGGCAAGAAACAATAAAGAGCCCATTACAGCAAGCTTTTTAGCCTACTGAAATGAGATATTGATAGTACAGTTTATATGCAAATGTCCTTATTGGCATCTGAAATATAACATTTGACCAGGCTCAGCAACCTGTATTTAGGCTTCAAATCTTCTCACCTTCTGGTGTTTACAAGTGCAACTGGAAATGTAGCTATAAATACTGAATAGCATCTAAATGTTCAGAAAAATAAAAGGCTTAGGGGAGAGCTTTAACTATTCACAGTTCATGGAAAAGATGATTTTATCAATAGAATTAGAGGTTGCTGTAAGAGCTAGATCTAGGATATCCTTAATGTTTACTTTAATATTATTCAAGTGGTAATATCTAGGGATGAATTTTGAAGTGATGAATCTCAGAAGGCTGGGATTCATATAATGCAGCTTTTGCCACCCAGTAAAGAGTTGACTATTCTGTCTCTACAGATACAAAGAAACTTAGATACTTCTGGAAACCTGTACATCTCATCCTATAATTGATTTAGAGTAGTCAGACACATTTCAGATGGATGAAGTTAGAGAAACGTATATGGTTTCAAAGGGCAAAAATGGTCATAAATAAATTAAATTGTTTTACTTCGTAACTAAATATTGTAATAAAGGAGAGCTAAAGATAACTGAACAGTCTCTCAACAAGTTGCTGTTTTGTTCCTTAGTTGTGTTTAGGAGCAGTATTTACTAAAGCACTTTTTGTTGGATTTCAGGGCTCCAAACACCTCACTTTCCATCCCCACAGAGGCACCCGCAGCCCTGATTTCAGGGTATCACTGCAGTTTGCCCTTAACACAACTGATACCGAGCAACTTCTGATGCTGCTATGTCTCTCAACTCAGCAGGAGGGAGGAAAGCTGCTTTTTCACACATATCCCAAGCTGTTCTTTGCCGTAGACAGAGCTTTATCCATGCATTGCCCAGCACTACCACAACCATTCTCAAGGCAGCACAGTTTCCTCACAAATTTAAAAGTCCAAGATTTACCTCGTAATAAGCAAAGTCACTTCCACAGATCCCTCACTTTCCAGCATGACCTGCAAGGAGGGAACGTCCAAGCCCCAGCCTTATTATAACCTCTATAGTTACCCGACTAATTTTTCTTCTTCCAAGTGACCAGAGATGCCTAGCAGGTGATGCTGTTGCCAGAGCAACCACTTTCTTGACAACCTAGGGGTTCTATCATGAGAATGTTTTTTCTATTAGATGCTCTTGTTTGAATGGAGATCCACCTCCACTTAACGATCCTCGGATCTCAAGCCTATGCTTCCTCCTCCCCTAATCTCAGCCCTACATGAAAAAGCAGTGGGGAAATGGCAGAGGTAGAAGGCTCTGCATCCACATGGTGCTGTCATGTGACACCCACACACCACGTTTGCATCACAAGTATGTAACTTCACTCTTATCCAAGGGAACACGTTGAAATTCACTGAAAGGATGTATACAGTGAACATCTAGTCTGCATAACTCATTGCCAAAACATTTAGTCTGCATAGTTCACTCCCTTTTGTATCCACGTGCTCAGCAACATTCAAGCTTTTATTTAAATAAGACATTTATTTATATAATGATATATCCCATAAAAGAAATAATAAATGTGTTAATATATGATATCTAACATATAATGTGCAATGTTATATATAACACATAATATACAATAAACAATACATGATAAAATATAATTTGATTTTATATGTATCTATGAATGCACAGATAATGAAAGATATTAAAAAATTAATAAAAGTGGCTGGCATTCAACTGTAAGGTGAGTAGGAAGAAAAATTCCATATGGGAAAGCTGACTCTTTTTGGCTTATTACAGCTTTTCAGATATCTTTGTCTGAGGGCTCTGGTATTTGACATTTTTAGACTAAGAACTGTAGACAAAAAAGGACTTTAAAAGCCTTAACTCTGGCCCTTAACATTCCTGCAACAAACTAATGCAAGAATTTCTCATTTCCTTCAAATAAATTGTATCTCAATGGGGAAAAAACCACCCAATCAGGGAAGTATGTGGCTCCGTGATAATTTTTCATTTATTGAAGACACAGATGTTAATTTTCTACCCAGTTTCTTTACCTTTACTGCTGCTTGTCCTGTTGCCTGTTTACCCTTTGCAAGGCAGGACAAATGTGCAGTGTTTTCCTCTGCACTCTCCTGAAGGAATAAAATTAGGTTTAAAAGTAAATTCTTTTATAAGCAAAATAAATTATAAGTGAGTGTTGGGGAGAGGTGCCTGGTAAATTGATTTCTGTGTACAAATTGTCCTTTTTTGTGATTTGTTGATAAAAATTTAATGTTAAACATGTTAGAACTGTTAAACACATCATCAGGACGTGGGAAATGTTTTCACTTAACTGTTTCGGTTTTTTTCTTTTTATCACTTTATTTTTAAAAGCAGTTTCTAACATAATATAAGAAATCTTGCACTTCAGGTAAGCAGAAAATAGAATCTTTAGTCATTATGAAAAATACATTACAGCACAGTGCAAACTTTCATATCTCAGCTATTGCAGGCTTGGATATCTGGCTATCTCACAATCAGGAGGCAGAGAAGTTAAAATTAGGACTAAAGCTCGAAGAAAAACAACCAAACCAAACAAAAAAAAATCCAAACCAAAAAAGCAATCAAACACCAAACCCAGTCCTTTAAGTATTATTTCAAATCTTCTTAGTAAAAAATTATTTACCTCCTAAATTTATTATTTTAAAAGTTCCAACAGATTCACGAATTCAGGAACATATTCAAATTCAGGATTCACAGATTCAGGAACATATTCAAATCTTCAAACACATATGCAGGAAGATAAAGAAGGAATTGGGAATGTTGTATCAGAATATGGAATTGAAAGTTTCTAGGAAAGTTCAGTAAAGTTTGATAGAAAATAGAAGAGGGAGAGAGCAGTTCCGCATCAGAAACTACTGGTAGGAATAAGGAATATTCAAAAGACTAAACATATATAATAGCTCATTCTAGGGTTGAGTCACTGGGCACTTGAAAAAATGAAGACTCTTATGCTTATTTCTCAGTTTAAACTACAATAGTACCATATAGTCTGAAAGAATTTGTTGAGATCCAATGTACAAACAATTATACATAAACATTTTGGTTCTGGCAGCTGGTGCATGGAAGAAAAGAACCCCAGAAAGTTCCTGTATTAAGAAAAAAAAATAAATATAGGGTTGATTATCTTAAAAAGGTTATAGAATCTTTGACAGTTTTAGTCAGGATGACAATCACAAGGAACTCTTCTCTTTTCAAGAGGGATTTTGTCAAAATGTTGAGTCCAGTCTGAGTCTTTCAAGCTTCTCTCTCTGTCTTTCTTACTGTTTCATTTTAATGTCTTCCTTTCTTCCTCTGTTTCTTTTCTTCCTCTCTCTCCCATCTCTTTCTCCCTCTTTCCTATTTTCTTTTTTTTATCTTTCTTTCTTTTTCTTTC
>VYXC01003043.1:0-23372 GCA_013397175.1 Platysteira castanea
CTGCACGTATACCAGTCCAGGTGCAAAGACAAAGACTCATGGACTGGGTCCAGGGTTAAGTATGGGATTGTAGGGGNGACAGGGGCTGTGGCAACTGGGAAGTGCTGATGGAGCATTCCACTGTGCAGTCTCTCAGCCAGAGATAAGTGACTGTTTCAGTTTATCCTTTTGACAAGAGCAGAGGTTTTTCTATTTTAGACAGTCACAAAAAGTGAGCACGTAGTGTTTAGAGGGAAGGCAGTTCAAGCAGTGATCTGGACACAGAGAAATATGGAAAAAGAAGAAAAAGTGTCTTTGAAATGATCCCACTTAGCCGCCAAGTAACTGTTACATGGCACAAACCCAAATTGATATGCTGCCTTCACAACACTTCGATTCACTCCTGCAGCCAGGTGCTGAGAGTGACTGTAATAACACAGGATGTTTCAACAGAGCAGCACGTAGGGGAGCAGACAAGCAAGACAGCAGGCAGAAAGCAGCTGTCTGCTGTGCAGGCAAGGCAGGCACTTCAAAGGGAGGAAATCCTGCTAAGGAACTCATTGTCAGAAACTACACGAGAGCTCCCAGTGATATTAATGCCCACTGTTACTACTCTGACCAAAAAGAGTTTTTGTCCTGGTGAGATGACTTTCCCCATGACGGGGTGACAAGCAGTCCCTGAGCCTTTTGTTTTATTCCAGTTACTTGCAGTTTCTCTGCTTTTCTGGCTGATGCTCACTGCTTTTTTGACAAGTTCAAAGTGGCAGAGCCACTACCCTCATTTTACAGGCGCAGAGACACACAAAGAGTTTATTTTAGTCATAGGAAGCACCACAGATTCCCATACTTTTATTCTTCCCCTGAATCTATCAGAAAGCTCAAACATCTAGCAGGACTGTATATAAAGATGGGGGACTGCTGTTTCCTTTCTGCATCTTCTCTCACTCTCTGCCACTGGATACTGACAGCAGGCTACTATTGAAGGGATCACAACTGGCTTTAAATGCAGTTTCCACAGCCTGTTTCCTCCAGGCTACGCTGTGACACACTGGTGTCAACCCTTCTTCCAGTAGTCTCTAGCATTTACCATAACGGCTCTCATGTCACAGCTGCCTTTCTTAAAGTACAGCTTGAGGCAAGTGGAGAAAAATTGACACAGAAAAATCTTAAAGCTCCTCTTTTCCCTCATTCTCACAGCTCACCTGGCATGAGGAGAGTGCTGTGGAAATGGTGGGGGTGGGCAAAATCCCACGCAGGAAAATGCAGGAGAGAGGTGATAGGGGAGAATGTTGGTATATCAGCCCCACTCGCTGACTGGCACAACCACTCTTGCGCTGAGAAAATTGGTTTGTGCTTGATTCTGCTGAGGTAGCAAACCAAAACAGCAAATCAATTTGGGATAGAAGATGGAAAAAAGAGAAGTGACCTCATTTATTTATCCCAGAAGAGACAGGACTCCATTAACCAAACCTGTAACCAAACCTGTAGGTGAATAGATTTACTTCTTACACTCTTGATTTTTCACTCCCACCATCTGGATTTGCACATACTGTAAACTCCCATGGTGTTCAGATTCCCTTGTAGCACTTCCAAGTGAAAACGGACAGGATCCCAGTCTGTTCCCATAAATCTTTTTAGATGATCCATGTTTGATACAAACTGTATGACATGGAGTGATCATTTAGTTGTGTTTTCCTGTTCTGAGGCAGTTATTTTATCTCAAAGCATTTTAAGAAATTAAGTCATTTATCGAAGTATATTTGGAGTTATTATAACTACAGGAGAAGCCCTTTAAGGGGGACATTGCATAAGATGATGTTGTATCCTAAATTCAAAGGAACAAAAAGAACAGAAATAAAAGGAATAACCTGCAAAATGAAAATGTCACAAATAAAAAAGGTTATTTGCTGGATCGTAGTTGTACTTCATCTTCAAAACATTTAATCTTTATATCACATTTTCCACATTAAAATATTAAGGCTTGGGATCTCTCTGACTTCTCTTCATACACATTTTAATTAGATTGGTGTAGAGTTCTATATAAAATTTGGGCAGCTTGGGGTTTCTACTGTCAGCCTCAAAGGACTGGGGTTACTCCAACATCAGATTAACCCCATGGAAGACAGTAGGGTCAACCAGTCCTTACTCTTTTCTCTTCCATTCTTATCAAAACAACAAGATTCTTTTGAGAATTTTGAATAAACTTCAGAGGAAGAAAATACAGCTTGAACCTGAGCCTGATTTAATTCTAATGGCAGTGTCTTGCTGCCATGTGCTTCCAGTTTGGTAGCAAACACCCACCTCCTCTCTGCACACTCCAGTTAAAAAACTTGTCCCAAAATGCTTTCCAAAGAATGCATTTGAAAAACCCCAACACCTTAACTCTACTTGTAAAGGACAATCTGGAGTCTAGCAAAAACAGTGTCTACTGACTACAGAAAACACATCCTCACCTCCATCATCCTAATTAATGGCCAGACACAGACACACCAAGTCTTCCTTTTAATAGCATAATGATCCCTCCTGTGTGACTGTAAAGGGCTCCTACCTGTGCAGTTGTTCTGCTCTAAATGAGCAGTGCTTCTGGGAAGGAGAACTGTTGGAGTTTGCCCCCCCTTCCCCTGGGAAGAGGGGTCCCTGGGATGGAAGCATGCTTTGGGACATACGGGTTCTTCCCTGCTCCCGGGTCACATGTACCCTAGTCCTGTCCTCATTGGCCTTTACATGTCCCCTGGCCCCGAGAACTCTGGGGTTTTCCCATGGGTCTTCAGTCTGGTGCAGGCTTCCAGTGGTGAGGCTGGAAGAAATAAAATCTCTGCACATCCATGCACAATATGGTCCCTTGATTCTCTCCACGGGCGAATCCGTCTCCAGAAAGGTTGCAGCAAACCCCACTGCAACAGAGAACCAACATTGTTTTGGTATAAAATGGCCCCAGAAATTCCTTGGGGGTTGTTACAAAGCAGCCAGGCTGAGGAGGTTGGCTGTGCTTGGGTGGCTGACATGGCACATCCAAGGCACAGGGCTGGGCACCTGAGGGGAGCTGCAGGTTCGCAGTAAGGACCAGCAGCAACCTCTGAGGATTTTTTTCAGGGCAGTATTTATTGCTGCAAAGAGGCTCAGCCACGCTTGTAGACTTTTCTAACTGAAACCATTTAGTGCTGCAGGTAAAAGAGACAGTTCTGTGAGGTGCTTGTTGGTTTCAAACTGTAATATCGGAAAAGTATTTTTCCTTCTGGAGGAGTGAGGTATTGTGTCTCCCTTTGTGTGGGAGGGATATTCCACCTGAGGAAAGCGGAGCGGGGGCTTTGACAGCGGCGGGGAGGGTTCACACCCTGGGAAGGGGAAAAGCTGCAGAGAAGCTGATTCAGGGCCAGGAAGGCATGTCCCATCCCCTGCCAGGTGTCCTGGTTAGGTGGATGGAACTTGTATATCACAGGGAAATCCAGTACTCCATTTGAGAATGAACTCCCAAACAAAATGAAGCATATTCCTCCCATATTTTTTATTATCTCTATGGACAATACAAATATAATCCTCTGGTGGCACAGGACTTCATGATCACTTTAGATAACTGATTTCGAGTATAATAAAGACAGAGTGGGACACCAAAAACTTCTTGGTGATTAATTTTTTTAATACTTAGGTTGCTTTCACATGTAGAAATTCAATAATGTCTACATTTATTGCACTGACTGTGTCAAGTATTCTGACTGCTTCCCTCAACCCTACTCCAGGAACCCAGGTATTCCTTAAATAACTACAGGCTTTGTCTGTCACTTAAAAGCAGGAAAGAAACCTTCTTTAGGAGATTAGTGTTTAAAGCTTGCCTGATTTACATTCATCGAAATGGCAAATATCCCAAAAAGTTTGCTCACATATACCTGAATAGAGCCACAAATCTCTGCCATTGATTTGCCCTGGTTGTGTGACCCTAAGAGGTTCAGAAATATTCCTGCAAGCCCTTCTATTTACAAGTAAGCCACGTTTTCTAAATGCCTTTTAGCTCTAATTTGCTTTTATTATCATCACCACTCTTGGCAGGTACTGTGTGGCAGAGCAGAGAGAATGAATTCCCAAATCCATAGGTTGTGTGCAATCTCCATGGCATCTCCAGTCATACAAATGGACCTGCAAAGCACATTTTAAGCCAGCACATGAAAGCTTTCATTGGCTTTCCATTAAGCCAAAATTTTCCAGTGCAGCTACCTGGGTGATGTTCTCAGCCTCAAATCAATTATGACTCCAAATGGTCACAAGGACTTGTTCATAACCAGTCAAGTTGATGAAAAAAAAATCCTCTTGTAAAGTCTCATTCGATTAATGCAAATAATCAGTTTGGAAATGACAATACATGTAATACTTAATCAAGTAACAGGTTATGTAATTCACAAGAATTAACATCTCATTAATATGATCAGCATGTCTGGGAGCAGTTGTGTTCAGAAATATGTGCTGTAGAAAATTTAGGTCTGAATTATCCTTGGCTGCCTCAGGCCCTCTTAAAATGATGCCACAAACCCCAGAAATGTGTGATGTTGTTGTAGAAGTTTCCCTTAAGTGGATTATCTGAGGATGTCAGTGATTGTCACCAATATTGCCCCTGTTTTGTATCACTGAGAGCCACAAGAAACAGAAGTGTAGAGAGATTCAGACACCTCTACTCTGCCAGCCTTGGCTACATTATTGTGTTTCCACCTGGAAAATCAGTTACATATCAATTAGGCCTTTTCAAGGTTTGGAAAACACTCTCCACCCCTGTTGTTTTCCTTCCTGCTTAGGGAGGGGGACAGCGGTTTGCTTGGAGTGAGCTTTTAGGCAGAGAAAAAAAAATATCTGGCTCTGTATTTTGCTAGTGAAATTACAGGGTTTGCAATCAATGAATGTTCAAAAGCTGGAAAGAAAAAGATGCTTTGACCTATTGAAATTTCTGCTGGAATGATATACATTATTTAGAGGTGTGTGCAGAAATGGCACTTGGCTATTCCATGTCTTTCTGAAAAAATAAGTGAAAGTCTAGATTTATTTAGTTATCCTATTTAGCCTACTGGACCTATTATAAGAGGATGTCATAGGAGTTATTTCCTTCATTCCTCAATTTCCGCAGGAAAATGATTGCATACTGTAAACACCATGCCGAACACATTGACATGTAATGTGAAACTTTCCCCAAAACTTTTAATTAAATCCTTTTTTTAATCTGAAATTTTATAGCAAACTGTTTTAGTGTGTTGCTTAAACGAGTAACAGAATTCAAGATATATCACCAGTAGGCTGAGTGTATTGCTTAAGAGACTCTTTGAGGACTTTAATAAATTTTTCCTGAATTTTCTATTGCATAGAAATTCTCAGAAGGCATCTAGTGGAGCTGCAGTGCTCTTCAATTCAGTGAAGAGCACTGAATTCAAATTCAGTGGTCTTCAAACTGAACCAGACAGGGTACTTGAGTTGTCATTCCAGAGACCAAAAAAGGTAGGAAAGTTGGAGGAGCATGTGACATTTCTGAAGTTATTCCCTCAAATGTTGCTCTCCTGGAAAGGTAAACTCTTCTTTGTTAGAATACTGAGATGTTGGGATTCAGTCTGGTGCCTGCCACCTGTTTTCTTAAAAAACCAAAAATCTTAATAAAGCTTTTCCATTATTAATTATAATCTTGACTCTGCAAATGAAAATGTTCTGATTAGTGAATTTTTCCACAAAACTTCTGGGAAATCCCCATGTCCTCCACCAGATATTCTTCCCAATGCCCAGCACTTTGCAGATTTAGTATTAAGTGATCAAGTAGCAGCCCAGAGCCATTCAAGGTAATTGAATCCCAGGATTTCGAGCCAGGTGTACAAAGATGTTCAAACTAATTATTTAATAATTGAAAACAATAACCTGTGTAGTTAAATCTCTTGCTGATTTTCTAATGTATATTAATTTAGGCACCTGTGTCTTCTGCACCATTTTCTTTCAAAATGATTACAAGAATATGCATAGCATATAAATTTAAAATGAATGTGATTACCTTGATACCTAATTTAGGCTCTTAAGTGATTAGAAGAGCATTATTATTTTAATTGTATAGATTTCCTTCTTATGAGTCTGCTTATTAAATAGTTTAAATTCCTAGATAGATGTCAAGGTGAAGAATTTTCATTAAACACTCACTCTGTCATTTTCCATGACCTTTTAAAATGGCCTGATACAGGAAGAACCACAGAAAATGTTTCCTTAAAAATTAGACTAATACAACATTCAGAAATAGTTAAATAAATGAAAAGCGACATCGACGCCAGCCCTTATCAGCAGGAAAGTCACTGCCCTTTTCTCTGGAGTGATTTTACTTTAGTCCATGGTTTAAGCAAACTGCGTTGAAGGAGCATCTGAAAGAAAGGAGAAGTATAATTATTAAGAGAAATCAGCAATATAATGTATTCTAAATCAGTTTGTCTTCTTTCTAAGGGCTTTGTGTGCGAGAGCAGATGTTGTACCCTACCCTTGCTTCACTTAGCTATGAATATTATTTTCATTACCTTCTACACCTTCAAGGCAATTCCCATTATATTATTTTATTTTGTTAATGCACCTGGTTAAAGAAAGAAAACTGGAAGCAGGGCACTCACTCAGGAAAGGGTAAAATGCCAGTAAGATTAGGCTTCTTGGTGTCTTTCTCTGTTTCCTTTTTTTTCCACTCCCTTCACTGTGACTAAATAATAACAACTGGAAGGAATAATTTTACAAGAGAAAGTTATCTGTTATTTTTATTTGGTCCCAATACTGCTAATTAACAGCAGATATGAGAGGTCCTGTAAAGGTTTTAAAAATCTAACAAAAGCTGGTAAAACCTTCTATTATTCTTTTACAAACGTCATTCTTGTAGTGCTATGAAATGGGCTGCTTTAGCCTTAAAGTCAGAGAAAAGAAGTATGAATATAGCAGAATAACAACACGATTTATCAGCATGAAGGAAATAAATGGACAGTATTAACTGTGTCATTCCAGCAGTCTATCCAGCAGTCCTAATGCCTTAACAGAATGTGTGAGGGGAAATGAAACAGCAGCATGATTACACTGATTACAGTTGCAAATACAGGAGGCTCCAGTCATGCTTCAGTGGGGCTGTAATTATGCTTCAAAGAAATGCTCTGTGCAGCCTGATCCATTCTTGGACTATCCCTGCTGTTTGTTTCTTCTTATTTTGTTCTTAGGTCACACAGACACTTGCTCATCGGTGTAACTCTCTGTTTCAGCACTGGGAAAAAAATTCCTTTTTATGCGTATCAGTGGATTTGGATATAAACTGTCCCAGCTCTTCTATGCTGCTCCAGAAGTGCCATCAAACAATAGGATTCACTATGATTTAATACTATTCCTGATTTCTTACAGAATAAACCTTCTGAGCTTTCATTAAATGTGGTGGTAAAGAGTGAAGGGAGTATGGCTGCTCAGTATCAAACAGTTCTCTTCTCCACCTTGCCCCTAGGTATTAGTCCTGAACAGAAGAAATCCAAACCTTTGTGATTTGTCTTTGATTAGTGCTGCCTCATGCTGCAAGCAGTACTTCAGGAAGAAAGATGGATTTGTTGCTGTTGTTTCTCACCTCCCATTGGCAACGCGTGGCAGCACCTAGCCTAGAGCTGGCCATTATATTTAATTTAAGAAAAGGTATTGAAAAGGAAAATACATTTTGATGTGTCTGCATTTTGTCTATAATTCAAAGACACTGACATTTTACAGCAGCTTTTTTTATTCTTCTCCCTTCAGGTAATGATGTGACATCAAGGCAGAATACAGAAGCAGGATCGGGTGGTGTCTGGGGGTACTGTCAAGTCCTCTACTTCTCTTGCTTTCCTGCAGATACCTGTCGCCGTCCCTGGCTGGACTCTTTGTGTAGTTTCTTACTGTGCCAGCCTGTGATTTACAGAACTTGCTTTGTATCCCACAGCTGAGCACAGGTCTGAGCACTCTGGGCGTGGACCTCCACTAAGCGTGGCTCAGCCGCAGGCTCAAATGTTCTGTAGAGCAAACAGCAAAGGCTGAATCATTCAAAAAAATAAATTTATTTGTTCCTTACCAAGCAAAATAAAACCTTAAGCTCTGCTCTCCATGAGGCTAAAATGCTACCAGATCTATTGTTACCATAGAGAAAAGGATGTTGGGAATGCTGAAACCAGAAAAGGGATGAAGACTCGAAAAACCAAGGAAAATCCAGGATTTTGTTGCAACTTTGAATCTTCGCAGAGACTCAGGAACCAACAACAGCAGGTGAGAAACAATCAAATTGTTTCAAGGGGGAGATGGAGCAACCACAACACTGGCATCACTTTGGCATCTTGGATCCATCCAATTCTGGTAACTTCAGTGGGAATGCGACTCCTTCTCCTGGAGCCTTGGGCCTGTTTTCTGTGCACAGGTATCTTGGGGTGACTTTATGCTGTATCCCCGATCACCGCTCTATGCCCAGATACGATCCTGAGCCTTTCTGTGCCTTTAAAACTGGGTGCAAGAGAGAGAAAAAAACTGAGTGAACTTTTGAAAACAGTTTGTGCTTCAAGGACACAGAGATTAGCTGCTGCTGCTGCTGCTGAGTGAAGGAAGCGCCCTTTTCTGCTTCTCTTGGCTTTTTGGCTCTGTTTCTCCAGAGAGAGACTGAGAGTTAAGATTCTTTCTGGGACTTTGGCTTTTCCCTTCTTCTCTTCTGAACTGTTTCAACATCAGAACACCAGAACTCACTGGGAAAATTTCCACCTTAGGCCCAGAGGGGGCCCAGGCTGACCCATCTCTGAGGAGGAGGAGAGAGACCCCACAGACACCCACAGAAGGACTTTAAAAAATCTTCTCAGGTTTCCCTTATTATTTAGCTTTATTATTCTTTTCCTGTGTGTTTGTTAAAGAAATAGTTTTTATTTTCTCTTTCACATTCCTCCGAGGAATATTTCTTTCCTGAACCTGGTGAGGGAGGGGCAGCTACAACTTGCCTTCCTTTGAGGAGATGCTCCTTTTGGACGTTTTCCCTGAAGTTCGCCCAAACCAGCACAATGGGTGTGTGCTCTCCTTTCACAGAACTGCAGGTCAGACAGCATTTTGGATTTTCAGTATCCTTAGGCAGCAGTCAAACCAGGCGAGCCAAACCCAACTCTCCACCTTTCTGAGAGGGAAGCTGGGCATGGCGCAACTAGAAGTTGCTCTGTGTTTGTCAGACATGGTGATATATGAAGGTAATTGCTTCTGTGTGCGTCTAATTACAGTATTGTAATTAGCAGGTTGCAAGAGCAGATGCAGAGGGTCTTTTCATAGAGCAGACTATGATAGGCCAGGAAAACTCTCAAAAGGAAAAGGGCAGAGCAATGTCACATTGTAATGCAGCTCTTTGTGCCTGGAGAAGAGGGTTAATTAGCTGATTGCTCCACTCTTCGTCTTCATTTCTTAAGGTGGAGGAAACATGGTAGAAAGGAGATTAATTTATCTTCATGAATTTTTAGAATTAGCAAATAGCACAAAACCTTTGTTCAGCTCAGCATCGTGGCTTGGGCTTGGTGCTGGGCAGGGACCATGGAAAAAGGGAACAAAAAACTCTGCGAAATCTTCATCCTCCCAGGGAAAAAGGGGAGCAAGAGCTCCAATCTTTGATGAGAGTTCACCATGGCAACTGGAGCATCATTGCTCCTCTGGGGCAGCAGGGCTGACTCTAGATTAATGCTGCATGCAAGGACTTGTAGCTCACCTGCACTTCCCCAGCACCTATTAATGGGTTCATTTTTCACTATGTCCCTCTGTGCTCTGGGGCAGCAAATGCCACACAGGAGAACTGTGGGGGTCTGGAGGTCACTCACATTCAGAGCTGTTTGACAGGGAAATTGTGTGACTGCCTAATGACAGGCAAGGGGGGATTTTACACTGGATGGGATGTGTTTCAAATCACTTAAGGAATCTGTGGTCTGGTATCTGTGGGAAAGGTAACACAGCAGTGCTTTTGTTGCAAAGCACATCAAACTTACCCTTTGTAGCTCAGGGATTGTTTCTTTTGCTTTAAATACACAAAAAGCACTAAACTAACTTTTTTCTTTTTTTTTTCAATTAAGAAACTTCACATCTTGTTGTGGTTTTTAACTTACATCATCCCACTGAAGTATTAGGTCCTGGCACTCATATTTAATAAAGTTATCTACAAGAGGGGTAGAAGGGCATAATCTCTCTAAGTGTGCTTGCAGGCGTCAGTACAAATTGCACATTTAATTATTGTGTACTTAAAATCTGATAATCATGGAAAATCAAATACACAGCCTGGCTGATTTAGAAAGTATTTTTAACAGGGCACTATTAAATTTTAGAGTTAAACATTATTAGATATATTTATTCATGAGAGATAATTTGATATGTAACAAAATAAGCCAATACATGGTGTCACCTCTTGCAGTCTAATTTTCATGGATGAGCTCTTGCATATTTAATATCCTTTGAGGATATATTTTAACCTAGACTAATTACTGCTTTCCTCTTATTTCTGTTCAGTTTGACATCGGCGTTTGGCTAAAATAATGTAATATTGTTATTATGGAGCAAATTAAGTAAATCTGGCTTATTTAATTTGGAGCCATTGCTGATACTGTAAATGGCCTGATGTAGGTTATGACAACAAACATTGTACACAAACAAAACTAGCTCTACACTGAGCCCGTACTAGCATTGCATGATGAACACCATCAGGAATATTCTCTGATCTGTAGAGCTGTTATAATATCTGTTTCTAATCTCATCGTGGCAAATTTATAAAGAGGAGTAAAGTAAGAAATTAATGGTGATATAAGTTATTCTCACAGTATTAAGACACTTTAGCTTAAAAGGCTATCAGGCTAGCTGGGGACCTGGTCAGAAACTTTCCATAAGCAGAACACCTGAGCACAGAGATTTTGTACTTGAAAGTAGGTTAATTAATTAATTGAGAACCCATGTCATGGCTTTGATATATACATTAATTTTCTGTCTGAGAAAAATTTTAATTAGATGTTTTAATTTTGTTCTCAGTGACATCTTAATAAAATGCACTGATAGGTCAGGTTATGTGTTTGTACATTTTGGGATAATGCCAGCAGTGTCAGCTGGCTTTAGCAGATCTGCTTTGCTTTGCTTGGTTCATCAGACAAACATCTTGCTACGCTTTGCTTTCTTTGATCCATCAATTTTTAATGTGTTAAAGTTTTAATAAGTCTGTCTTGTATGAAAATAATTTTTAAAACTATAAATTTTGAAAAATAGTTAAAGAGAAAGGCTACATTGATGTAACTTTTAATTGCATTAGATTTTTAAAGTTACAATAAATGCTATGGGCTGAAGGTTTTCGAGGTGAGTAGTACAATAAAATAATTCATCTTTGTCCTGAGTCAGTATTGACTAGTAAAAACTGAAATGCTCAGTGCCTTTTGGGAGGCTAAGGTCCCTTTTTACATGTTGCACCAACTAAAAGCAGTAATGATTTTGACTACACACAGATCTGTTATGTTTTTCAGCCTTTTAATTTTTTCACCCATAAATCAACTAAACTTCAAAATAAGAAAACCTTTCTTCACTGAAAAAGAAAAAATCTTTAAAAAAATATTTTTAAAAACCTCACGTATTGGATACTTAAATATTTAGTCATTACCATCGGCATAAATCAGCTTCTTGTGTTAAAGTGAAGAATCGTTCTCCAAAACCTAGAAAGTACTTGATAAATTATCCCGTAACTGGCTGAGGAGGAGACTTTTCTGCCCACCCCTCTGCAGAGGAGAGGGCTGAACCTTTGGTGCCTCTCAGCCAGGAACAGCTCAATGTGAATCCAGCTGGCTCAGAGCTATGAACTGATACCAACACCAAATCAGTTTTCCCCTCTTATCAGCTACCAAGAAAGCAAAATTGCTTCTAATCAAAAGGATGGGCCCTCCCTTTGCCATTGTTTGCTCAAGTATTTTTCTGACTGGTCTGCTTGATGGGCAAATGTGCAAGGAAATGGAAAACATAATCTTTCAACATGAAAGAATGCCAACGTGCTGTGAATAACTGTTTCTAGCTCACTTCTCCTCTAGTGTGGATTTACACTTACGCTAATTTCCTAAAACTGGCTACCAGGTTGGCTTCCAGTTTCTTTGATGATGCATCTTGTGGTGTCTGGGAACACCCAGCAACATGCTGGGGCAGGATTTATGAAACCAAGGGCTTCTCCCTGACTAACTCACACATTAGCAGCAGATCGAAGTTTTAGAAACTCTTCACGGCTCTGTTTTCGTTCCCTGCAGCCTTGTCCAAAGTGCACCCACTACTGCTTCCCAAAACATCTCAACTGGTGAGGCTGGGTGGAGTTTGGAGCAACCTGGAATAGTGGAAGATGTCCCTGCCCATTTCAGGGTGATCTTTAAGGTCCCTCCCAACCCAAACCATCTTGTGATTCCATGATTCAGTATACACTTTATTCAGTGGGCATCTTTTGGAACCATATAATCAGATATTAAAGACAGAGACCCAAAGCGTGTTACACCTAATTTTGCTGACATCTTTCACAAAGCATCGTCAAAACATGAGAATGTTTGGTAACCTTTTTTTGTGGGTGCTTGGCACCTGGGTTTATGAATTAGTGTACTTAGCAAGTAATTTTTCCTCTTATCTACTAAAAATAACAACATGAACCCTAAGAGGTTGTCGACATATTACTTCCCAAGGGAGAATTTTGCTCTTCTCTCTCATTTATCTAGGCATGTGTAGAGGCTTTTGACCTATTTAGCATAGATAAATGACCCATGATGTGAAATTTCCCAACAGTTTAATAATGCATTTAACTCAAAGTGACACTTGCTTGCAGCTGCCTTAAAGCAGTTTCCAGGCTATATATGTCTCTTTGAAATGATGTATGACAAGTAGGAAAGCTTCCTTGATAGAACCCCAAATCCCATGGGTGAGTAACAAGAAAATCCTTTTTAGATTGCCAACAGCAAATTTATACTTCACCAGTCTTTATTTAATTTTATCTGTTTTTCAATATAATTTATGGTTACGACTATTAGTCTAAAGCTCACAGTAACTTCTACACAAATTATTTTTTTCTTCACAGTAATGCATTGTAAAGGCTTTTATTGATCCCATTTTCTTCCAGCATAGCAGAAGTAAACCCCTTCTCTTACCACTGAAAATGTTTTTGTAATACTTGCACTAACTTAGCTGTATCAAAATTCTATTACTTCAGAAACCTGGGTAGTGAAACGGAGAACTACAGCCTGTGTATGTTTAAAATCAGGAAGCTTTCCTAAAAAAAACCTCCCTTATGTGTTTGAAAACACCATTCTAAATGATAGCTCTTAATTTTTGCTTGCATAGATTTAAAGCAGTTGGTGTTGAGTGTGTGGGAAGATTTTTATTAAATCTGCTTCTGGTTTAGTGAGCAATTTCCCATGATACATGCCATATTAAAAGCAAGAAAGATTTAAGAAGGCAAGAAATTAGCATTAGACTTGAGAAGACAAACACTCCTAAGTAGACAATCAAATTTATTATTTAATCACATTTATTTCCAGCATTAAAATGGAAGTCAAGCAACTGAAGTTGGGTCCTGTAGGGTCCTGAATCACTTAACACAGATAAATGGGGTGGGTTTCCAAAGTCTGCAAACAAAATACATGGATCCAAATAAGAAGAAAACACAAAATCAAACCCCAAACAAACCCAGAAAAATAAACTCAAGAGAGTCCTGTCTACAGAGAAAGGTTAATGTGGGCAGAGCAAGAAGAGGAAAAAAAAACAAGCAGATGATTAGAAGAGAAACACAGAGATCACAGGATGTTTGTACCTCAGACTGATCATTTTTCAGCTCTGTTTTTCCTGTTGGCCTCCAGCTTTCATCCCTCTTGTGTTTCTCAGCCATGGTAACATTCCCCTGACTTTCCTTCCCTTGCAGGGTCTCCAGACTCATCCAGGTGCAGCCAGTTTTGTATCTGTTTGTACCGCCTGTGAAGCATTCGGCTCTGGCCCACAGTTCGTAATGCAAGTATGACACCAGGGGATGTGGAAGTTTATTCCTGCTGCCCTAACCCAGCCTGGAAAATGCCAGAGGAGCAATGTCCCAGACAAGAGCAGCTGCACGAGGGCTGTGCTGCCTCCTGCTGCTTCCCTGCTCAGAGCAGTTAAGCCCATGTCCTCTGCTCCATTTCAGTGCAAGTCAAAGAAGCCACCTTAGACCACAGAGGGCCTTTGATCTGGGCCTAAACACAGCTTATGTTGGAGCTCTCTGGGGAGCAGCTTGCTGAAGTCTGTTCCAAGAGGGTGGCACACTCAGAGGGGTCTGAGCATGGCTATGCCCCTCACAGCACAAGTAGAATAACTGGGTACAAATTGCCTGAGCTGAATTTACACATCTAATCAAAGTTAAATGTCTGTGCCCCTCGGCCTGGGGAAAGGGAGTGGCATTCCAGGGAGGAATTCACTCCCCTCAGTGCTGCCCATCTGTGTTTGGATGAGGTGAACCTGATTTTGAAGGGTCTTCTCTTTGGTTAGTGACCACAAGACTGCTTCTGTTAGACCTGTAAATGTCATCCAAAGTGACTCTTCCACCACCTAGAAAAACAAGGAATTCCTCCTTAAAACAAATTACCTCTAAAGGATAAAACCCACTCCATTGCTGATGCAGGTTATTTTCTTCATAGACTCAGAGAATGTCCTGCATTGGAAGGGACCCACAGGGCTCATCCTGTTCAGCTCCTGTCCCTGCACAGACCCCCCAGTGACCCCACCCTGGGCATCCCTGGGAGCAGAGTCAAAACGCTCCTGGAGCTCTGGCAGCCTCGGGGCCGTGCCCGTTCCCCGGGGAGCCTGGGCAGTGCCCAGCACCCTCTGGGGAAGAACCTTTCACTGATCTCCAACCTTTAATTTCCCTATTCAGAGAATAGGGAAATGGAAATATTTCCAATTCAGGAAGCAAGATAGCTCTTAGGAGTCTTATAGCCAAAAACCATTTTATTTGTCAACACAAAACACATGTTGCCTGGAAGAGGCTTGCAGAGACTTCCAGCATAGCCAAGGTCCCTGTCACCACCAGCAGCACTACTTCCCAGCTCCCTGAGCTTGACTGGCCCATGGAAGTTTACTGCATTGAGCCTCACCTTTGATACAGAGCGATTCTTCCTAGCTGGGCAGGAGAGCAGCTTTTACAGTGTAAGCTTGGATAAGCTGCTGAAAGGGTGAGGCTGCTGACTACTCTGTAAAAAGATAAGCACAAGAAACAGCAGCAGTGAGGCAGGGAGCCTATATCAAAGTTAATGAAGAAGGCACAGGGTCTAAGGAGAGGAAGGAATTCTTGCAGGAGTTAGGGCTTGTGTGAAGTTGGCGAGATCAATTTGCTACTGAACTATTTGAACTGAGCTCCAGAGTTCATTTTGAGAGAGACACACAAACCAAAGCTGGCCCAGCAAGCGCCTCAGATCGCGGTGACCTGAGGGGCTGAGAGCTGCAGAGTGCGGCTCTGAGCCTGCTCACGCTGAGAGCTGCTCTCACAGAAAACAGCCCTGCTCCGCAACGCTGCTCTGCAGAGCACCTGCTTAGGAACTTCCTTCAGACACAAATTAATTACAAGCAGCTGATTTGCTAGGAAAGGACACACATGCCAATTTGTCTGCTTTTTTAAAATGTAAAAAAAAATAAGTGATATTAACACTTTAGCTTCCTCTTCTTAACTCCAGATACTGGATTTATAAATATGAATTGATTTGAAGGACATTTTTACAATATTTCTCACCAGTAATATCTGGTTTAAAATATTTGTGCCTACACACTTCCCCAAAATAAATAAAATCAACTCTCCCATAGAATATTTTTGCAAGCTGCTTCTCTAAAGTGCAAGTTTATTTGATTTAAGCTTCTTTATCCATCATTCTTAATGAATAATTATTCAGTATTTCAAACTGAAACAGATAGCTTCATCTAGTACGATTAATGCTGATGTGCTCCATCATTTGCATAATTACAAAATATAATAAAATAAATTCCAAATCCGAATCTTTGTAACTTGTGTTACCAGAGGCCTGAAAAAAGACATTATGTTTTAAAGTTATCTCAAGACACAGTTATAATGTTCTGTGACTAAAATTGAAAAGTAAAATTATTTTTCATCACCATGCATTACAAGATGTTGCCAAAATAAAAGTTAGAGAGAAGTAATCTACTGAAAGTATATGTCTGCTGAAACAGATATTCTCTCCCTACTTTTAAGGATTTGGAGCTGCTTTTAGTGAAAATTAACTGAGATTCTTCATGGAAACAGCCTTTGGCCTTTTAGGATATATGGAGTATTTTTTACTTCTTCAAAGCTTTAACAAACTTCATTTCTTTTGCAGATTTTGGGTGGTTTTCACTGCTTTTAGGAGAAATCTCACTGTCTGTTCTTCAAGCCAGTTACTTCCATGGACTAACGAAGGCACAGCAGACAAATGCAGCCCTTGGTGGGGTTTACATTAAATAGCCATTTTCTCAAGGTATTGTTTTGATTTTGGATAAAGGGATGCACCATCAGAGTGGCTGGTACCGGGAGTAGTCTCCTGCATCTTGCCTTGAAGGAGCTGCATTGAAAACAGGTGATACTGCTCATACCTCCAAATAAATCAGAGGTAACAGCTTTTATTAGGACTGTCAGCGGAAAAAAGGCTGAGGAAATAACTGTCTGGACAATCAGGGCATTGAGGAAACTCCATGTTCCTCGGGCTGCTTGTTGGGTTTTTGCTTAGACAGTTTGTGAAATCAATACAGCCATTTAGGCAGTAATTAGCCAATAATTTTTAAAAGGAAGTGGTACGAAGGACCTCAAATGTGAAGGGGTTCATCAGTCAACAAGTGAATTAATGGCCATGGCAAGAGAGAGGAAAACCACACCCAGTTCTGGGAAGGTTTGGCTATGTGCAGGCAGGTAATAAATGTAAGCAGAATGCAGCTAATTTATTCCTGCCTTGAAAAATGGCTTAGTGTCCTTTCAACCTGGCTCTGGTGCCAGTCAGATCATGGGGAATCTTTCGTATCTCTTTCTGTAGATGAAGTGACATCTCCAGACTGTCAATTTGTCCTTTCCAGTAACATTTAAAGATACAACATTATTTTGGCTTGCCAACATCTAGACCTTCATAGAGCCACTCACTCTCCTGCAATAAGGAATATTTGATTTTTCCAAGTGATTCTGTCTGAAGTAATTAGCTGAAATTTTTCCTTGGTTAACATATTGAAGAATTCACAGAGGTAAACTGTGTGTGTACATATGTGACCTTGCACAGGGAGAGGGACTGTGTGTTGCACTCTCTGTCAGGGCTCATACACAGTCCTAATCATTGCACCCAAAGTGTAAGGGATTATTCGAGGCGACTTTAAACTGAAGCACGTGGCAAACAAAGTAGGCTCATCCACAGGCTGGTGGATAAGGTTCCATATGCTATTTAGAAAAAAGATATACAAGGATATACAAGACAGAGCTGACTGAATTGCAGTGGGAGGGGAGAGAGTGAAAGTTGAAATGTGTCTAAATCTGCCTTGTGGTTTGAACACTTTCTCTCCTGTGACATAGGTGAAATAGCACCGTGGACGCCCACAAGTGCTCAGGACAGTGGGTTTATCTCCTAGCAAAGTAAGTGCTTGTAACACCTGTCTTTCATGAAGATAAATTATTAAGCAGGGACTGGGTATGGATCCTGAGTCTCCAGCAATTCTCCCTCCTTTGAAGGAGGTGTAACCAGCATCCAGTGTTCCAAAGAGTTGTGTTTGTACCCTCTGAGCAGCACCTTCAGGGCTGGCTGAGTGTGGCAGGGGAGGTGGAAGCACTACCAAGAGATTTGTCAAGGTAGAACTTGCACAGATTTTTGGTGGTCAGACTGATAAAAGCCCATGGAGTGGGGGTCCTGTCAATGCTGCATTGGCTCAGAACAGGTTAATGAGGAGGACTAATTAACTCTGTCTTGCTACAGGCATCAAGCCTGATGAGAGTTTAGCTCAGCTGCCTGGTGAAAAGGAGGGCAAAGGAAAAATCTCCGTGGTAGCTGGGGACTGGAAACAACTAGATGGTTCCCCCAGCCTCCTGTCAGATGGCTGAGCTCTGGGGAGATAGGCTAAATAACCATAAAATGGGAATTGGGCCTTGGGACTAGTCCTTTAAAAATATTTGCTGGATGACTCTATTTTTCATTTGTTCAGTCACTGGTTTTATTTTTAATTTTTCACTCTGATTGCTCAGGAAAAGTGGGACTATAGTATGTGGGAAGGAAGGCCAGGACATCCTTGTGCTGGACAGTGAATGCTGTGGTAGTTGGTCACAGGAGGCTCTCAGGGAGGAGACTCCAGTGGGCTCCAGTGGGGGGAAACACAAAAGCAGATTGCTCCTTTCATGTCAATGTTCCCATAAACATAAAATAAAACAATATTCGTGGTAGTGTCGGTTTTCAATTTACAATGCCTTAGAAAAAAAAATGCTACTGTTTAAAAAAACCAACAGACTCTCCAAAATGGGAATCAGAGAATAAGATGTTGCTTGGATGGCTTAAAAGCTGATTGAGCTGAACTTTGAAATGTCAGTTTTCAGCTCTTAAATATATCTATAACTGTGCAGTATGAGGGAATCTAAGAGATCTTGAGCTGATTTTAAAAGGAAGAGTAACAATAGGAGTATCTTTATATACACATTTTTCATCAAAGTCTGCTGACATAAAGCTTGCAGACTGTTCATCAGTGATTATGAGATTAAAAACCATAATTATAGCACAGAGTAGACACAGATTTAGTGCACACAGGCAGTAATAGAGTAGCTACCTGTAGACCTCATCTTTGGTGGAAAAATGAGTGTGATTGTGATGAATGTGTGCAGATTTCTAAACCAAAGTAAATTGTACAGAATGATAATGCCAGGATGAAGTTAAGTGATGAGCCCTATGCCCTTTTTTCCTCTGCTGAATACTGTTAATGACTTGAATTCAGTGCTGACAAAAGGTGAGACAGGGAGAGATTACGATGTGAAAAAATGTAAATGAAAACAAGGAAAACAATTTGGAATCCATAACGGTTTATTGTCAGCTCTTACCAGTCCTTCAGATCACCTACAAATGCTGGTGAGTGCTGTGGGAGCTCCAGCACAGCCCTTTCTCTGTCCCCAGGGCTTCGAGTGGGGAGTCAGCAGCTCTGACATTGAGCTATGGGTTACTCTGCACTTCTCCTTGGACTGGCACCAGCTCTTGACCTGCACCCTGGAGCCCAGCTCAGGGGCTGCCTCTCCATGGACAGAAGCGTGGGCATGACCTGCTTCGAGGCAGGACATAAGTTTATTTCACCCGTCTTTTGGCACTTGCTGTTTTGGGGGATTCCTCTGAGTTTCTATTGATTGCCTTACAAGCAAAATGAGCATTTCTGTTGAAGCTGAGAGCCTGTCTGGGTGAAATCCTCTTTTGAATTGAACTCTTGATAATTGTCTACTTGCTAAATATTGCACTTTCTGGGAAAAAAAAACCAATCCGAAACCAACCAGACGATATCAAAAGGTCACTTTTTTTCTCTTGTGCTTATAAGACTTAGTCACATGAATGCCAGTGATATACATGAAATGTATAAAATTCGTGCACATGAGAAATTTAGATATAAGTAGATAAAGTGAGACAGAGGCAAAGCTTTATTGTAAAACCAGGGATTGCCAAATATGTGTGTACCAAAGGTCTCCATCTTTGTTTGTTTTATTGTCTACCTCAAGTATACTGATAGAAGAGTTTATGAGTATTTGTTACTATGTGAATGTTCAAGTTTCAAGCGCTGTAATAAGTTCAAGCTTTGTAAAATCTCTCATAAATAATTGTTATTATATATGTGTATGTTTTTTGCATCAAAATGTTCTGTTTTAATTGTTACAAATGCTTCTAAAACACTGTTGTTATCATAGTACTAGTTAGAAAAATTGTTAATTTATTTTCCAAGGTTTGCACTATAAGGAAAAAGAAATATAAAAATTTAGAAATAAAAGCATGCTGCTATCCCCCTTCCCGAAACCGAGGGGAAGAGGGGGCTCCGTGAATGGCACAAAGGAAAAGAACCAACATTAGCATTTACAAAGACAAAATTCCAAAACCTAATCAGAAAATCTGGGTGTCCACCTGGCCCGCAAATGGAGGAGCATATCTCGATCGAGGCTAAGTATCTGCGACCTCCGGAGGAGCTCGACAGTTAACGGCATATCAGCACGGACCCTTCTTTTGTCACACCCAGGCGGGCTGTGGAAATCTTTTTGTTTTCCATTCAGTTTCTGCAGGGACGAGGCTCTGATACTGATTTTGATATCATCTTGGACGAGTAGGCCGGGGATGGAAGAAAAGAATGGAACGGGAACACCTATCCCATCGCCGGAGGGCGAAAAACAGTATAAAAACCCAGCAAAGATGGACTCAAATTGGTGAATCTGTGGAGTCGTGGTGTGGCAGGCACCAGACGTGGGGCAGTTTTCACCCTGTGCCGAATATCCTAGGCTCGACACATCGAAATTTCAGTGGTGGTGCTTTGTTTTTATCGCCATAAACTCTGTTGCTAATTTTAATAAACTGTTATTGTGTTTTTGCAATTAATCTGGCTTTATTTATAACACCAGTGACCTGAAAATAAAACAAAATTATTTTAAAGAGAAGTGTACAGCATAAACAAGTGGAAGTAAAGACCTTCAGTTCATTACAGTTGAGAAAATATCCTCAAAGTTCCAAGTTCAAAGTGATCTGCAGATCCCACTGCCCTATTTACTCATATTCCCAAAGTGTGAAGGCAAGCACCGGTAGCTGCTTCAGTGACACCTAAAATATAAAAGCCACAGGATAGCAAACACCATTAAGGCAGTTTAAAACACAGTTTTTGTAAAAGTGTTTTTATTTAGCATAGGTATTTTGAGTCTGAGCAGGCCCAAAAGATATGGAGAGTTCCTAATTGGGCATTTGCCTACACAAGCGATTAGCTAAACTAAATGGGGATTAAGCCATTGAGACTGAATTACGAGGATGGAGATCAAACCCCCACAGGCAAGTTAAAATCCACCAATTTTTAAAAAGAGTTTAATTAAGAGCAGATCTTTATGTAGTCTGATTTAAAAGGACATAACGTAACATTTGCAGCCAATAAAATCTAAGGAATAAAAGACCACTTTTTTTTTTCATTTATTTCCACCATAAAATATAAGCTGTAAACTCTTAGGAACATCTGAAGATATTTCACAAGTAGCACCATCTGTCTTCCTGGCAGAATCTGCTGTGCGTGGGTGGCTTAGTTACTTGTTTATGGATCCATGGCATCACTTGCTTACTCTACTGGATGGAGTTGCCCCTTCCTTGTTTGGCATGGATTCAGCAGCTGTGTTCTGCTTCCATAAACCAATTCCCTCCTTTTATGTGGCTGCTCTGTGCACCTGGATAAAGTAGCTAGCAATTTGCTTAACGAATGCTTACCCATAAAAGCAAATCTCCTGGGCCTCATAAAGAGAATACTTCTTGCATGTGGATATTTCTCTGTGTATATCTCTGCAAGTTTTGAACATTTATTTACTTACGTTGCTTTTTTATGTACATCAGGATTATAACTGGCACCAGTACAGAAAGATGTTTCTTCTCCTTTCATCCTGTGGAGAAACTTCTGCCTGACCATGTCCATGTGTTTGATACTAAGCTCTAATCCAGAACAGGTTTTTCATTATTAACTTAAGTTACCAAATATTAATCAGTCCAAAGGCTTGAGACAGGCTCAGCTCTGCTGTACTGCAGTGATGTTTGTCTGTAGCAGAAAGATTTGGGCCTGAGATATCATTCAGTGAGGAAAAGAATTCAAGCAAAGAAGAACTGGATGTCTTAGCAAGAAACAAGTCCTGTAAGAGATGTATTATACAGTTCACTTATTACTCAAACTACCTAACTCTCAGTATGGCTTCTTGCTTCTGCATGTTGTTTCTGTATAGCAATGAGTCACTTGGCAACAAAGTTTTGAGCTATTTCTGTTGGCTTTAGAAAACAGCCCGAACCTGGCAGCATCATCTGAATATTGATCTGCATATTGAGGAGAATATAAAGGATCCAATAGCATCATTTTACAGATAAGCAACAAATTTCCAGGCTGGCTGCCTTTTTCTACTGAGAAAATAATAAACAAGGGAGAGCAGGAGTACAATGCTTCATCAAAAGAACTCCCGTTCAGCTGACTTCCATGGGATGTGGAGCACACATTACACATTTGAGTGCAGAAAACCTAGCAGTTCTTCTACTGCAGTGATTAGAGTTCAAAAAAAGCATAAATTTACTATTTCTTGAAAGAATGACCAGTATCAATCAAAAACTAAACCAATGGGGGTGTAGCCTTCAATATCATAGATATGTGCCAGTAAAATTTAGTAATACCCCCAAATTCTCAGATTATCTGATGATAGAAAAGTGCTGCATTTATTAGGAAATTCCTATTTATTACTTTTGCATAATATGAGATAATTTCCCTCACTTTTTCTGAAGGAAAGGTGGCTTTTTGCTAACTGGGTGATATTTTTCATGTGACTGAGTGAGCTTGTGCACCATGTGCATGTGCAGAAGTCTTGGATGATTTGTGGTAAGGCAAGTTAATATTATTTAGTTTTTATGTCTTAATTTTTAGGGCATTTGTTTTTCTCTATGTACAGATTATATATCTCTCACTTTGTGTCTTCTAATCCCAAAGAAAAGACTTCTGTTGGCTGCAGTTTATTTCTGTGTGTTACTCCCAATTTCAGCACAAAACACTCCTGAAATTTCAGTGCTTTCCTCTTGAGCAAAAGAAGGAAAACAGCTATTTTTTATTATATTTTTATTTAGGTGTATTTTTTCTGTATTCAGTGTATTTAAGTGGCTAGAAATAGTGCTGCTAATGCCACCTCCAGCTACCTAGAAACAGAGACTAGACAAGAGTAAGGGAATAAAGGTAGGTATTTATTTGAAAGGCCTTCAAGGCACACCCTGGGGAGCCAGAGGCTGCTTCCTTAAAATGGACCCCAAGATGGACGACAGGTCACGAGTTCTTCACACTGATATAGGTTTGGTCCATTTGCATATCAGCATAAATTCACCAGTTAAAACTCTAGCTCTCTTCAATTTCTCCACCTCTCTCCTTGAATAGCAAGCTCAGAGAAGCTTTGTTATGTCTATCTGGCCTGAGAGAGCAGTTAATGAGCTACGAGAAACTTCAGAGTTATACACTAGGCAATACAGGATTTGAAAAAGATAGAAGTTAAAACCTAAGGCATCACTGGAAGTCGCTCTTTACCATAGCAGAAGCCTGCTTTAGTTGTTGTGTTTCTCTACATTAAACTGACAAAGCAAACCAAAGAGATTTTAGTCCTTGCCCATTATTGTTGCTGAGGACTTTTGTACAATTTTTTTTTTTTAAAT